>VZRX01009169.1:587091-750980 GCA_013398075.1 Notiomystis cincta | reverse complement strand
AGGGGCCTTGAAAAATGGGGGGTTTTTTTTTTTTTTTTTTATGTTCTGTAATATTCCTGCTGCTAAATTTCCTGGTCAGAAGCCAAGAACAGAATGCATTTCTGCTACCTTGGCGTGTACCTGGCAAACAAAGTTTAAGAGTTAAAAGGCTTTTTTCATATGGGCAGGTCAAGTGGATGGTGAAGGGGTGCAGAAGACCCAAAAAAGCATTTTGCACATGTTTGTAAAGGGAGTTACTCTTCTGAAAAATAGAGGATAGCACGACTGCCTGGTTCCACCCCAGATCTTTGTTCTGTGACTTGGTACCAAACCTGCTTGAAAAGCTTTTTCTGTCCTCTGGGTTACAGACACTCATAGCATGAACACAAGGAGGTTGCTGAATTCCTGATAAGGCTAACTAAAGCATCTCTTCCTGATTATTTTGTCTTGATTCTCAGCATCAGTGTTTCCCTGCAGTCTGACCTGCCTGCTGTTAGCAGAGACTTTCTGTCTTTGCCCCTCTGTTCAGTGAAGTCCTTTTTCTGTAAGCCTCAGCCCCTTTTGCAGGAAGTTTGGGTGCCTAGAGCGTGTTCCAGGCAAAACAAGATTGAGTCTTTGCTCATGTGGGATGGCAGCAACAACCTCTTTGCTGTCAGCAAGTAGGTCTGAGCCTCTGTAATAACTTCTTTTCACTCATGCTGTGTCCTTTTCTCCCAGTTTTCTCTGGGCACAGGGCTGGGATGAGCCTACAGGAGCCATACATGACTATGGTCAAGCAGAAGTGACCAGGAGCTTTGGGAGCCTCTGCTTCCTTTGAGTGCCAAATGGACCTGAGAAGGCCTTCCAGAAAGGCAGTCTTCTGTTTAAAATAGTGCCTAAGAAGGTGAGAGTTGAGAGCTCTCCTAGAACCCTGGCTTCTCCCAACAGGAGAAAGTGAGAGTCTGTTACTCCAGTGTGTTGCGAGTCAAAGGCCAGAAAACCTCCTGTTGCTCGTGACAGGCTTCCAGCGTGAGCTTGCAGGCACTGGTCATTAAAGAGCTGGGATAAGCACCAGATTAGCATCCAGAGTTATTGTGGGAAGGCAAGTGGGAGCTAAAGCTGAGAGCAGGGAGGAGGTAAAGGGGGCTGGGGGGAGGAAGTGGGAGGGTTGACAACCATTATGTCTTAGCAGTAGAGTGAAGCAAGAAACAGCCTCTGGACTTTCCGTCCATAATCTTGTCAGGATGGGGGATAATTAGTGTTATCCTTATGTATCAATTCCATAATTGCATCCTGCTTGTACTGCCATGCAATTTAGGGAGATGACTTAATGCCACTAAACAATAATGTGGGATGAACTCAGTCCCAGTTTACCTGGATCCCAGGACACCTTACCAAAAAAAAAAACCTGACCCTTCGTCACCTATCTAAGGAATGTCTGTCTTCCAAACCTCTTACCTTGTTTTGAGGAATCTGAGGTGAAATAAAGAAATGCAAGGCTCTGAAGTACCTAAGCTGCAGCATCTTGCAGCGAGGTTGCTCTCTGTCAGGAGCTGACAGCAGAAAGAAGGCTGTCAAGGTCAGCAGTGAGAAACATTCCTAGAGGCTGAGCCAAGGAAGAGGGAGGTGAGTAGTGTGGGTCAAAGCCAGTGAAGCAAGACCAGTGCTTGGCTTGTTTTCAGTGGAACCAGTCTGTTCCCTCTTCAGCTTGCACAGAACTGAGCCTTTCTCTGCTGTGTGAAAGGTGTAGCATTCATTGCTCATGCAGCTTTTCCATTCCTGCTTCCTGCTGTATCATCTCTTTGTGCTCACTCCCATTTCTCTCCTCAGCCTCCTCAGAAAGGCTGATGCTTTTCCACAGGATTGGGGGCTGAAAGTTGGTGCGGGTTAGGACAAGGCAACACCTCTACCTGGGAATATCTGACAGCCACAGCAGGATCTCACAGGAGCCTGCCTTTATAACGTTATTGCTTTTTATGTTTCCTGTAAGAGGGTGGGAGTACAGGACAGAACATTACTCTCCTAATTAACTTAGATTCCTTGGTCATTTCTAAAAATAATGCTGGCTCAAGTCCAGCCATCCTGCTAATAAAATAAACAAGCCTGCCAGAGCCCTACTAACTGTCAACATAGCTTGCTTTTCTGGTGTAGCCACCCCTTCCTCCTACAGCTAATCATTTACACGTCCTGGCCTCTCTGCACTGTTTGTCACAGGCTCCACGCAGAGCTCTGGTGTGACCTCCCCGTGCGGCTCTGAACCTTTCATCTCTGCCTGCATCAGGCAGTTGTCACCATTTCCTCCTGCTCTGCCCTTCTTCCCTTTCCCGCTCGGCATCACCTCTGCTGCCACACTCAGCGGCATCCTGCAGGGCTCCTGCATGACTCATCACGGGCAAGCAGCCCCTTCCCCCACATCCTGCGGCACTCCTGCCCGGGGAGCCTGGCCTCTCCTTACCCATCTCCAAATCCACCTGGGAAAGGGGACACCAAGCTGGGCTGGTACTAACGCAGCTTTCCTGCCCTGTCCTCTCCCAGGAACAGGCCTGAAATGGGCAAACAGCACGATGCTTCCAGCAACGTACCGATTCCAGACACTTCTATAAACGGCAGATTGGTCATAAAAAACTCACTCCCCCCCTGCCCGGGGTACTCTGCAGACTTCCTTAACCTGACTGGAGGTCACTCCCCCAGGCCTTTGAAGGTGTTTAGCAGCTGAGTTTAAGGCATGCAGCACTGACAGAGGAAATTGCTTGCTGGTAGTTGGTGTTTTCCACAACTATTGTTTGCTCTTCCCTCCCAGAAATCCCGACAAATGTGACAACTGCATGTGTTCTCTAGCTTGCCTCTGGTAGCCACGGCAGGCTGTGTCACTGCCGAGCAGAAATGCCTTCCCCCATCAGGCAGTGTCAATACAACCCCTTGTATTTGTCCTTTGCACAATGAGATTCTTGTGCTGCTGACACCCTGCTACCCAGAGAGGCCTCACTTAAAATAGATGCTGTGATAGTGGGCAGTACAAATTTTCATCTCTCTGGTTTCCTGCCACTTGTTGCACATTAAGTCAATAACATCGGTGTGTAGCTACTTCTGTATGAGTGCATTTGTTGGGATTTTTTTGGTTTGTATTTTTTTAAGTCTTACACAAGAAATAACACACAAATGCTTTGAAACATTAGTTGAGTGGAGCTGTGATAAAATTCTTTCAAGCAGGCTGTCTGGAGGAGTGTTGCTATTACACCCAGAACTTTTGGTTAGATTTTCTGGGAAGCTTTGTTTATAAGTAACAAACAACACCCCCCCCTCAACTGTTTTTTACTTCTGCTCAAAAGTTGTCATACTACATGTGCATCTCTAGCCTGGTGGTTGTTACAGCAAGACTGCAACCTGACATTGGGAATGAGGGGCCTTTCTCAAAAGCATTTCACTTGTTGCATTTGACAGTTGGTAACACTGCCTATTTCTTGTCTCTCTAGTATTTGCATGGGGAAACTGCAAAGATTTATTTCTATGGATTCAGTGAATTCCCCTCTGTATAAAGCCACTGAACTTGACAGCAATGTCCATCAGGGTCTAGTGTTTGAATTGCCATCTAGGAGGCACAAGCTTAGTTTTCAGAGTCTGACCAAGTGGCTTCTAACCTAGCAAATAGTTTTGTCAGTGTAAGGAACTTCCCAGGGAATTGAGCCAAGAACATTCATATGATAGTCTACAGAGCCCATGGTGGGAGAGAAGTAGCCCCTCCTTGTTCTCTGGTGCTTCAAGCTGGAGAGGAGTTACTGTAGCTGCCAGGAAGGTGTTTTGTGATCACCAGCCAGAGTGGTGGCACACACCAGCTCTACCTGCAGTCTGCTTTTGTTGAGTAATGACTTTTATAGGAAAGTTTGAGAAACCCCTACATATGGTCTAGATAAACAGGATATATCCACCCTAGCATAGGAGGTCAGAGGGTTGCTCTCTTCCTGGATTATTTCAGGTCTTTTAGGAGCTGCTCAACAGCTGCTGTTGCATCTCAGAGTTCTGCAGTTAAGAAGAGTCACTTCTGGTGGCCTTCTGGTGAGCATGGGACTTGGAAATCACTTTGGACAAAAGGTACAAGAAAATCATGATATAACACACCAGTAAAGGAGGTGTCATCAGCTCCTAGAGGGAATTATGGATGTCATTTCTGGAGGTATTCTTGTTGCAGTATGAGTGTGTACCAAGCCAGATAAGTAGCAGTGATTTGTCCTGGGTATACATTCGGTTGTTTTACTTCTAGATGCAGTTGATTTGGCCATATTTGGCCATATTGGAGACATATTTGCTGACATGGTATCAATAAATAGCCTGCACAATTTTTTTTTGTTGTTGCACCTTAAACACTGGATAGTGATTACCTATGTTAAAATGACAGTGAAAGCAGGAACCCCTAAAAAGTTATCACAAGCCTTCATTCCAATGATCCTATAGTTCCTCACACAGGGACTTCCCTCAATAAGCCTCACCTGAGTGAACCAGTTCTGGTGCTAAGACATTATCCATCTCAGTAATGGAAAGAAAAAAAATCTACAGTCCTTCTCCTATTTCCTTTTCCACATCCCCATAATCTACTTTTAACATCACATTAATTCTGTAATAATCTTTCTACCTACTAAGGGATTAGGTCACAGCAATGGAAGAGGGAGAGCCAGCTACCCTCTGGCAACAAGCAACACATTATTATACTAACTTCCATAGTCTGGTAGTCATTTTATTCTTCATGTAACTAGCCAGAGCTTATCACTTGTCACTTATCTCTGACACCATCCCATACTGAGGGCTAGTCCAGTTCTAGCTGCCTTCTGCAAGCCACATGGACATAATGGTCTTAGTTTTCAGCACAGGATCAGCAGGTGGTTTTCTGCACCCACACACCCAAACACAGACCTGGCCTCAGTGATGGTATTTGGCACCTTTGTGAGCCAAAGGGAACTGTCCCATGCATGCACCATTGACCCACCCTGAATTTGGCAGGGTAAGTTAGGATATGCTGCCAAGGTCCTATTCAAAGTCCTACAACCCCATGGGTGACTGTCTTTCCCTGAAATTTGCCAAACTACCTGCAGGAAATAACGAGGGATGCTGTACTTACTGTGCTCTCTAGCTTGATATATAGCTTGGAATATACTCCCCCACCCACACACATAGTGCTCAATATGCTTGAGCAGTTTGCAGTGCCAACCTGTAGCTGCATTTCGGAAGCACACAAGGACAGAGACGGAGACTTCAGTCAAGTGCAGGGGAAGCTGGCATTTAAGCAACTGATTCGGACTGGGGGCTAAGCACATTAGTTGGATGAGTCTGCTGAAACGAGCAGCAGTGAAGTAATTGATATTGGCACCAAGAGCCAGTAGGGTTTCAGGATTAACTCTGTGATTGCAGTGAACTGCTGTTTTTACTTCGTTGTGCTAAGTCTGTTCCAAATGTCTTGAGGATTGAAGTACACAAAATGATGCAACGTGATGAGAATCTCTTCCCAGCAGCTATAATGATCTCAATTTCTTAATCCACCTTAAATGAGCTTTCAGTGTTGAGATCCTAAGTAGAAAAGCTACCCAAGACATTTATCAAACAATTCAGTGACAGTGCTAAAAATAGGCTCAGAAGGATCCATGCTCCTGAGCTTCATGATTGCAGTGCAATCTTCAGTACAACTCATTTAGGACTTAGCAGCTTGTGTCTCATGCCCACACCCTGTTTTTTCACTTACAGGTACCTGCTGGAGCAGGATTTCCCAGGGATGAGGATTGGACCAGAGCCTACAACTGACTCGTTTATAGCAGTTATGCAAGGAGATGTGGAAGGAATCGTTCCTGGAAACGCGTTGGTGGTGGATCCCAAAAAACCGTTCAGGAAACTCAATGCCTTTGGCAATGCCTTTTTGAACAGGTCAGTACTCAAGAGCTCTCTTGCTCAGCAGAGTGAAGTTAGAACCTGATGAGCAGCACAGCAAGTAATGTAAAGGGATATGGCACTTTTTTTCCTCCCATCCACATGGCTGATGCAAAGCCAGTCCAGTCCTACCAGATGCATATAAGTCAGTTGCTGAAGGGCTGATAAATTCAAGTGGGACAAACCTTCATTTTACTTAAACAAACAAAACAAAAATGACATCACAGCCTAAGCTCATCCTACAGGAGACTAGAGGTAAATATCTTCATTATACTTGCTCTCCCCTCCTTCAGTGTTTCTAGCTTCTTCCATTTGCAATCAAAACCAGGCTCTCTCCATTCCCATGCCTTCTACATACAACTTCAGGTGCAAATTGATGACTGCTCTAATGTGTTTCCTGTAAAAAAAATGTAGTGAGGGTTTGGACAGCAGCTCTGTGACATGAGGAATATGACCTTTCCATCCCCTAGACCCAGCCCAGCCATAAGGAGATTTTGGATCTAGGCCTTGCAGGAAGCCAGCAGCACACACCCATATCCTAGATGAGCACAAACCGTGCTGCAGAAGGCAACAAACTGACTACACCCGGCATCGACGCCTTCCCTGCTAACACAGTGGGGGAGACACTGGAAACATGGCAGCTGCTCAGCCAAACAGCCTGGAAAGCTGGGCTGGGCTCTGGCTCCTGTTCAGTCTTCCATGCTTAGAGAATGACTGTCCAGAGGGTGCAGCATCTCCTACCAGTACTGACCACAGAGAAGCATGGGGAGAAGCTTGCTAGCAGGAGAGGGACCCAGCTGGAGTGTGTGGAGAACCTCACAGTGCCTCAGGGTGACTCTGGAAGCAGTATCTGATCAGTGCACAGGGGCATCCTTCAAATACATCAACATGGTCCTGCACCAGAGAGACTTGGAGAAGTTTTTGATGTTTCATAGGGCCCAGAACATCAGCATCTGACTAACAATTAGATCAAGTGGCTGCCCACTCCCTACACCAGGGCAGAACGGTGATTTGCCCTAAGAAAATAACAGACCTCTTGCCTGGCGTGCAGAGATTGTGGATGAAGAGGACATAATTCAGAGCAGCTCAGCTGATAGCCAAGAACAGCCACAGCTGGCAGACAGTTCACTGCAGAGAAGGAACATTAGGCCAGGCACAGGGGGCAAGAAAGCAAACATTTCTGAACTAGCCTGATAGATGTGTCCTGAATGCCATTTGCTCCTGATACAGCGAGGGATCTCTGCATGCATTAACCCAGTTCACTGCATCATGCTGTGCTCTTGTTATGCTTTTTCTACTCTTCTTCTCCTGAGGAAGGAGTCAAGCCTGTGCCTGTGCAGACAGCAGGGCAGAGGGACACAGCAGTGATTCAGCAACAGCATAAATGCAGTCCTTCTAGCAATGCAGGGAGTAGCCACAACAGCTAATGACATCTTTCTGTTGCTGACAAGAAAAAAGAGGGGGTAATGATTTCTAAACTGACAGAGGAGACACGCTAAGGGGGACTGGCTCAGCTGTGTGAGCATCACAGAGCTGAAAATGCAGATGCTCATGGCCAGCTAATTAGGAAATTAAATACATGCAAGAGTTGACTCAGAGAGCCAGAAATTTAGCAGATGTAAGACCTGGTGCACCCACTGGACCAGATCAAGCCACCCACACTTACTTCTCCAGCAGGCCTGGCATCTGGGCTGGAGACAAGCAGAACTATCTCTGCCTTGCACATATCCTGCTGCTCTGTGTATGTGGCAAGGCCCTGGCCTCAGCTAGGAGACTGTGAGCTAGAAATTTGCAGAAGGGAGCTAATCTCCAAAAGCCACACCTCTAAGTTGGGATAAGAGTGTCCATGGGCCAGTCTGCTTTACCCCTAGATGGTTAAAGGTAACATTTGACTGTGAGCATCAGTGGAAAGGAGCAGATCATCTTGAGGCAGTAGCATTCACACAGACCAAGCTGGTCTTGGCTCAGAGGTGGCAGCCTACAGCACTGTGTCCTGTGGGGTGCAGAGCCTGCTGCTCCAGGACTGAGCATCCACTTCTAGCTGAGACTCCCTCCCCAGCAAAGACTGAGATCTGCCGCTTTCTGGGAAGCAAGGGAAGACTGGTACAGTCAGGATTTGGCTGGGAGACAAGCAAATTGTGCTGCTCAGAGCCTGTATCCTCCCTCAGTTCATTCCCAGGAGATGGAGCACCTGCCCATACCTGGGAGATAGGGCTGCCCAAAGCTGAAAGGAGGATAGCAGGTCTGCAGAATCCTGTCTCTTGTCTGCTCTTCTTGCCCCAGGTTGTTCCTGGGCATTGAGAGAAGGGCTTGTTTTCCTTTTTCCAACTCTGCTGGCCAAACCCCACCTCTGGGAAGGTTCCAGAGAGATTAGAGGATTAGAGATTGCACCTCGTTATCAGGAAGATTTGTTTGGCACCAAGGGCCTGGAGCAAAATCAGGAATCTCGCCCATTACTTTCATATCACATTGCCTAGGTTGCAAGAATTCCTCCATCCCCAAAGTCTGTTTTGGGAAGCTAAGGTAGAGTCAGCCCATCTTTTGTGTTGTAAACAGCAGGAGACATGGATAACAGGTTGCTCCTTCAGCCCCAAGCTCTGCCTGTAGAGGTAGTGAAACTCTACTTTAGCACCACGTTCTTCCCTTCATATGGCCCCAAACAGAATTAGGTCATGCTCCCTGAGGTCCTGCAGTTCTGCTGGGACAACAGGAAAGCAGCCTTAACTTAGCCAAAGAGCCAGAATGCACTCACTCATGCTGGCCTCTGACCTTATATCTGAAATCTCCTGTGGAGTACTTTTCCTAGAGAAACTGGTGGAAAATCCCCCTGCCCCATTTAGTATTACAGCACAAGGAATACTGAGGGCTGTAATAATGGAGAGCAAACCTGGGTTGGCAGGACAGGGTAATAACATGACCTCCTGAGCCTTTTGTTCTCTGCTGTTGTGCCTGGCACTCAACAGGATAATCAAGCCAGTCCCCCTCTTTGATACGAGGTATTACACATTCAGAAATGCTCCCTGTTGCCACCTGCCAAGCTGTGGATGTGGGAAGCTGTAATATGTGGTCTGAAATAGCTGACAGCTTAGGGGAGGAGATACTTATTAACCCATGAGGATTCACTCTTGTCAGAATCTTCCTGGAGTCATACAAGTAGAACAGTTGGGGTGGGGTTGTGGCATAGCCTGGAGGAGATTAGAGGTGCAGGGACTTCTGCAGAACCAGACCCTCATCAGAGCACTGCAGGGCCCCATCTGCTTTGACTGCACTGAGTGGTCCTTGTGCCAACCCCCATCCTTTGTGGTTCTGCCTCCTCCCACAGTAACATGTTTTTTGTGCCTGGATGTCACACCACCCTATTAATAGGCATATGTACACACACACACACACACGTAGAGCTGCCTGGAATGCCATCACAAAAAGGCTATCCATGAAATGCTGCCACGAGCTATGGAAGCAGATAGGCTTTTACTGTCCTTTGCTGTTACTAGCAACTGAAATAGATGAGCTGCAGCCCACAAAGCACAAATGACTCTTCTTAGGCAGTGATTTGCATAGATACAGGATGGGGAGCAACTAGCTAAAGAGCAATTACACATAAATGGAGCTGCAGAGGGAGGAGCAGTGAATCACAAAGTGAATGTGAGTTAACAGTGCCGTGCTGCTGTTAAAAAAGCAAACATGTCACTGAGATATATAAACAGGTCTGTCATCTGTAAGAGATAAGGAGCAATCCATCCACTCTACTCACCACTAGCAGAGCCATGGCTGGAGTATGTCAGCTTGTGGCATCATGCCTGAAGAAATATGTGGAGCAGTTTGAGAGGACCTAAAGGAAGGCTGCAGAGGTCTTCAGGGATTTAGAAATGAGCTGGAAAGGCAGCTAGAGAGAACTGGAAGAGATAGGAAGAAGAAAATAATCACCGAACTATTTTCGATACAGGAAAGACTGAGGGGAGCAGGATGACAATAGTGTTGTACACTGTGACAAGAGGGGGAAAATAAGTAATTTTCCACAGCTACTGTGTTTGTGACTGGAGGGGCGTTATAGCATTTGAAATTTATTAGATTTAGATTAGACATTAAAAAGGAGGATTTACTGTAAAGATTATTAAGTAATGGATTAGACTCCCAGCAAATGTTGGTGAGTCAGCATTGTTATGGATTTGAAGAACGCTTTAGACAAATAACCTCATTGATCCTGCCTTAAGGCAGGAGGATAGGCTGAGCAACCTCTTGAGATCTCATGCTGCCTATGCATTACTACTTCCATGGTGCAATAGTAGCACACTTTTTGTCTGTTTAAGACCAGATTTAAAAGAGAATGAAAGTCCTACAGCATTGCTGATTTTTTTTTAAAGGCAAGTTATTTCAGTTTACTTGAGTTCAGGACTCTACAGGGGAATGCTTAACCAAAGAAAAACGAATACCACTTCTTGTTAAAATTTAAACAGCATATAAATGAAAACCCAAATGTTTTCATAATTCACAATTTGGGGGCCCATATAAAGAACATGTCATAGGTCATGTCTGAGACCCATGTTCCAGAGGCAGCAAAATAGAAACTAGAACTAAGCACTTTTCTCTTTCTCATTTCTTTAAGTAAGAGTAGCTCCAAGCTCCAACCAAAGACTTGAAAGATCAGAGTCTGACTTATCCCATGCTGCCTCTGATGTTCAGCACATCATGAGTATGTTTTGCCCTTTTTTTTTTTAAAAGCATTTATTTTCCACACAGGTTTGTCTGTGCCCAGCTACCTAATCCTGTATTAGAAAGCATCAGCGTCATTGATACACCAGGAATCCTTTCTGGAGAAAAACAGAGAATTAGCAGAGGTAAGTCCCAAGTTCACTTCTCTTCCAAATGACAGTAATGAATACCAAAGGAGCTCTCTGACTTCAAACTAGACAAGCTGTGGATAAAAGCAGTGGTAGGAGCCTCTCAGAGCTACAACATGACTTTGGAAATGGAGAACAAAGGGGCATTGTTAATTTCTTGCAGAGAATTTAATTATTTTCAGGGAAGGCTGCTGACAAGGTCAGCAGTACCTGTGTCACAGTCCAGTATTTCCCCATGGAAGAGATTTCTATCAGTCAAGTAATGCCTATTTGCTTTGCAGAAACAATTGCTTTCAGTAGCTTACCAATGATCCATAGCCAAGGCCCCCATTGTAATCAGTCTGGTTTCTTGCACTGGCCAGGCTTCCTAAATCTAGTGCTGGATTGGATTGGATTGGATTGGATTGGATTGGATTGGATTGGATTGGATTGGATTGGATTGGATTGGATTGGAGAGCCATTGGCACCCAAGTTCTTCATTGCAGTGGGCAATCCTGTGGACACTAAATCATAAAATCCTAGAGTAGTTTGGGTTTGAAAGGACATTAAAGATCCTCCTGTTCCAACCCTCTACAATAGAAAGGGCACCTTCCACTAGATCAGGTTGCTCAAAGCTCCATCCAACGTGGCCTTGAACACCTCCTGGGATGGGGCATCCACAACTTCTCTGGGCAACCTATGGTAGTGTCTTACCACCCTCACAGTAAAGAATTTCATCCCAATATCCAATATAAACCTACCCTTTTCCAGTTTAAAGCCATTCCCCTTTGCCCTGTCACTACAGACCCTTGTAAATGGAGCTGATGAGTAGCGTAGAGTCTCCTAGTGAACTTCTGAAGTCACTCTCAGACTTGCCCTCTGAAGAGGGCACCATCTTCATACTTAAACCCCAATGTCTGTGACCAGTTTTTTGCTCTGTAATGTGATGGTGGCATAGCTTGCATTTCTGGAAGGTTCCTTAGATAAAGCTGGAAGCTATGCATCATTTCATTGGAAGAAAGCCAAGAGCAGTAATCTCAGCATTCAGGTTTGAGAAGATCAGTTCTCATGCACACTGCCTATTAACAATGCACAGTTGAGTTTCAGCAGCACAGGCTCTACCCCAAAGTGCTGAGACCTTTCCCATATTTCCATGTCCTGTCCCATAAGATTTCAGATGACTCATGACTTTCCAAGCTTTATGATACTTTTGCATTGAAATTTTTCTTGGAAACTTCTTTTTTTCTTTTAGTTGAGCAACCACCTTGCATGGAGCCAGGTCTTGTTTGTTTTGCTGGGATTTTCCACCACAGGAACCTTAGCTAGCAAAGAAGTATCAATAAAGCACAGCTACAATTAGTTGAAAATTCACCTTAACGTTTTTCACTGTGGGTCTCTGCACTGCTTGGGGATCAGAAATTCCAAGATGTGCCAGCCTACATGAGAAGGTTGAAAAATATGCTGTGCAAGCATTCTTCCCTCAGCAGAAAATGTTATGGAGATTAAAAAAAATTGTATTCTATGGCATAGACGTTTTCCAGTCAAAAAATGCCACTGAAAGCAACCAGTTCTTTTATGGAACCATCAGAGTGAAGGAAATTTGCTTAGGAGGAACTATTTTTGTTACTAAGAAAAAATAAAAAGAAGGTGTAGGTGAGTCAAAATAGACCCATTTCAAGCTCCTTTTCCAAATCTCCTCACTGATTCAAATGCTGACAAATATTGCAAGATTTTCCTACTTTTCAGCTGTTTACAGAACTAAAAATACCCTCCTGCAAAATACTCTGGCACTTCTTACTACTTTTTCTACAAAAAATTCTCTGTCAGCTTTCCAGTGGGTCTTGGGGTCCCATTCTAGAACCTGTCAGTCTGACCTTGGTGCTGGCAAAGGTCGTGGAACTGATCATCATCATGGATCAGGCTAGGCAACAGAAGCTTATGAAAGGCAGGTCCTGCTTGACCAACCTAATCTCTTTCTATGACAAGGTGACCCATTTCCTAGATGGGGGAAGGCTGAGGATATTGCCTGCCTAAACTTTAGTAAAGCCTCTGACCTTGTTTCCCTTAGCATTCTCCTGGAGAAACTGGCTGCTCATGACTTGGATGGGTGCACCCTTCTCTGGCTGAAAAACTGACTGAATGGCCAAGCCAAGAGTGGTGGTGAATGGAGTTAAGTCCAGTTGGAAGCCAGTCACAAGTGGTGTTCCCCAGGGCTCAGCACTGGACCAGGCATGTTTAATATCTTTGTCAATGATCTGGACAAGGGGATTGAGAGCACTCTCAGCCAGTTTGCAGATGGCACCAAGCTGGGCTGGAGTGTTGGTCTGCTGGAAGGTAGGAAGGCTCTGCAGAGGAATCCGCAGAGGGATCTGAATTGATGGGACAGATCAATGAGCCAAGGCCAGCGCTGGGTTTACAGCTGGATTCAATGATCTTAAAGATCTTTCTAACCTAAACAATTCTATGCTTCCTGCAGCTACTCTAATAAAGCCAGCAGTGCCAGAACATGCTTATACACAGCTGTGCACTGTTAGGAAAGTCACTAGTGTACTTTAACCCAATGCCTCTGCAAACATTTAGAAACAGCTGAGGAGGCTAAAGGGGAGCCCCAGTTCTGCCCATTTTTGCATGCTATACCTGTTTGTAGAACTGGAGGCCTGTCTCAGCATATGGAACAGGTTCTTCCTGAACAACTTCTCTGCCCCTAGTGCAACTAAGTGCACTTTAGGGCGGAAAATTGCCACACTGACCCTATGACTACACCGTGTGGTCATTCGACCCTTTTGCCAGGAGACAACTGTCAGTGGAGTGCAGCCATCTCCTGATGGTCCTGCCATCCCAGGAATTTGCTCTGCTGTGTCTCCAGCCAGACAAGGGGGCTGTCACAACCTGTCAACTGATCTAAGCACGACAGTTAAAAGTACAGTGTAGGTGGGATCTCGCTTTGTCACCATTTGCATCCAGGACAGACTGAAAGTGGTCATGTGGGCCAGGTCAGATGACCTTGCAATAGCTACAGGACAAGATCCTCATCCGGTTTAAATCAGTATGGCCTTGTTTGGGCTGGGACAACTCCAGCAATTTCTGTCTGCAGGGAGCAGGAAGAGTCAAGAGTGCTGAGGTGCCTGTGTTCAGGAAGGGCTGCTGCCAGGCATTGGCTTGAGCTTATCTCAAGGTGGAAAGGGAGCACTCACCTCCCAGCTCCTATGGAAGAGGAATAGGAAAAAGTGGTGAGGCTGGCACCTTTGCCACCAAGCTTACAAGCCAGCTGACCTCATTACCAAGTTGGTTTTGGAGGCAGATAGAGCAGTAACATGGTTTCTAGGCAGAAAACAAGACAGGGCCAAAAACTGCTGACACAACAAAATTCTTCTGCTCCTTTTATACCTTCCCAGCCTGCTCAGATTTCACTTGGGAATGAAGCAATACCTGAGGGAGTCTTACAGAGGTTTTCCAAGAGACTTTGAAGTTTCTTAACTGCTCAGAACAGGAATGCTTTTCTTACCCCCATTGCAAGTAGTAGGTTCCAAGACCCTCAGACTGGAGTACCTGTGATGCAAGGTCAGGGAAGAGCATAGATAGTGAAGCAGAATTCTGTCATAAAATTTGAGGGGGAAAGTAAAGATGTAAAAGATGTGGCAGGCTTTCCCAGCCTGCCCATCCCATGAGAACCAGCAGCATTTCTAAATATAGGAAATTCCTCTCAGTGGGAACATCTCAAGTCCGTCTCCTTCCCCATTAGACGTCAGGAGCATTAGCTAATCTATACAGTGTCAGCTTAGCAGAATACCATGCTGTCAAAGCTTAGAGCCACCTTATACCCCTGAATTTCAAAGCAGTAGCTGTTCCTGTTATTGCATCCATGTTTCAAAGAGCAGGAGCAAGGGAACAGGGTTTAAAGGATTGATTCAGTGGCCAAGTCCAGGTTCTGAAGCTTTTCATTTGTCTGAACTCAACTCTGAATTAAATTCACTGCCTTGTTGCTGTTAAGGATGGCAGATCTGACAGTCCCTTCCTCTTCACAGCCAGCCTGTGCATGAGCACAGACACGGTGCTGGTGTTAGTGCTGGCAGCAGTCAGCTTCCTACAGCCAGCAGCAGGGCTTTGCAAATGGCTACCAAGCTTTGCTCCAAGGAATGCTGTATAATCTCAGGAAACAAAGCTCTGCACTGGCTCTCTTCCAAGACTGCATGACCATAAAGAGCCCCCTTCCCCCACAGAGCAGCCCATGAAATTTCCCAGTAGCAGAGCTGCAGGTTTAGGCCTATCAAGCAATTGCGGGTGATGCCGTCTGTCATAGCTGAAGTGCACATCCCTTTGACATGCAGTGACATCACCAGCACTGATAACAGCAGCTGCTGCTGCTCTCAGGCTCTCCTAAAAAGTGTAGCCAAGGAGCTGCCTGCACTGATTTGACGTACTGAGCTCCTGACTCATGCACTACATTGTGGTGGGCACTCACGGTGTCATAGGTGTGGTAGATAGACTCCCTAGGATACACAGTAATTTACAGGCTGTGTGGGAAATGTTTCCAGCATGTCCTGGCCTAGAGCATCCTGTCCTTCACTGCTTCTGTATTATCCTTGCCTGGAAGGCAGCCATTTCTCTTCTGATCTTTCTTACAGACTGGGGTATGAATCTATGTTCATGTTTAAAGAACTGATGATTGCATTGCCTTGTCCCTTGCTCTGTGTCCTTTTCTTTTTTTATTGTTTCCAGGGGAGCATGAGCTTGCAGAGATGCCCATAGGGGAAGGTGTTTGTACCAAAGCAGCACAGTCTTGTCTGCTTTGACAATTTGATAATGTTACAAATGCCATCTACTTGCAGAGCACTGTTCTAGTGTCATATAATGAGCTCAGGGCAGCCTGCTGGGAGGGAAAATGAGGAGAGGATGACTGTACTGAAATAAATGAAGGAGAGAGGGAGGAGAGAGGGGAGGACCACAGATCAGGTCATGCAGAGCCAGGACAGCAGTGAGGACTTCCTCATAATTCAACACCTTGTGCAATCTTCCCTGCTAATGGAGCCACCTGGCAACAGGAACTCATGCGCTTCAGTGGCAGTGCCATCCCTCAGGGGCTGAGCCTTGCATGCTCTGCTGCCCATCTGTCTCGACCTACATCTGCCCTGAGCTGAGCAGATCCAAGTCTGCCAAGTTCAGTGACACCTTGGCCAAGTTGTGTTTGATCCCTGTTTTGGGGTAGTTCTTCCTGGATATATCCTGAACACTTTGCCTTCACCCTCTGTATGCCGCCTTCTCCCTTTCCTGCATTAGCAGCGACCACAAGGTCCTAGCCAGGAGGTGAGGACTGGCAGTGTCATTCCCCATTGGCTTTCTATATACTTTTCACTATACACTATTCCAGCATTTTCCCAGCCTTCCACCCATTTTCATTCTGCTGGCTTCAGTGCAGCCTAAGCATCCTATAACCAAGGAAGAAAACCCTACCCACCAGCCTCGCCCTTCTCCTGGGAAAGCAGAATTCCCAAATGACCGGCAGTTTCAGCACCAGGGACACTTAGTCACTCACCAGCCTGACAGCAAGAGGAAAAATGGTAATAGCAACAGTCTTGGGCAGTGCAGAGCTCTCAGCCTGGCTGTGTCTCAAATAGCCATGCTTGGAAAGGAAAGGCAAACACCAAGGGAATTGATGTTCTCCCACTTCATGCAATGCTGTTTAGGGTATAATGGCAACAAAAAATATTTTTTCTGAGAAGTTTTGTCACGTGTGCTAGCAACAGCATGATACAAACTAAAGGCATCCACCCTGAAAGCCTCTAAAAGGGAGGCATTTCAAATATTTGCTATAATACTCCCTACTGATGATGTTTGCTTATATTCTGCATTTCACTCTGCCTAAGAGGGTAAAAGTGCACTGGTTAGTTTTGACTTTCCAGTTCGCCTCCATTACAGCTGCTCTACCAACCTGCCTGATTTTATCACAGTCTCATTTAACACATACTGTTCCACTGAACTGCTCAGCTCTTACAGGCACACTGTTCTGCACTTCCTCTTAAAAGCAACACAAAAATGAGCAGAAAATCTGCACAGTTCTCATTTTTATTTCCAGAAATACATGAAGCCATGAGCCTAACTCTTCTGACCTGAAAGCAGCATACAAACAAAAGGTCAAGATTTTATCTGGGGTTTGAGCAAGCCAAACCATTATATTGTTTGGTATTAATGGGAGAGGGACTGTCTCCATGATTAGGGTTGGAAATACTGATATATTTTGTGGTTCCAGGACTGGAAGAGCAAAAAAAAAAAAAAAAAAAACACAAAAGAACAAGATGAAATGGCTGCACAGATAGAAAGGACTGTGCTTTTTTCTATTCCTATTAACATACAGCAAGCATTTAATTTGTGTTACTAAACAAGTCTGATTTTTAGAACAGCTGTGCAGCTTGTCCATTTGTTGTGCACTGTGCACTCCAGAAATATTCTGAGTATTTATTGCATTGAGGGAAGATAGTCATGCCATCAGCATCTCATCAATCTGCATTATTTATGCCCATCATGCATTCTTTCAGCATCCTGAGCAGCAATGGGGAAGGAATGTGTTTCCTGGTCCCTGGGAGCTATTAGTTACTGGTGGCCATTCCAGGCCAGCTTTTCAAACATGATTTCTCCCAGAATTTAAAGTATGAGTACAGGAGAAATCGGTTTGTGTTTGGATGCTATAGTAAAAAACTTCCTTGGAATCCCAGCTACACATCAATGCTGCTATGCACTAACTTCTCTGGAAAACTTGGCTTGTACTCAGGTGCCTTCTGAGGTCTCAAAATCTAGCTAGAAACTGGTTTCATAATTGGCCCAAGTGCCAGATAACTCTCAGGCCCATCTGTCACAAGTGGCAAAGATATAAACTTGTAGATGGACAAGCTCTGGCTGTGTGTACATAGGAGCTAAACAGGCTGTTATAGGGAACCTTAGCTCTGGACAGTGCTCTCCTCAGTTTTACTCCACCTGATCTGAGTGTGCCTAGTGAGGTTTCATTCGCTTTCCAGTGACATAAAGCAAGAGCCTCATCAGGCTCCCAGTCTCTTCCCCACCCTGAAACCCTTGCAGTAAACAACATGAAAGCAAAAGGCCACACAGTCTGGCCCTCCAGGTACTGGTTAATGCAAATGTTCACATTGTTGCTAGCTGAGAACAGAGATCTGCTGTGCTTTGAGTCCTTTTGCCTTTGCTTTGGAAACCTTAAAGCCGCCAAAACCTATTTAATGTTTCCATTAGTTCTTGGTACAGAGGAGGAGGAAAAGTGGAGCACTGGCAGGAGGATGTAGTTCCCAGTGCTCTGAATCAACATCTCCAGGACAGATTATTTCTTTGAGTATAGGCACAAGCAGAAGTGATTGGCAAGCTGGGGCCTGCTCTAGAAATTAGGGCATGCGACATTCAAAGAAATCTTTTCACCCCAAAGGACGTCTGTCTACTTCCCAACACACCCACAGATATGCATTACAGGAATTTCTTTATATTCCCTTGGAAGGCAGCAACTTCCAGAGATGAGTATGGCAGCTTTTTACAAAGGTGTTCTAGGATGAGCTGTAGTGAAGTTTATCCAGTACCCATCCTTTGCTTTTCATCATTCCTTCTGTCCTCTCCTTGCTGGCACCACCAGCTCCTCACCTTGAGAGAAACTTGCTCAAATCACTGTTCTTCCACCCAGTCCCAGCTGTTTCCTCTCTCATACTCTTCCCAGCATCCTTCTCTCTCTAGGACACCATTACTCTCTGGGTCTCAAAGCAGCTACTAAACCCAGCTTCCCATTCACTTTGTGTGTCCTCAAAGGGATGTGTCACTTCCTCCTCCCTTCCCTCATTTTCTTCTTCTGACCATCGTGTGACCTTCCTTCTCCTTTGCTACAGCCATCTGTCACATTTGGGTAGCACCTGCCCCTCCTGGCACATTCTGCCTCTCCAGTGTGGGCTGCCTGCTTGTTTTGCAGTGACATAAATTGTCTTCCCTGGATTCTGAAGGGCTTTCAGGCAGGACATCACTGTGACCAGTTAGACTAAGCCTCAAAACCCTCTTATTCAATTATAAAAAGTCATATGCTCCCAGGAACAAGCATTCATTTTATTTCATCTCCCCAGAGCTGTTCCCTCTCTAGGTAGTCAGTGCTCACTGTGTCAGCTGTCCCATCTTATCATGCTGCCCTCAGACAATCAGAGCTAGTCTCCCACTTGATAAATAGGGACACTGCTGTAAAACTCTGCCTTATAGAGTGGCACTGTCTGGTAAATCTTGCATCTCTGGATAGCACCAGCTTTACAAAGATGAGAAAGAAGCTCCTAGTGACTAAAATTCAGTAGGAATAAGGTGAATTGCTAAAAGCAGCAGCACAATTTACAGCAGTAGTAATAGTAAGCTGTGAGATACCTGGTGCAAAGCAGCAGCTTTGGGGTTTGCAGCACTTCTTGATCTCACTGTTCCTCTTCAACCCCACCTGAACTCCACTACCACAGGACCTGTGCTATGGTTCCACAAGACAGGAAAACCAGTAGTATGCTTGCTACCAGTAAAAAAAAATAGCACAAACAAACCAAACCTAAACCAACAACCAGTGTAGTGGCATGGTGAGAAATGCTGAACCAGTGCATGCCTGCTCCTTGCTGGTTTAAATTGGCTTTAAAATCTTACAGCCAGGCAGATTTTGTGCTGGGTCAGGTATCATCCATCTTCCCACAGTCAGCATAAAGACTGTATCATGCCTGATCTGACTTGACAGAATGTAATTGCATAATCCTGCCAGATCTTGGTGAAATGCATGGTGCCAGATATTCCAGTGGTGCACATAAGGCCAGCCTGCCTTATGGAGTCTAGGTGGCTGGGTGTCTGCAAGAAGATCATTTTTTCTGCAGGCTGAACCCACTGACAGTCCTGCTGACTTGTCAGCTTTGTGTTAAATCTGTTGAGTCCTTTTCATGCTGTCAAAAGGAGACCTGTCCCATGAAAAAAAAATCTGATGGAATAAAATTGTTATCGTGTTCATCTTGTCCTCCTTGTACTGTATGATTTGGATTCACTGTCTCTTCACGTTCACCTTATCTGAAGGTTGTGAAGGAAGCTGCATCAGTGATGTTAAAGAATGTTTAAATATGCAGCATATTTTTCAACAGGGATGCAAGTACAACAGACAGGAATTACTGAACAGCAAATTCTTCCCTTTGCAGTTTTCTCTGAACACCCCTGTAATAATGGTTTTGCATTAATGCAGCTTTGGCAAGCAGATGGCTTCCCAGCCGCCCTGTAAGTTCACAATAAAACTCTGCTGTGTTCCATGGACAGCTTCACCCATCCCTGAAACACTGCCAAAGCAGAGATAGTGACTGCCTGCTTTTGTGAGAGGCCTTAGCAACATCCTACAACACAGGGAGGCATAGGGAGACAGCGCATTTACAGTGGAATGAGCAAGGGACACCATGAAAACTCCTAATTTGACTGCAGATGAAGATCAGTTCTTGGTCTAAGCTCACACATTAATCAACTGCCAGAAGAAAGAGGCAGGCCCAATGTGTCTGTGAAATGAAAAAGGGGCAGAAGGGAAGAAACCAAACAGAGGCTATAATGCTTAAATTCAGTTACAGAATGAGCCTTGTGTTTTCAAGTGTTGAACACTTCCAGTTCTGGCTGCAGCCAGACAAAATGCCCCAAGTTCTCTGTGCCATTGAAGAGCCCTCCAAAAACGAAAGCTCTAAACTAAACATTAAAATATTAATCTAAAACCTTATTTTAAAACACCTTTATTAATAGCTTCCCTTAGCAATTTACAGTGTCATCCTACTATCCAAATGCTTTAGTAACAATCTGTTATACACTAAAAGCAAGACAAAAAAGTCAACCCCATGAATCACATCTGTAGCAATTCTCTAGGCACTGTGTGCAAAAACACCACCACAGTCAGTGACTCCAAGTCGATGGTTGTAAACAGAGCTCTGTCCCACGTCATGCTGTGTGGTAAGGAACTAGACAGCACTCAGGATAATTTTCCCCTTTCCTTCTATAGTGCTCTATCACTTAAGAGCAAAATACATCACTTACACCTCAATTTTCCTGCCAAGTACCTCTATACAAAGGAATGCAGCAGTGATCAGTAGCACTGCACACACAAGACTGTTTCTTGCTGAGCTGGACACCAACAGGAGAGGTTCTCTAACTGCCAGAGCAAGTGGGACATACAAGGGGAGGGTGTGAGTTGGGCTTTTGTCCCAGTATGGGATGCAAATGAGTCCATGGTGATGTTTCAGAGCAGTCAACAGCAAGTGTTACTCTCCAGGGCTTTGTTCTCTCTTTAATGGAGATATGCAGGACAGCTGTCAGAAGAATATCTCTGAACAAGCAAAGAAGCCAGGAAAGAAAGTCTGCTAATCAATCTACACATTTAATGAAGTCCACAGGGACCTTCAAGACACTTTGTATGTTACTGTAGCAGGTGGGAATACACAAAGGATCTGAGCAGATACTAATTCCCTTTTCTTGCTGGGTAGAGCAACATTTATTTTTGTTAATAGGAAAGAGGGCTCAGGAAATAGATACCTTCAAAGTGCTACTGTACAGACAGGCTTGATACAGGATAGAAATCATGAGAGCTAAGCACTTAAAGATACTTTTGGACAAACCTTTAGACCCAGGCAGATCAAAGGGTCAGTCTCCCAAGTCCTCAGTTAATACCAAAACTACAATTACACTTTTTTTCTATACCTCCCTTCTTTTAAATAATCAGTTCCCACTTTTACTGAGTCACAGTGGGCTGTCAAGTGCAGACACTTTGCCCAAATGATCTCAGCCCCTATTAACATGACAGCATAACAGTGACTGTTCCTCTACTGTCAGAGGGAAACCATGCACATGATCTGTGACAGGACATCACTGTAACATTACGAGGTATCCTAGAGAGCATGACGATTTTTCCCTTGATTCTCCCAAGAAAAAGACTGGACAAAGTAGTTATGGTACAATTCAAATGTGCCAGCTTGACAAGAAAACATCCCAGTCCGTGAGATTTGACAAAATAAAATGCACAAACATTTCCAAATAAAGTCACCCTGACTCACTGCTTCCATGATGAAAAAGCAAGCTGTGCAGCTCTGCATATGAAGAATAAACTGCCCTGCCATGCCAGATGACTTCCACTCTTGGCAGAAGTGAACATAAAGTCTGTGTATCCTCCGTTTAGTGAAGTTTGAGGGGCCATGGGAGGTCCCTGTTTGCACAGCCATTGATCTGCATGCAGAGGGACAGCTGACAGCCTGAACCCGGGCCAAGTGAAATGAGGTATCAGCATCGACTTTGTCCTGCTGCCACTGCCCCCAGCACAGGTTAGGAAGGAGTCAGCACACTGATGTTTGCAGCAGATTTGCAATTAGAGCAGTGGAGTAGAGCTCCCTGCAGCCAGAACACCTAAGGTTAAAAAGCTGAGGTTCACACCTAAGGTTAAAAAAGGTTGTTGGTATCTGAAAGCGAGCAGGACCAAGTTTATTTCAGTTTTAAAAGACTGACTTGACTGAGGTCAGACACGTGGACTGGGCAAGGTACACAGCTATCAACATAATATATTGAATGCTCAGCAAGTCTTTGTCAAAGCTAATACTAATTCTGAATTCTCTGAAGTTCTCAGTATCAAACGTCGCTGAGCAAAGAGTCAGGGCCCAGCATTGCTTGCTCTCGTTAGAGGAGACACTCATGTCCTAGTGAGTAGAAGGACACTGGTGGGACAAACATCTTTCATTTGAGATTTCTGTAGATCCTGTGGAAGAGAGCAGGGCAAAGTGTCCACATCCAAGAGCACACACCTCACATGCCAACATTCTGCCACCTGCTTTTCCTGCAAGGAACAAACTGGAATTGACCAAAGCAGAACACTGCCCAGTAATAGTACTTTGAAGTTGTATAAAAGTTCTCAGTGGCAAAAAGTTAATACCAATTTATCCAGCTGAAGAGAAAGTTCACACAGGCTTTATTCTGACATGAGAGCCAGGATTTCGCTCCAGTTTGCTTAGTCATATGGAAGAAAAGGCCAGTGTCAAAAAGCAAGATCAGAGCTCAGCTATCCTCTCTTCTGTAGTTCCAGTCTAATGATTGGAATGCACTGGTTTCCCTCTAGGTTTTAAAGGGGACAGAAGGGAAAAAAGGAAGAAGAAAAAAGGGTAGCAGGAGGAGAAAGCACTGAACTAATTATCATGTATTTATTCATGAAAGCCAAGATTAAAATAGTATATTAAAGGATTTAAATGCAAATAGCATTTGCTCTGTCCTGATTTCCCTTAACAAAGTGCAGCACTCTGGTGACTCAGATAACCCCAAATGTTGTATAGCATAGGAGAGCCTGACAGAACAGGGGAAGAGAACCAACCAGTCTCTCACCAAGACTTTAAAGAAGGTTAAAAAAAGTCCACAGAGCTAGAAAAAAAAGGTAATTTTGTTGCTGTCATTACTATTGTTTTAGGGACTTCTCCACACATGCTATTTATCATGCCCTGTATTGCGTAGAGGTGGACCCAGTCTGACACTGAATCCATTACTCTTAGTCCTGAGGCATGAAATTTGAACCCTCTGTTCTGGCCTGTGTCTGCCTTTGGTGTTCACAGCTATGCTGTCTGCTGAGCATCAGGCTCTTGGCTAAGCGAACACAAATCATTTGGCTTTGTGCACATGCAGCAGGTATGGCAGGATGATTACTCTGGTAAGGGAGGTTATTTGCATCCTGGAATTTGAACTGGATGGGACAAAGTTAGTCTTGCATAACTAGACAAGATCCAAGATTTATTAAGCAATGGAGATATGCATCTCAAACCAGTCTGGGTGCAAGTCCTGCAATTATCCAGCTTTCTATAGCCTTTGTAGGCTGTGCTGATGGCCAGTCATTCACAAACTAGATCTTTCTTGTTGCCACATACAAGACTTGGAAGTAGGTGTTTGAACATAGCAGTTGCTTCTTGATGTGCATTTAAATGAAGATCTGGAGCACAAGACATCTTTGGATGATTCTTAATGTGGAGGGGGCAAGAGCTGTCCTTAACTGTGTGCCTCCTGACATTTCCATGTGAAGGACCATGCCTCATCTCCATATCAAGCTACCTGCTCTACTGGGAAAGCTGCTTCCTGCAAGCTTACCCTCAGTAAGGTACAGATAGAGTTTGAGCACAGCAAGTAAGCTCTCTACTCCCATGTTTGCTGCATCTCTGCTCTTCCTCTCCCCCTTGCAGGTTATGACTTTGCTGCTGTACTGGAGTGGTTTGCAGAGCGCGTTGACCGCATCATTCTGCTCTTTGATGCTCACAAGCTGGACATCTCTGATGAATTCTCTGAGGTCATCAAGGCCCTGAAGAACCACGAGGACAAGATGAGAGTTGTTCTCAACAAGGCCGACCAGATAGAGACTCAGCAGCTGATGCGGGTGTACGGTGCCCTCATGTGGTCCCTGGGAAAGATCGTCAACACTCCCGAGGTCATCAGAGTCTACATCGGCTCCTTCTGGTCCCATCCATTGCTCATCCCCGACAACCGCAAGTTGTTTGAGGCGGAGGAGCAGGACCTGTTCAGGGATATCCAGAGCCTGCCCCGCAATGCAGCCCTGAGGAAGCTGAATGATCTCATCAAGCGAGCACGGCTGGCCAAGGTAGGTGTTGGCATAGAACCCCCAAGCGTTCGCTTTGGGCTGTCTGCAGCGTGCAGCCTATGGAGAAGTGGTTT
This sequence comes from Notiomystis cincta, assembly GCA_013398075.1. Lineage (NCBI taxonomy): Eukaryota > Metazoa > Chordata > Aves > Passeriformes > Notiomystidae > Notiomystis > Notiomystis cincta. The sequence goes on along the minus strand of VZRX01009169.1, from coordinate 726,594 downwards.
TGGCCAGTTCAGCTGGCAGAGCTGGTGGATCCTACTCGTTTTCCATCCCATTTAACTCATAAGCCCTATGCCAGTATGGGAAGAAAACACCTCCTTTGCTTGGTGTGTCAATCATGGCAGGCCAGAGTGAGGAAGATAACTACAGGTCAAAGCAGGTAGCACTTGAAGGGATCTGAAAAACAGTTGCTCTGTGGTAGCAACTTAAGAAGTAGGACCAATTCAGTATATCAGAATCATACACCAAGGGAGTTAATAAGCTCTAGGTCTTTTGCTTTACACCTTCTTAGCCAAGAGAGGTATCTGGCTTAGATGGATGCAGAGGAGGTAGAGACTCACACAAATGATAAATAAGCCTGCAGTATCCCTGAGTATTTGAAATGAGCTGAAAGAAGGCCCTAAAAATACAGGAAAGAACGCAATGTCAATTGAGAAAAGATATCAAAAGATTCCTCAAAAGCCTTCAGTGCAAGGCTCTTCATTTCAAGAAGAAATGCTTTGTTCACCATCAAAAACCAAAAAGCCAGTATGTTGTATAAGTTAAGGACTGGTATTCATACTAAAACATTAAACCTGTATGTTTGGACTGGAAAGGGACTGTTCACTTGAAGGCCATACCCAGTGGAAGAAAAAAATTTCACCACTCCCTCCAGAAAGTGCATATGAATCTCATTGTATGCTCAGGACTTATACCTGTTTTCACCTTGTCTCAGCACAGCCAGAGCACACAGCTGAGCATTTAGCATCAGAATAGCAATCCATAGGTCCAGGCAAGATGAGGAGCTGAGCTTGCTCTTCAGGGTGGGACAAGATGTAGTTGAGTCCTAGGCACAGATACCTCTGCTGAGAAGAATTTTCTGCTGTGCTATTTAACATTTGCCTTCATTCCATATAATTTAATTCCCTTCAGGTCCACGCCTACATCATCAGTTCCCTAAAGAAGGAAATGCCCTCAATGTTTGGGAAAGACAATAAAAAGAAAGAGCTTGTTAACAACTTGGGAGATATTTATGCCCGGATTGAACGGGAGCATCAGATCTCGCCAGGAGACTTCCCTAATCTGAGAAAGATGCAGGTAAGCAGTGGCATGCTGGCAAACATCCAAGGAAAGAGCATTAGAGTAACTGCAGGGAATACAACAGAGCCATGCAGACATTGATTGTTGCCACCTGTGGGAAAAGCCTGCTGTGATGTTGAAATGTGCCTTAAAATATGTGCAGGCCATATTTGGGCACAAGCAGTTCTCACACATAGAGCTCATTTGAAACATTACAGCTTCACATTCATTTCTCATATCTTTGCCTAAATAACACTTTACAGCAAATTATTTCTTCTGTTTTTCTTTGTTTTTAATTCCAGATTCCACTTGCAGATTTTTCAGGCCTAAGCATATTGTTAATTTATATTAAAAGGAAAGCTGTGTCCTGAAAAGGCTACATATGCCACACTCCTCAGGAGCTATATTTGTCTTCTACTTCACTCTTTGTTTCTAGAGAGAGAGAAAGGAAGGTGTGAAAACTTAAAGCCCCTTTTCTGTTTTAAGCAGAGAAGCAGGTTTTCTGTTCTGCAGAAACTGAGACCTGGTCCAGTGTTCATGCAAGTCAAACACTTCAAAGGATCTTGGATCAGAGCCTTGTATTGTACATTCAAGCAATGCTGGACACTGCTGCATTGCTGCCTGGCTTTGGTCCAAGCAGAAACCTGTTCTGAGTTCTAGCTGTTGAGGTTGCTACTGGTTACCTATGGAAGACAGCATTTGCCTATTTTGTCCTTTTTGAAAATATATTTTCCCTAAGTTGTTGGGAATGAGATCTGTGGAGTGTATCCAATAGGAGATCTCGTTCACTGCTTGTTAAAATGTGCGTTTAAAAAAACTGTACCAATCCAATAGGAGTGAATAGTGTGGAGTTAATAAGTAGAGGGTGAAAGATAAAGCTGTAGGTAATTTTGCAGCTAGAAGAGAGTTCTCTGCAGGTCCTACTCAAAGCACTTTTGCTTAGCTGTGAAACTACAGAATCTGAGCCATGCTGTAAAGGCATGCTCACCACCTCTTACAGATGTGCTGCTATCTTGATGGCATCTGAAAGATGCACTGCATGGTAATGAGTACAAGGGTCTTTTGCCAGGTGCCATGTCCTTCCCAGAGTGCAGAAGGGGGAGGGAATGTAGAGCGCTGGCCAGAGGATGTAGCAAGAGCCACACACCCATTAAACTATTCGGTCATTTTCTGTAGGACTTAAGAGAGGATTAAAGTAAGAGCAAGGCCAGCAAGGGAGATCCCATCCCATGCTGAAAGCAGGGCTGTCAGAGGAAGGAATGCCAAGCTCCCCACTCCTCTGCAGTGGCAGGGTTTTGTGAGCCAAGCAGCAGGCAGGCATCCCCCTGTACACCATTACTCTGCCACGCACGGCCACGTCGCTCACCTCTTGCTGTGTTGTCCCATTTTAAGGATCAGCTGCAAGCCCAGGATTTTAGCAAGTTCCAGCCTCTGAAGAGCAAGCTGCTGGAGACTGTGGAAGACATGCTGGCCAACGACATCGCCCAGCTCATGGTGCTCGTCCGTCAGGAAGAGTCCCAGCGGCCAACCCAGATGGTGAAGGGAGGAGCCTTCGAGGGCACCTTGCACGGTCCCTTCGGCCACGGCTACGGAGAAGGCGCCGGAGAAGGGATCGATGACGCCGAGTGGGTGGTGGCCAGGGACAAGCCCATGTACGACGAGATCTTCTACACTCTCTCGCCTGTCGATGGTAAAATAACTGGTGCCAATGCCAAGAAGGAGATGGTAAGGTCTAAGCTGCCCAACACCGTGCTGGGCAAGATCTGGAAACTGGCTGACATCGACAAAGATGGCATGCTGGATGATGAGGAGTTTGCCTTGGCGAATCATCTCATTAAAGTCAAGTTGGAGGGTCATGAGCTGCCAAACGAGCTCCCTTCCCATCTCCTCCCTCCATCCAAAAGGAAAATAACAGAGTGAAGGGAAGGTGACAGAGGAGAAGGGAAGGGAAGGGGAAAATAAAAGATCTAGAAAAACATGTTTACTTAAATTATACCTTTAGATGTGAGATCACGTTTGGATTTATACCTACTTTGCTGTATGAAGAACAAAGTCTAAAGCAGAACAAAAAAGTCCAATCCTACATGATAATATGCAATTAACTCTTCCAGTGTACTGTCCCTGCTTTCTAATGTGTAGTCTGTAAATATGAAGGTAAAGAAAGGATGTTGCAAACTAGGAGACTGTGTTAAGCAAGAGTAGAAGAAAACCTGAAGTGGGCTGCATTTTTGGAGAGTGGAATAGGCACTAATAGAAATCTGCTAACTGCCAGTATCACTCCTGAGCTTTGGCTGCACCTTCTGCCTTTTAATGGGTCTTGCAAACTTCAGGAGACTGAGATCTTGATAGCAAAGAGAAAAACCACAAGGTCTTCAAGCTATTGGCCAAAATAAAGAGCATTTCCTGATTAACATAAGCCCATACGAAAATACTAAACTCCAGAGTTAAGAACTTTAAGAACCTTGATTCACCTTTAGATGCAAATTTTACAAACATTCCCCTGTCCTTAAAGAAAATACATCAATAAAATCTGAAAGAGCTCTGAACTGGGCAGCTGGAGTTCCTCGTTGTTCACTGTGGGACAGGCACTCAGAGTTCCCAATCACTACCTCCCATTCAGTCCCCAGGGGAGATTTGTTCTGCAGGCACGGCCAAAAGAACCAGCCTCCAAGGGAAACAGAGGGAGGGGGCCCAAGAGGTGGACATCAGGTGGGTTGGAAGGGAGGAACACCACTTCCAGGCTCACCCAACATTTCACAACCAGTGGGTAGTGTTCGCTCTTTGAACAGTGGTGGTGTCTGTGATTCCTGTGAAGTGACGTGTTTGCTCTCATCGTGCACAGTGAAAGCTACAAGGCCCCATTGTCACTGTAAGATACAAACCCCACACTGTCAGGTGGGCCCATCACAGGGGCAGAACACAGAGGGGCACTGGGCAGAGCTTGCTCTGCTCTGTGCCTACACAAACCTAGCCAAGATGTCAGCCTTCACACACTCTCCTCACCACACAGTAACACTTGATCCCCTCCAGAACTTCTACCCTGAGCCAAGAGACCTTCCCCACTTCTTTCACGCTCTCTGAAATTTTTGTTTCCAAGACCCGATTTTAGCAGAAATCCCTCACTTTCCTGTTTCATTGCCTAAACACACACGTGCGTGCACACTCCTCTGGTTTTTGTTGTTGCTTTGGAGCAGTGTGTTGTTCCAATCCTGTTGTCACTTTATATAAGCTGAGCTCCTACTGTGATGAAAAACCAAGATGAGTATAACTTATTTTATATCTCTTGTGTTCATATTATATAGAGAAATATATTCTGTGTATGTAGGATGTGCTTATTGCAGTACATTTATCATTTGTCTTAAAAATTAATGCATTAACCTTTTTTGTACCCTGGTCCTAAGACATTATTAAAAAAGAAAGGCCAGATCTGTCTATTTCTTTACACAGCAAAATGAAATGCAGCTGAAAAGAAAAAAAGCTTATTTCTAAGTGCAACAGAGGGAGGAGATTATCCTTATGCACAGTCCCAAATGTGCATGTACAGATCAGCCCAGCTGGACTCGGGTGTGCACTGCTGAGTGACTGGTTGACATCCGCAGCATCTTTCTCTTTTGGCAGTCTGATCACAACCTCCATGCTTGCCAAAGTGAGAGGAATTGTATCTACCGGTGATTCACATTGTTCTCTGTAGGGGAGAGGTAACCAAATTTCAGTAGAAAAAGGAATATATTGAAGGAGTTTCTTCCTGCCAGTCACAGATGAGAATGCTGCAAGTTTATCAAGATCTGGAAAGGAGGCAAAAACCCTCAATCTTAAGTCTTACTGACTAATTCTGTCTCCCTTTCCCTTTCTTTTCTGTACGTGTTCACGGCTGTGATAGTTATCCCCAGAGTGGGACAGTGAGAGGCACCAAGTAAGACAGGGAGAGCAGTTAGAATAGTCCTGGGGACGCACTCGGAGAGAGGTTGTGAGCTGTAGTAGTTGGCAAAGTTTCCATTTAGCATCTGTACAGGATGAGAGAGGGGTGAGAGGAAATCATAGGGTGGAGAGCAAAAGCAATAAATGCAAATTTGAGGGAAAAGTCAGCAAACTGTGTCATTCCAGTTCAGCTGCCCAGTAACCCCCAGTTTAACTGTCATCACAGTACACATCTGCTAAGGCTGTCCTGATCTTCCTGAGGAACTTGCATCCATTGGACTCCAGCTGAGGCTGAACAGAGCACCCTGAATCAACCCTACCTCTGTGTGGGCACAACTGTCTGATGGCCTCTCATACAGCACATTGTTTGTGCCAGTCATGTCATGCTGAAATTTAACTTTTAAAAAGAACATTACTGGTTCTCTCAAAGGGGATGAGAGAAGGTGAGGTCTATCAGTCTTTTCTTCCCTGTACACGCCAGCAAGGTGCTCAGGTAGCCAAAAATTCATTGTAACAGCAATCAAACACTTTTCAGGGCACATTTGTGCCTGATGGTGCATACAAGTTCACAAGCCAAACCCGTGACCTGTTAAAAAAAATGTAGGAGATTCGTTACCAGTGCCTGACTGCAGTTGTGCTTTAGACTAATCTCAAAGAAGGGCTCACAGTTACACAGGAAACACATTTCCTGTGTTGCTGGTAGCAGCAGTTACCCCACAGTATGGCTGGGGTATGCCAGCACATTCCACAGCTCCTGCCTGCTCCGAACACTGTGCCCCTCTCGTTCCTGGGCCAGCCTCTCCGGGATGTTCCCGCAGGATTCACCGGGGGGGCAGCAGGACGGCGGCACAGAGAGCTCTGCCTGCACAGGTCAAGTGTGCGAGGCGCCGGCAGCACTGCCGGGTGGGGGGTTGCTTTCAACACTCCTCAGGAACCACTTGGTGCTGTCAGAGTGCAGCTTCCCCACTCGTGGTGGGGAGAGAGGAAAAAACATCACCAGTGCTTCACTGACAAACACACCACTACTTAAGAGGACTGCACAGCAACCCTGCTATGGGGAGGCTGTGTTGCCAGAGAGGCAGGTTACAAAAATCCTCTTTAGTCAGGTAACTATCCAGCACATTTCACTTTTGCTAGGCTCTTCAGGAAATTAAACCACAACAATCAAAATCCTTCTAAAAACCAAAAAGTCACATCAAACATTCAACACCCTGACGTTCTCTATATAAAAACACATGAAATCCTGTCTCTCCCACTATGGCCATGAGAAGCTGCATGTATTTCTCCATCCCCTTCCCAGACAGCAGCTGCACATGCACACACACACTTTTTCTTCCTTTTCCCTTCCAAGTTACAATTCCCTGGGCAATCCCAGCCACCTGTATTGTTTCCCACATCTGTGGAAGGATGTGATTTCCCAAGCCCACCAGGACTCCGGGCACTGCAGGCAGGCCTCCAGCCAGTGCATGTTCCTGCCAGTTCACAGAGCCACACTCCAGAGGCAGTTATCTGTGTCCAACAGTGCTTCCTTTTTCCAAGAGCAGTTCTCAATTACTGAACAAGATTTCCCCAGGAGGTTATACAGAGGAACCGATTCATTTGCTCTGTCTGTGCGTGGGGGATTTTATCATGTGAACATACCACCACCACTCACTTCTCTGATCCTCTCATGTCCTTCTCCAGCTATCCTCACACAGAAGAGCTTTCACAAGGTCAGAAGAACAAAAAGGTGGTTTGTTGGAGGTTTTTTTACCACTCTAAGCAGGAACTGCATTTGGTCTTCCCTCTGGGAAGGATCTAGAGCAGAAACATCTGTACCTACATGCTGTATGGGCTAATACATACGAGTGTCTTGAAAATGAAATTCTTTCTACTGTGGAACATGACAGGCAGATTAGATCAACAGTGCTATACAACCATTTATTTGAAGGGAAGGATAATAATTACACTAAGCTCCCTGAATAAGGTTTCACAGGAGGTGTGTAGCTTAGCAGAAGGCAATTACTTCTGGGAGCTGGAATTTAGCCAGCATGCTGAAGTTCAGAGGGATTTTTAATCAAACAGAAAACATTAGAATCAGTTTTTCCATCACCTTAGGTTCCAACACAAACTTCATACAACAATGAAATTCAGAATTAAGTCTGGAAACTGTTCTTTTAAGTTGCTCTCCTTATAATGCCCTAATGTTTTTTCTGTATGACAGCAGCCTTTGATTAAGTGAGCAAAAGTTATGGGTTGTTTGACCTTACAGAGGGGGACAGTGTTCCTACAAGCCCAGCTGAAACCGTGGACAAGCTCCTCTAGAATTCTCCTCAGGTCACGCTACACCTCTTACATCATTGATAGTTTCCACCTCTGCTGTTGTTTATCTCATGTTTCTTTTATTATAGAGAGAAGCTGTGGCTCTACATTCAGGCTTTGGTAAATCAGGGGACATGATAGACTATTTAAGCCCTTCTTAGATACAGAAGTCCTTCAAAGCCTAACAGATGGGTGGGAACACTCATGGAGAACAGCACTGAATTATTCCAGAGAAGCAGCTTGACTAGTATCATCCAAGTTATTTTTGTGGAGTTTTCATAACATAGCATAGCATCTATTATTTTCTGGTCTTTCCCTTTCCTTCCTTGTGCTTATGAGCCTTTCCCTCCTCTTCCCAGTCTGTCCAAGGGTGGGGGAAAAACAAAGCTTAGTTTGGAATCTCAACATGCTGAGAAGTTCAAGGCTAGTGCAGGCAAGTCAATGGCTGTGTAGCTTTCCAGCTCCTTTGGGCACTGCTGATAGAGTAACAAATCCAGTATTTAAAGTGGGCCTTTGAAACAATCCTCGGTGCCTGAAGGGAGAGAAATCCCTGCTGAGTACAGCCCATGTCCTCCACGGCGTGCCCGCTGCACCGAGCCCTTCGCTGTCAAACACTGCACCAGTTGCTAGGTTTAAAATGGGCTCTTCTCCAGCTGCTTGTGTGTCCTGTAAACAGCCGTCAGCGAGGCCTCCCTGAACGTCTGCAGAAGATGTGAGCGTGGGAGATATTTATAGGCCTGGATTAGATCGCCCTCCTTGCCTGGGCCCTTGCGCAAACACAGGGCGTGTGCGTGGAATTCCTCTCCTTACGCCACACGAGTTCCCTGCAAGCAAATGCCAACTAAAAACTCTCTCTGAACAGCTTTCACCCACCACCCTACACATTTATTAGCAAGCAGAGGATCACAGAAGCTCCTTATAAGGTGATGGCAGCACAGAGGCCAGTGGAAGCACAGCTCCCAGGGAAAGCTCTCTGGCCATTTTCTGACCTCCTTCAACCATGAGTTTTCAAGGCAGAGATTCAGCAGCGTTTTTCCTAAAGACAGTGGAAAGGTATCAAAAGGAAGAGTTTGCTGCCTGTCTGCCTGCCACATTTAAGCCATTCACAAAACAGACTAGGAGGAATTCCCTGCATCCTACCATCTTTAAAACTTCTATGTCCCACAGCACAGGCATCTCCAGTTATATCAGAACTGCGTAGCTGCAGTCCAAGCTGGCAGCTAACAGGTCTGTTAGGTTTTCAGAAGCAGAATTGCTTCCTAGTTAGGATTTCAATATCCAATCCCTCCGTAAAGAGTTCCTTTGTAGGCCCAGTTGGGAATTTCAATTCTTCTGCATGCATAGAAAGGTCATAAGCAGCTTAAACTTCCATACCAACTAACTAGCACCCAACAATTTAGTTCTAGCATGGAACAAACCTTTGGCAAACTAGCAAACTTGCACCATTTGCCACCAAGGGAGATGAGTTCTCTAATTAATATCATCTTTGATGACTCATCATGCCAAAGGGATAAAAACAGACCAATGATCGTCTTCTCTGCCAAGAAATTACAGCTTGCAAACTAAACTATAAAAAGAACTGGTGGCATTTTTCCCAGTGCCCACCAAGCTGCCACCAACATACAATAGCAAAGCACACCTAGAGCTCTTCTTCCTTCTCAGCTATGCAAGGCTTCACTCTTCCTTCTGAAATCAAGCAGCCTTGGAAGGGGAAAGGAGGTGATCTAGTGGTTGCTATTTAACGCTAGTCTAGAGCTTTATATGCTGCTCAGGGGCAATAGAAAATCCAGTGACTGGAAGAACAATTAAGAAGTTTTACTGCCCAGAGACATCATTACAGAAAGAGTCATGCAAGCAGTGAATGTAAACCCCTAAGTCTCACAGGAAGCATTAATCAAAAAAACCATGTGGGTCAAGTACTGATGACACACTGGGACCTGGTTTTTAAGGCCTAGTTTGAACCTGCCTCAGCCCAAGGCAGGCAATTCGTGGCATAACCAGCAAACAGCTCTCTCTACACGTGGACTCTGCCTTACCAGCTGTTGCCATCAGGTACAGCAACACTGTGCAACACAAGGGGCTGAACGCCTCAAACATCCAGGCCCAGAGCAACCAAACCACAGTCCATGGATCCAGCAGTCCCACAGCTGTCTGTGCAACCATGTGACTTTTCTGGTGGTGGGGTTTTTGCAGGGGTTTGGGGTTTTTCCCCCCTGTAAACACTTCACAGGAATGGAGATTGAGGAGGCAGTGAGGTTTGGCAGCAATACTTTCCTTTAAGCTCTGCTGATTGAACTGCTCCAGTCCTGTCCAGGCAGTATTTTCCCAGCCTTAAAAGTAGCGTTTCCCAGATCCGTGAGGAGAGAGGACTCTGCCAAGCTTCAAGCACAGCGTTTCAGCAGAACAGCACAGAAAGAGACCACATGCTGCCTATGAAGTGGCAAAGCTTAGGCTTGAACAGCTTTTTCCTCCCCCTCCATCCTCCAGACAGCTGAGTCAAACCCCAGAAGCACCACATCATCCCAGGCTTGATAGCATTTCACTACAGACCATGGGGCAGAGTTTCACATCTCTCTTGAGAACCTGGAAGGAGCAATCTTGGGCTTTGGTTGTGGCTTTTCTCAGACATTCTGCTTCCCAGGGCCACTCTCTGCCCTTCCTTTCCCACACGGGCTTTGGGGAAGTACAAATCTTCATCCAACCTGCACTGTTGGAGGTGGGGAGGGGGGAAGAAAAGTGCTTATGCTGACAGCCCAAAAGCCTTCCTAGACAGCCAAGAGTGTTTTTGCTTGTTTTGTAGCCTCTGGAAAAATCCAGTCCATGCAAGGTCTCAGCAACACAGCAGAGGTGGCTTCCCAGCATAGCCCTCAACAGAAGCTTCCAAAGGCACAAAGAGAGCTCCAGGGGTTGAGAGGTAGGACTGGAAAACATGGGAAACCTGCCAGAAGTTGGCCATGGTGCCGTGCCCATACAGCCAGAGCAGGCTGGTGCAACTAGAGCTTGTTGTGGAGGGCCTGTCCAACCCTCCTGAAGAAGCTGCTCTCCCACAGCAGGAAACATGGATGCCTCCTTCACAAAGGAGACAAATAATCCCTGCAGAGCATGGATGATAAACTGCTAATGTGACAAACGAGGACACATTGTCCTTTCCATCTGCTTCTCTCCCAGCCCTGGAGAGATCACTTAAGGTCACTAATATTTCTAACGCTCTGCTTCCGACGGGTCGCTGCACTCCTCTCACTCCATTTCACAGAAATAAAGGTGGCCTGGCTGCCTTTCACCACTTCCTTTCAGGAGGGCAGAGGGGAACAAAAGCTGGAGTGGTCCTGCCAGAGCCGTGGGCCATTACAGCCCGAGAGGCACGCGCCAGCTCCAGCCCCGTCCCCTGTCCCCACAGGGAATTTACTCAGCCAGCTTCTCACTGCAGATGTGAACAGCAGAACTGTGATTTACATGGAAAGGCTGCCGAAGCTGGGACAATACAGGGCTGGTGGACTCACTTTAGCCACTGGGACAACCCCTGGGAAAAAAAGGATGTTCACATCATCTTCCCACGTCTCCAGAGCAGCCCATTATTCCCTCTCTGGCTAAGGAAATGCCTTTCAAGGACCCTACACCCTGGTTGGAGGTTTGCAATTCTGCCACCAAACACATCAATGAGCTTATGGCATTAATTATTCTTGAGGCACCTCAAGGCATCAGATGCAACCTCATCGCCTGTCCCAAAGTCCTTCACTGGAAGGATGAGGGAGGCAGGCACCTCCTGGCCCTGCAAGAAGCTGCTGACTCCAGCAGGAGGGAGCAGCCAAGAGGCTGTTTCCAGAGAGACAGGCTGCTGTTATCAGCTCCCCAGAGATGAGTGTGCAAAATACCTGGCATATCATAGTCCTTGGATCATTTGTATTCAATTGTATATCCAAGAGGGAAGGGGCGGGGGGAAAGAGGCTCTTGACTTTTGTCCAGGAAGAGGAGATAAGGTACAAGGAGAGGAAGAGTGATTTTTTACAGCCCCAGCAAACAGCTATTTACTTCCTAATGAAGTGCTAGTGCAAACACTGAATGGAGTCCAATGAGTAAGAAAGGCCACTGGTTACTGGGTTTCAGAGAAATGTTCTCCAATGCCCTCTTAGAAAGGTAAGTGCATATTAAAGGAGAAAAATGGGTTCACACACCACTGCAGCCAGTATGATGTAGCTCTGTGTACCAATAGTGCTTGGCTAAAGACTCCAAGCAATCATGGGACAACCTCAATTCCCAGAAGTGTGGGACACAGAGTGCTCTTGGGTTTAAGACCATCATTTAAAAACTGGATGGTGAAAAAACAAAAAGGGTGAATATTTGTGTTTAAAAGATCTGTTTAAGAGAGGGATGTCAGCCCAAAAGCCAGTAGGCACAGCCAGGTTCCAAAGTGCCCTCAGTGTCTGTGATGAAATGGAAGGATGGAGATGACTGACTTCCCTGATGTTGGTTTCACAGGGACTTCTCCAGCCACAAGGCAGCCCAAGATATGCCACAAAATGCATTGCTCCACCAAAAAAGCATCAGTCCTCATACTCCCAAAGCCTGGTCACACCACGATGTATTTCTAAATGCAAGACTAGAGCCCATGGAAATGAGCTCTGCAGCACTGGTGGTGCACAGTGAGCTTACCCAGGACATATCCCAGCCCCTCTGCACAGCCCCACTGCCAAAATGCCTTTAAGAATTTGGTCATGGGTTACGCACTCAGAAATCATCTTTTCTCTTCATGGCCCAGAAGCCCAGCTTTCCAGACAAAAGTTTAATGCTTATTTTTAAGCAAAAGAGATTTGCCAGCACAAACTAAGAGATAAACAAGCACTTTAGTCAGCAGTCAACGTGACAAACACGATAACCTGGCAGCAGCATTGCACTTCCTTCTCCACATCATGCCTTGCTCCATGCAGCTTGGGGGACACAAAATGCCTCTGGTGGAAAGATCTCAATCGTGTTGGGTGACTACAGGAGTGACAGCAATCCACAAGGCACTAGAACAGACACACAGGGCACAAAAAGGTAAAATAAAAAGAAACACTGGGCCAGGAGCCAGAACTGTCCAACACAACTACCTGATAGGTTTGGGATACAAGCTCCTGATCTCTCACCGTGAAGTGCATTTACACACAATTTTCAGATACATCTTAATACATTGCATAACACTGTTTTCTTTATTTTAAAATTCAAAGGCAATTTGCAGGAACAGTGCTTTTAAAGAAATTATTCTGGACATGAACAAGTGCTCTGTGTTGGAGATGGGCACACAAAACTGGGACATGAAAGAGAACCAGACAACCCCCTATGACACGTTTTAATAGCTTTTAGATAAATTTATATATGATTTAGAAAAGACACCTGCACACATTTAGAACTCAAGCACACAGAACTCCATAAGGCAATAATTTAGAAATTCCCCTGCCAAGAAATTACGTATTATCCCAAGTCCCTCGATTACTTCTGCTGAATAACAGTCACTGAACACTGAGCCTGTGCATTTTTTGAAGACACGGGTTTGCTTTTTCCTGATCCAAATACAGAACAAAAACAGGATCATAATTTACCATAGAAGACAATGAAAATCTTATCATTGTAAATATATGTAGTGAGATAATACAAATCCTGTTCCTTGGTATTTCCCCTCCACCCTCTATTCCTACCACTACTTCTTCCAGCTTTAGGGCCTCTCCCCTGCTTGCATGGAAGATTGACGCCCATCTTAAAGCCATAAATTACTCACAAACAGCTACTGAAAGTAGCAATGACCGTAGGGTAACACTTCCACAAAGCAATAGAGCTTCCTGGCAAGCTGATAAGAGTTTCCTGTTTTGAGTCTTGGGTTGAGTTTTTTTCTCTCTGATAAAAATTTGACTCTCAAAACATCTCAGAAAGGAAGGACTGACAGATTTCCACACACACACACACACCCGTCCCAACATGTCGTATTGTGAAATTTGTTCTCTTTTGCTGAATGTGAATTGGGGACCAGGTTCAAGAAACTCAAGTGCACCAGCTGAGACAGCAGGTGAGAGAAGCACACAGAGCCCTTCCCTGACTCAGGATGATGGACTTGGCCTTGGAGCTCACCTTTAGTCCTGCCCTGCACTCTCACCTCTCAAGTTCTGCATTTGGCACTCTGGCAACACTCTCAGTTTCTATCACAGGCAAAAAACCCCAGAATTCTCCAGGGACACAAGCTCTGCATTTAGCTCTCTTACTATGGTGGCACGACCTCTGTCATCTCTGGGCACCTGTGTGTGCCTGAGGAGAGTGAGCAGATGAGCAGCTTGCTCTGCTTAGGGCCAACCTGCCCCATGCCACATGGGGGATCTTGGACACAGGTTTGCACCTGACACCCCAAAGGCCCCAGTGAGCTCTCCTGACACGTTGTGTTGGTAGCAGCCTGTGCTTGCAGCAGCCCAGAGGCTCTGGAGGCCTCCATGGGAAGCCCACTCCTTTCCTCACCTCAGTGCACCTCCTGGACCTGCTGTTCCCAGTTTCTGGGGTCAGACCATAAGTTCAATACCTGGGCCAAACAGACTGTATCAAATAAAGGAAAACTTCTCTTTTACCCCTTCCCTGTAGGTTCTGTCGTTACTCAGGAAGCCTCTTACCCAAGGGGTTTTGGCAGAGGATTCGCTGACATACCACTCCCAATCTCAACCCAAAGGTGTTCACATGTACCTCTGTTTTCACTGGCCCCACAGGCCTCTCTTTGTCAGAGGTAAGAGAAAAATCATTGCACAGGCTCGATCCAACATCAAATATGGATATACAATATCCCCCAGGAGCACCACAGTACCAGTCAGGATTTTAAGATTTAATCCACCAAAATCACCTCTCATTGAAAGAGGAACAGCCAGCAAATTTAATCCACTCCAGAAAATGAAATAAAAATAAATGCTTAGTTTGTCCTCTACTCTATAGTCCCTACCCCCAGGAAGGACAAGGGCCAGGCCAGAGTCCCTCAGCTTCTCCAGTACACCCTGGACAGTTTTTACAGTGATTGCAAAGAGGCAAAACTTCAAGGTGATATTTTACAGCACAAAACCTTTTAAGAATAAGCAAGGTAACTTTACATGGTGAAGTTCAAACTAGATTTCACCCTGTGGAGGAAGAGCAGCCAGTGTTTTTTTCCCAAATCAGACTGGGCGCCATTTCACATCACTTCTCCTTTAAGCCACATTTCACCACTTTGTTTTACAGTAAATGGCAGAAGTGATAAGGGCAGGGACTATATACTAGAGGACAAACTTACACAACAGAGCAGAGATCACAGACCTGCATTTCTGGGGCGCTTTCAGACATTCACTTTCCACTGCACGCAAGCCACGGGCAGTCATTGACACACAGAGCTGCCCAAAATAATTTAATTGCTTGCCCACATTAGCTGGCAAGGCTGAGAGGGGCTCTCCACATATAGCCCTTTCAGTGCATTTGAAGAAAAGCAAAAATGCTGCAAACATTAAACTAAGACATGCAACTGTCCAGGCCAGCCACAAACAGGAGCAGCAGTGAATGCTGCAACTCCCAAAACAAAAGAGCCATCTTCTAAAAATGGCACCACAGCTGAGACAACCCAGGCACCTCCCTCTAGCCCTAGATTCTCAAGAGTCTCCAAAACCATCACCAAATGCGTTCTCTTCATTCACTCTCCCTCTCCTTCCCCAGTTTTCCTACCTGTGCTCCAGCGGCTCCACTACTCAACCTGGCTCTCAGCAGTGACCAGTGACCCAACACCACCATTCTCTATCTACCCTTTCAAACCTTCCTGTAATTTCACTAAGTAGGTGAAAGAAGCTCTTTCACCTCAGGTGAAAGAAATTCTGCTTAAACTCCTCTGCACCTGACAAGCCAAGGCCCTGCTAAGCATCTGCAGGGGTCTGGATAACTCAGGCTGCTTTGCTTAATATTTTCTGGGATTTGCTCTCCTGATGGAGGCTGAAAATGCTCTCAAATACTTATTCCAAGCAAACAACCTTTTACAATATATTTTGCAGCCAAAGGCTCAGAGCGAAGCTTTGTTGCAGAAAAAGAAAGCAGACTGGAGGTAGGTTGAACACACACAAACACACACACACATATATATACACGTACACATATATAAAATGTCAGTGTGGTCAGCCAAGAGATCTGTACCTCATGATCCATTTTACCCAGTGACTTTTCTGGATCCAGTTTAATAACTCTTTGGAAGTAAAAAAAAAAGCCTTTTGGTCCAAGGTCCAACATAGAAAACTCTGTAATGAGCTGCCTGACAGAAATGCTGACAAAGTGCCATCAGGGCCACCTTCACTGTCCCTGTGGGATTTATCTTACTGCCACCTTGCCCCACAGAGCTGGTGAAGCTGGTGCAGCTCAGAGGGAAGTCCTGAGTGAGGCTTCAGCTGGCAAAGGCCTGAGATGTTGAAGAACAAAAGCGTGGCTGCAAATGGGCTGTATTTGTTGTACACATCACAGTGGTAATGAAAACACACAGCCACAGCATTCTTTTGGCAGTCACTTTTCAGTGTTGGACTGCAGGAAAGGCAGAGGTTTGGGGATTGTGGCTTAGGGCTTGTTACATTACTACAGATCCCAGAGAACCTTGTGAAGAAATGCTTAAATCCAGACCAGATGTGCCAGCTCATTCCCTGTGGGGGAGCAGACCCAAATCTGGAAACTCGGGCAAGACGGACCCTCATGGTGCATCAGTACATCTTGTGGTACCACCTGGATGCAGAAATTTTGTTCAGAGAAAGGCCTGGGCTGGGCACAGGTCAGTGAAGCTGACAGGGCCATCAGAAACTGAAGGATTTGGCTCAGAAATATGTTAAGGAGCCACATGGAGAAGAGGCAAAGGAACATCTTCCTGCTTGCCCAGGGCACAGGCCTTGGCCACAGCACTGATCCAAAGTGATTAATTGATTGATTGATTGATGCCACACTCATAGCACTCACTGAAAGGAGAAAAGCCCTACAGCAGAGCAGATCCCACTGAGAGCAGCCAGGGATAGCAGGATCGTTCTTGTTCACTGTTGGATTCTTGATCCAGGGAGTGGCAGGAGCCAGCCAGCAGAAGAGAAGCTCTGGGTTTAATTTTAGCCTGCACCCACAGAGCCTATATTTCCCTTTTATTTTTATTCTGAACTTCATGTAAAAATAGGATTTCCTGCTGCCTGATAAGGGATTCCTGTTTTTGCAGCAGGTCTGCCTTCTTGGGAAGCCGGTGCCTAGGGGGCTATGGATGGGCGCTTCAAAGCACAGCAGCCCAGCTGAGGGGGTAGGCTGGAAAACATTCGGATTTACATTGTTCCTGCTCGCCTTCAGGGAAAAAAAATAAGGCATCTGTACCCCCCTCCTTCGATGAATCACCACCAAGTTTAGCATTCCGGAACTCTGTTTTGGAAAATCTCTATTTGCCTGCATATTTTTAGTAGGGGGGTCTGGGTTTGCATCCTTCCCAGGTAGATTTTTGTCCGTTTGCCGGGCTCCGGGGAGGCGTATCCTGCTTTGTGAGCCTGGTCATCAACCGGGAGATAAATATAAGCACGGAACAGTCATTCCTCCCACCCTTCCCACTCCCTCATGACACAGCTCCCACATTCCCCAGCACACCCACGCTCCCCAACAGCCCCTGGAGCTGCAGGGAGGAGCAGCAGGCACGGACCTGCCTCGAGGGGCTGCTCCCCACCTCTGCCTGTGCTCTGCAGGACACGGGAGTGTCACAATTTCAGGACAGGCTGTTTCGAACCCGAATGCCAATAATTGTCAGTCTCCTGTAATGCAAAGGCAGCACTCTTCTTAGCTATGCCTGCCCTGGGGGAGGTACTCAGCACCAAAAACTTATTCCAAAGCCACGAGGGTCACTAGCATCATTTACGAAAGCAAGAGCCCTGGCTCTCCTGTGCACTGGCTCTTATTTTCTCCTTGCTTGCTTTTCTCTGTGATCAGGGAAAAAGTCCTCAAGTGCTAAAAGGAGATGTGCCAAGAGGAACATGAAAAGGAATTCATGCATTTGCCTGGTGCTGAGCAGAAGTTTCCCTCAACCCCCAGCAAGCCATTTCTGTTGGCAAGCAAGCAAAAGGGAGTGAGAGTTTTCCTTGCAAAGAGGAAAAGTGCATATTTTTTTCCTTTTAAGAATTAATTTTGATTCTCTCAGTGGGGCTGTGGATGTTGAAAATCTGGCTCTCAGGACTGAAAGCAGCTCTGGCTGCAGCCCATCCACAAGACACATTTTAACATTGCCGGGAGCTGTCAGAGAGGCACAGGCTGGAGAGGTTTCCCTCCTCCTCTCATGGGTTAGACCCAACAGGGTTGTTCCTAGGGACTTGACCTCACTGTGTGAAAAGACTCAGAAAATCAGTGTGGGCAAGGACAGCCCAGTGAAGAAATGTCCCTTTAGGTCAGCCTGAGAAATAGCACTGCTGCTTTTGCCCAGGGCAGGGGCAAGAGCTGTCTTCACTGGGAAACTCGAGTCGTTAGAATGGAAGGATGTGTTCTGCAACCATGGGAAGCTTCGTGCTGCTCCTCCACCAAACAGTGAAGGAACAAGCCACAGGTCTGACCCACACATGGACATCTCAGCCCAGCTCCCAGGCTCACACTTTGGCATGCACACAGGGCTTAGTTGGTGTTCTAAAAACAATTTGTCCTAGTACAAAAGTTGAAATATTTGACTTATATAAGACCAAGGGAATGGAAATGTTGAAGTACCAGAGAACCACCACTGCATCACTTTTATTAATCAATTGAAAAGGGAAATGCAAACCTTCTAACAAGACATTAACAGCTGTTTTCTCTTGTGGCAGTGCTCTGTGGCCTGTGAGTTTCCAGCCTGGTACCCTGCAACACTGTGATCAGAGGCAGGACTGAGCCTGCCAGGGACAGAGCTCTCTGAATTTATACCAGGGGTATTTATAGAGGCAGCTGGCACTGGCAGATCTCTGGGGACACCAGCATGGTCTTCTGCAAAGGGGCTGCTGGAGATGCAGTAAGAGAGTGGGAATGTGCTGGAGCAATACCAAACCACCAGCCAAGACTCCAAAAAAAGCCTCAGGAATACCCAAGAGCCAGGTCTCAGGGGCATTTCAGTGCTCTGCTCCAGTTAAACCCCATAGGCTGGGGCACCACTCCCACACTGATCCCAGCATTCAGCAGCTGGTGAAAGTATTGTTGAATCATCTGTGTTAAAAAAGACCTCTAAGATTATCGAGTCCAACAATTAATCTGCCACTGTCAAGGTCACCACTAAGCCATGTCCTTAAGGGTCACATCTACATGGCATGGATTCTACAGAACCTTCCCACCTCTTCCCTGCTGGCCTGCCCCTCCACCAGAGGCTGAAGCAAATGGTGGATGCCTGCCTGAGGGTGTTTTTCCCAAGGGAGCCACCTCTCCATCATTCATCTTTGTCTCCTTCTTCATCTTCACCAGGAGAATGAGCTGAGGATGCTCAAACAGGGTGCAACAACCAGTTGGGGTCAGAAGCTCCCAAAGGCAAAACCTGCTGCCAGGTCTTAGGTAAGAGTTAGCAAGAGTGCATCTGAAATCTGTTTCCAAAGAGCTCCCAAAATGCAATTTGTTCCCACACCTGCATTCAGAGGAAATAGGTGTAGGGTAAGATAAAGGCTCATAGGGCTGCTGGGGTGAAAGAGCTGTTCACCCCTCCTGGGTCTCTCCTTCAGGCACAGAAGTCCCTGCTCATCCATTTCATGGCTTTCCTGGCCTGTCAGCTCAGAGTTTCATTGCCTGCTTTGGAATTCAGTACTTGGGGCAGGTGGAGCACCACAGCATGACTTTTAACAGCTGCTGCATTTTAAGTCCTGGACTAGAAATCAGAGCTGAAACCCCTTGGGCTTTTTCAGACCAGAGCTGCCTTGACTGCCAGATGTGCTGCTTCTTTAATTGTGGCAGTGTGTGAAATGATGGTGATTTGCCCATTTGCAAGTTTTTTCTTCTCCAGCGGTTTTTCAGTCTTTCCAGGCCTTTTCATTCCTTACATCATGTTTTTGTTCTGCAGAAATGTGGTGCTGCAGATGACAAGAAGCTGCTTCTCTTGTCTCCAGCCTGTTTGGAAATATTTAAATCAAATGGTCCTCAGCATGTATGGGGAAATAAACATCAGAGAGGAGAGGCTGGGAACTGGTTATTTCCAAAGAATGCAAATAGATGCAGAAGTGCCCAATTTACAGACAGGCAAAATTTACTAATAAAAGTAAAATAATGGGAGGAGGGAAAGGCAATTTTTAGCTGCACTTGCCAACTTTGAATGAAAGAGTAAAGCCACTTCCCCTCTTACTTCTTTCAAAAGCTCTGAGGAAGAAAACAATAGGAAGAGAAGTTTCTCTTTTCTTCACTTTTAGGTAAAAATAACCCTGAGAAAATAAAAAAAAAAAAAAATCTGACCAATTTTGACATCAAGAAAGAGGGTGTTGGACTCAGCTGGAGTTACAGACTGCAGTAGAGCTGCGAGTTCCTGGTGTTTCTCACAGCACCTGCCCCAGAGGGAAGCCAGCAGAGCCACCCCAGGAGCTGCCAAGGGTTTGTGAGCCAAGAAGATTCCTCTTCCCTGACCTGTTGCAGAGCCATAGTGCCTCAAGTTCACTTCTTCCCACTGCCTGACCTCTCCCTATGGGACAAGCAGGTGGTGCTTTCTGTGAGTGAGTGATTTAACAATTAATTAAAAAAAAAAAAAAAGAAGAAAACTGTTTTGGGGTAGTTTTTGGAACCTCCTTGTTGTGCCTTGCCATGATGTGCTGCCCAGCTCCTGTGAAAACACCTCAGGTACGCGTTTGGTTTGCAGGTGAAGGTTGGGATAGAGGAGATGAGGGCAGAGCATCCCTCAGCTCCGTGCAGCTGGACAATGGCAGGAGGCTCTGAAATCCATAAGACTCGGCCTCAGGACAAGGGGAGTGCTGTGTATAGTGTACCCAAAATGAATCCTGTGCTCACTTGTGCTCAGACAAGGCTCATGTTGGGGCTCTGCCAGTCCTAGGAGAGGGCTGGACACTGTTCTTCACTGGCGCAGCCCTGGAGTTGCTGTCAGTCCTGTTTGTGCTGCTAAACCAAATTCACTGCAGGAAGGTGTGGGAGAGCCAGAACAGATGGGGGGACACAGGCACGACCATCTGTGTGTCCCTGGGGGGGTCAGGCACCTGATACCATGGCTAGAGATGGTGGGAGCTGAGCAGAGCCAAACCCTGGTGCCTCCTGTCTTTCCCCCATGCAGTCCCATGCCAGGAAGGGCTGAGCTTCTGGGAAAAACACAGGAAAGAAGAATTTCAGTCTGTGGTTCACATCCCACAGACTCCAAAAACAACTTGTTGGATGGGAAGTCTGGTGAGGCTTGTCCACAGCCCCACATCCCAGAGGGAGAGATGGAGGCAGCAATGTGGGGCTGGCACTGGGGACCAAGCTCTGCCCTTCCTGTGCATCTGCTCTCAAAGTAATGCCACCAACAGAGAAAAACCAGGCATTTGTGCCCCTGCCATGCCCTCCCCATCTGGACCACAGTGCCAAGGCCATCCCACACATCCCAGAAGTGGCACCAAGAGGCTTCTGGCAGCCATGCCAGGAGCCCATTTGTCCCACAGCATCTCTCCCCAGGCGAAGTAGTAGATGTGTCATTTTCCTTTCACAGGACACAAGCGGCCTTATCCAAATATAAACAACCTGGGAGTATTTGCCGGCTTATTGTCTGGACAAAAAAGTAAAACAAACAGACCTTAAACCCTTTTCCCCCTGCCACTTCTGGTCCGGAGTCAGGGCCGTAGGCTCTGGAGTTCCCGAAAACATGGCTCATCAGAAATAGTATCCTACTAAACCAGGTGTGGGGGTAGCCCCAGCGAGCCATGCCGCCACCTCCTCCTCCACAAGCCACTGAAAAACCAGTCAAGAGATCTCTGAATATTTAAAGAGTTGCTGTATGAATAATGGAAACAACCAGCAACCAAGAAAATGTGATAGCCTGCAGTGTCATGGGGCAGTGCTCCCTTGGGAGAGGCCAGCAACAGTGGGCAGATGTCTGGGTGCACCCTCAGACGAGCCCAGCTTTCAGGAGCATCAGCAAAAGCCAGTCCCTGAGTCAAAAGCTGCCTGAGAATCCATCCCCCATGCCCAGCAACAGACACGCCTGAGAGCTTTCCTCACCTGGCCAGGCAGCAGCACAAAAATTGACACAAAAAGGCTGCTGTAAGCAAAGCAAAAGTGCTTCTCCTCCCCAGAAACACAGGGCAGGCACAGGGTGTGAAGCCTGAGAAACTTCATTTGGCAGTGAGAGAGTTGAGGCTCAGGAAGACAGGACCCACGGGAGACACAAGCCCAAATCCCATGAGATACCCTCTTCCTTTGCCCATCTCCTCCCAACCCACACCTCCCCTTCCCATCAGGGACTGCAGCAGAGAGATCAAAGTTTGGTTCCAGTTGAGTGATGTTTTACATCAGAGGTTTTCTTCCCACCACCCTGTTTTTCACAACCATCAGCTCTTTTTCAGGAGATTTTGAGATGTTTCAGACCCCACTCTGCTCTGCACTGCCCCCAGCAATGCTGCTGTGGCCATCCAAGTAAAAACTCTCCCATCTCTGTGAAGCTGGGGGCTGAGCAGAGGCTTTGTCCCCGTGCTAGGGGGTGGAGAAGTGGCTCCTTAGAGCTCTTTCAGGATCCCTCTCTTACTCAGGTCCCAAAGGGAAGAACAGTCCAAAGAGCAGAGGTGTCTGCATGAAATAAAATTCACATTAAAAAATAAATGAGAGAGAAAAGGTAAAGGAGTAGATTTCCCAAATCACCACACATGCATGGGTGTTGCCTGATTTGTCTGGGAGCACTTTGGGTTTCTCTGATGCAGAACTAAAGACAGAGGAAGGCCAAAAGGAGCTTGGGACACAAAGCAAGACCGAGATCTGGTTGGAGAAACACTCAGTGGCAAAAGAACCTGTGCTGTTCAGGTGGCACCACAAAGCTCCATGGAGGAGAGGCTGGGATGGAGGTGATGGCTGCTGGTCCCATGAGCATCCTTCCCCTGCACACATAGATCCAGACACATGCTATTTTTTCCATGGGATTCCCATCTGCTGCTGCAGAGAGATAATGGCTGTAATCTCCATATTTTTTTAAAAAGTTGAGTCTCATTGAGTCCCTCGGTTCCCCCTTCCAAGAAAATGCCTTTATCCTTAATAAAGCAGGGAGAAAGGGGTCCTCTGGATGGGCACATGGCAGAGAGGCTGCATGGCTGCCTTGTCCTCTCTCCACCACCGTTACGTGCTCTGGTTGACATGGGCCTGGCTGAGACAATGTAAAGTTTAACAGCTTATGGAGTAATTAAGCAAAGCCTCTCAATACAGCATCACTAATTAGACGAATCCTCCCTAAATTACCAGTAGTTCATGGCACCCTGTAAAATCCTTGTGTAATAGTCTTAGAAAAGAGTTACACTCAGGGCTGGCATTCAGCCACACAGCTCAATGGCAACTGCAAAGCACTTGGGGCGTTCATGAGCCTTTTTTTAAGAAAAAAAGAAGAAATCTCAAATGTACATTTCCCCCAATGACTCTGCTCCGGGGTGTATTAAAAGCAGCACCTTGACTCAGCCTGCCACATAAACATCCTGCTGCCCCTGGACAGCCCGATACTGTCTTCCTCCCAGGATGAGGAGCTGAATAAGAAGTGACAATCACAGCTCCTGCCCGCGGGAAAACAGGAAGCGCCAGAGTTGTACAACCACTCCAAACATTGTCCTACCTGCTCCACTCCTTGGGTGCAATGGGAACTTGCTTTCCTTTCCTTTCCACATTGCATAACTATTTCTGGTCCAGTGCTGCTCAGTCCCAGCATGCTGCTGTGCAAGGCTCTCCCTGCAGCCTCTGGCTTCTCCCAGCCCGCCCAAAGCCAGCCTGGTGCTCCCTGTCTAACGCACAAGGACAAATGTCCACCTTCCAAACCCACTGCTAACAGTGGCAGTGCTGACTGCAAGCACTGGAGGAGACAGAGATGGACCCAGGGTGCTGGGCAGATTGGCTCACCCACATCTGACAGGAGCTAGAGTGAAGAAAATCCCAAACCCCACCAGAAAGCAACTGAGAAGGCCAAATTTGGAAATGACCATAAGACTGAAAGAGCTCCAGCTCACCACTAAAGTACTAAACCTCGCCCCTGAGAGTAAGGTAGCCCTGTGTGTGGCTGATGGGGTGTGTGCCCCACCCTCAAAGCAAGCTGGGCAGCCAAGGTTCTCAGCAGGCACAGAGAGGAGCTCTGGGAATCCAGAGATGCGATGGAGAAGAGGCCACTTGCAGAATCCCCAGTTTACCCACAAATACCCACTCCCACCCTTGACTTTTTGGGTTGATTTCAAGGAATCCTCCTCCACTCAGTGCTATGCATCCCCAACCAGCCCTGCTCTCAGGACCATCCTTCCCAAAGACCGGAGACTTTCCACGTTAAATGATGCTCTGGAAGCAGGGAAGCTTGTTCCTCCTCCAACTGCTCCCACATTTCTGCTGAGAGATAGGCCCAAATTTGCTTGCAAAACACAGATGTCGCACATAAGTTTCCAAACAAGAAGAGGGATAAGAAGGTTTCCTCTCTGCTCTTCCTCTCCTCGCAATGTAAAAACATCCCTCACCAAATGAGGCAGTGTTTGCCATCACTTTGCAAAGTTCACATTCCCACAAGGCAGGCATGAGGAGGAACAAGGGGGGGAACCATAACATCAGTGCCCACGGGTCATGGTCACACAAGACAATACTTTGTAAAATTTGGAAGTGAGAGGAATGTGGGAAGGCTGAAGAGGAGGATGTTTATTAACATATAAGAATATCTCCAAAGGGCTTGCGTCCTGTGAGGAGAAAAAGGGAGCCCAAAGCAATGTTGTTCAAGATATTGGTGGAGAAAAATCTGGAAATCTTTATTCTGGCAATCCTACTGCTGGTGTAAAGAAAAAGAGAAAGGCTTTTTCTCACCTCCATGGCAGTGAGGGTTTTCCTAAATTACGGGAAGCTTCATATGAATTCCCCAACTTATTCCCTTGTGCAGTTGCATTAAACAGTAGGATGTGAATGCATTTCCACACCTGACTCAGCCTCTGTGCCCAAAAAGGCTGCTGGCTCCCTACAAGTGTATAGCAGGAAGCCTTTCAGTCCAAGAACTGCAGTCTCAGCCTTGCTGGCTGTTGCTAAGTGGCAAATGGAAGGCAAACAAGGGAAGCCCAGCAGTGAGTTTCAATAAGTGTCTACAGACACTTGAGAAAACTTTTCAGCACCAAAAAAAAAAAAAAAAGGAAACAGGAATCCCAGGGGGCAAGAAAAAATTTTATTAAGAAATCACCATTTAAATGGCAGATACAAGTTAGAGAGGGGAGAGGCTCCCTTTTCTCCCTTGCCCATACCTCCACAGCAGTCTCAGACGTATCTGAGTAGGCGGCTCTGCATGCACAGAGCAATTCCAGCTGCTCAAGACCCTCCTGGCCCCTGGCCTGTTAGTGCTGCTGTCAGTTAGGAGGGAGAGGGAGATCCTATGGGATCCACACAGGCTCTGAGAGGTGTTTGGATGCCCACAAGCCCTCACGGGGCACCACTGATGCCTGGCCCTGTCACCCAGGGGGAATTCACCCCCCAGTTAAGGAGTTCAACCAACCGTGTTCTGACAATGCCCCACGGCAGCCCAGCAGCTGAAGCAGCTGCTCCCCAAAACCAGCCCCTGGCAGCTCAGGGGCAGTTCCCTCCTGTTTGCAGGTCACCAATGCACAGCAGACACTGTCCCCTGCTCTGATGAAACTCTGATGTAACTCGGTAAGTTCTCTTTCCTTGCAATGCAAAGCAAAGGGGGGTTTCCTCTATTTCTTTCTGCCCCTCAGACACAGAACGTCTATTTGCTTTCACATTATGACTGTAAAATAAAAATCAGCTGCATTTCTCCCTACCCATTGCAGCTGCACTTCGGCTCGCTGGGGTTGTGGTTGGGACAGTCCCTGCTGAAACGAATAAGCAAAGTATGGCCATTGACCCCTACCCCCACACATCCCAACCTCTGCTTCTCCCACATTTGGGGCGCAGCTTGCAGGGACACACGCCGAAGGGTCTAGCCGCAAAACCTGACTTCCTATTGCCTGAAGGAAACATCTCCTCCTCGCTGTAGAAAGGCTGTAAAAGGCACAAACGTGGCCAGGGCAGCTGCGAGGTTCATCCCCGCTGAGGCCGCGGTGGGGCAGAGCTCCCAGAGCCCGCATCCCTCGCCGCCACCAGCGGTGGGCAGGGCTCCCTCGGGCACAGAGCACCCTCTGCTGGGAAAGCCACGGTTCTCCGGAGGAGAGCAAGCCCGCCCGCGGCACAGCCCTCGGTAACGCCGGGGAGGTGGGTTTCCCTCACACGGCGTGGCTCCCGGGGAAAGGGAGGAGCAGCGCGTCTGTCTGTCTGTCTGTCTGTCTGCCTGCCTGCATGGGCGCGCACTCCCTTCTGCCTGGTCACAGATTTTAAGCAGCGAAAGGACACAAGCAGCAGTTCGTCGTGGAGCTGCCACATGGCACTGGCTTTGCCCTGTCACGTCAGCTCCCCTGCCACAAGTTCTAGCTCTAAAGACACCCCAGCGCCACAGAGGCAGGACCCGTGGCCCAGCACTTGCTTGCTGAGCCCCGGCCGCTCCCCAGAGCAGCGCTGCCGAGCAGCGCCTCACTGAGTGCCAAAAGCGGCGCAGAACAGCGAGTATCGGGGACCAGGGACATCTGTCCCCACGTGGCTCTGCAGGACCCTGCACAGGAGCGGGGATGCAGGGCCCGTTCCTCACAGGGAGCGCTGTCAGCCGGCATGGCACAGACACTGAGTAACAAGGCAGATTCTGCCTCAAAACCTCACGCTGTGAACGCAGGCAGGAGGCACCTGCTGGGCCTCAGGCCATTTCCCTGCCCCGCGCCGAGCTGCTGCCCAAACAGTACTTTAACCCAGCTCTGGGTGTGTTTAAATAAACACAGGAGGCTCCCCAGCACCCTTCCTCCGGGTCCCAAGCTGCTCAGCAGGACGGCACTCGGCGCCCAGCACACCCCAGAAATGCGCTTCCTTCCGCGCCTCGGCCTCTCGGCTGGCCTGGCCATTGCCGCCCTCCTGAGCTGGAGGCTGCTGCTCCACAGCCCGGCCCGCAGCCAAGGAGGTAAGGCCTGGCCGCCGCCGCCCGCTGCGTGCCCGGCAGCGGTGGGGAAGGGGCCTGGAGCTTCTTCCAGGGGGTTGTGGTGGGCAAATGTCTACGGGTACAGAAAACGCCTTTGGTACATTTTTTGTGGAGAAAGCCCTTGCTTTGGGCCCTGCAGCTTTATGTCCTTACTGGGGTTATTGATCTCAGGTGTGGTGGGGAAAACGGGTGTCAGGGTGCTGGAGGTAACTCCCAAAACTTTTGTTAGGAAAACTTCTGTTATTTTGTTGTGAAATGCTGTTGGGAAGGCAGGAGGGAGCAGGGGCATTGGTGATTACGGCATTTCTTGCCTAAAAAATGCATCCCCCACCTCCAGTGCCCATCATTCCAGGGCAAAGTCGTCACTAGATTTTGCAGATATTGTCATTCTGAGGCTGGGTGAGTCAAAGAACAGCTCAGGATAGTTTGAGGCACCACTGTGTTTCTTCCTGTGTTCCTGATGTCCTTTGCCTAATTTTAACTGTGCTTCTCTGCCCTGTATAAGAGCCTACCCAAATATTTAACTTCCCAAGGACCCAGAACAAACCATCAAACTGTCTCCTCAGGGCTGCCAGATGCCTGCACCGAGCAGATGAGGCAGATGAGCTGCTGCTAAAGAAAATAAACTAACCAGGCAGGCATTAATCGTCCACATTCAAACCCACATTGGTCTTTTCACATCAAAAGTAAGAAGACAAAAAGAAAAAAGCAAAGCTGAAATTAAACTGACTCTCATAGAGTCTTTGTATTTGCTTTTGCCTTCAATATTTGCTTTGTTGTCGTCTCAGTTCTGTTTGCTTTTTATTTGCATTTGCCTTTTTATCTACAAGAGAAAAAAATTACATATGGGAGTGATGCAAGAAATTATGTCATTTGGGTCTCTAAATCACCCCGAGGCATTAAGAATAATCCCTTGTTATCTGATTTTAATCTGTTAACAGATGCAAAAGGGGTTACAGGCCATCATGTATTTGTAGCTACAAACCAATTTACTACTGCCTGGTCTCTCAAAATATTTTGACTTTTTGTTAAACTCACCTCTGTGATGTTCAGTTGCAAGAGAAGAGCTAAAAGCAAAAATTATGATTCAGTGGAGACCAGGGCTTGTGGAGTAAATATGTGGGTGAGATCAGTCCTGAGACATGGTGATTTGAGGAAAGGAGGGTCTGGGTGTCCATAATTTCACATGTTCATGGGGACAGAAACCCATTTCCCAGCAAAGCCAAGCTCTTTGCCTGACAGGCGTGGTCTCCCCTCTCCTACCCATCTTTGTTCACACTATAACCTTTCCACACTGGAATAACTGGAGAAGAGCCTGCTACAGCACCTGTGCTGGGGGTCTGACTCAGGGCACTGTGTTCTTTCCTCACTCCCATCTCCAAATGCTGTTTCCCAGGTGACCTGGCCCCCAAGGCAGAGGAGGACTTCACTTTGACACTGGACACCTTCCTTCACATCCAGCAGCTCAGGAAGAGAAGACTGAGAGCTTTCTGCAGCCGAGCAGGCAAAGCCACCACGCTGCCGAGCAGCCGGGACGAGAGAGCTTCCCTGCTCCCCAGTCTGAGGGTGAACACCAAGCTGGACCTCCTCTACTGCCAAGTGCCATCAACAGGGGTGGAGGAGTGGCAGCAGTTTCTGGAGAAGCTGGAGGAGGCAAACGTGACGCTGCCAGTGCCGCTCCCCCACCGCCGGCAGCACACTAGGGAGACACGGCTGAGCGAGTTCAACCGGACAGAGATAAAGGCCATGCTGGGGTCTTACACCAAAGTGCTCTTTGTCAGGGACCCTTTCCACAGGCTGATTGCTTCGTTCCTGCAAGGCATGGGCATCAACCCATCCTTCAGCAGCTTTGTCCAGGAAGTCCTGGACACTGGAATACACAACGGCAGCACAGCTTGGAAACCACTGGTCAGCCTGTGCTGGCCCTGCCTCATCCACTATGACTACGTGGTGATGTTTGGCTTCCTCAGGCAGGAGCTGGCCCACCTGCTGCACCGGGCTGGGCTGCCTGCAGGCAGCCTCTTCCCCGAGCTCACCGACACCCAAGTGCAGTGGACCTACAGGTGGCTGTCAGAGCAGATGTTCAGCGAGCTGTCTGCCCAGCAGAAGCAGCAGCTCTCTCATTTCTACCGCTGGGACCTTGCTGCTTTCCCGTTTTCTAGCAGTTTCCTGTCAGACCACCCCAGCACTGCGGAGACCTGGGAGAAATAGCCCACATGGAAGAACTGCTTCAGGGAGTGTTAATCCAAAAGCAAGCACTTCCAGGTACCAACAGGCCTTTGCTTCCCAGCTGCTTGCAGTGAGGTTTTCCATGTCACAGTCCAAAAGACTTGTCAGAGAGCCAAGACCGCTCGCTGCCAGGGACAGGGGAGCAACACGATTGAATTGTGTTTAAACATGACAAGAGCAGGCACTAGGGAAACTTGTGGCATTGGGACTTGGAAAACTGCATGAACTGAACTGTGATGGGATAAACCCAGCAGTTTGGGATGGGAGAGGGGTTGGACCTGCTGCAAGCCACAGCAGCATCACACGTGCTCTGCCTGCACTGACATTTCCTATTCTGGGCTCCCCGTTGGGCCAAGAGGTTTGGCAATGGCTTTTTCACAGGAAACATCCCCCTGTTGACACAAGAAGTGCTCCCAAAGGAGCATGTCATCTGGAGGCTAAGATATGGCACAGGGTGGCACATGCTCCTGGGGAACCACTGGCAATGTTCCCAATCTTTTCATGCTCAGGGAGGGTCAGGCCTGGCCCATCATTTGGTCTATCTGTTCTGCGTGAACTGTTGCTGTTTTACAACCTCTTCTCCTTGAATCTTTGGGCTCAAGTGGGCCTTGGGGATGGGACCTGATGCTTGTTTCATTCACAGGTTTTGAGCTTGGCACCCCTCCCCTCCTCTCCCAGAGCCAGCTCTAATGGGCCAAGGCCAGCTTTCAGCTCAGTGCACTAGCCCTGAGAGGAGAATGTGTCAGTGTGGACCAGGTACCAGCCACAGCATCAGACAGAGTGCCTTCCACCTTGTGTTAGCAACTGGTGGGCCCTGTGGAGGTGGCTAGAAGCATCAGAATGCATCACTGTTCTGCTATGGAAAACAGGATGTGGCTACTACAAGCTGCTGCTGGCAGAGAAGTGTGAGGACTGAGTCTGCTTTTTTTTGGACTTGGCTGCCAGCATGGCCAGACAGAGGCCCAGTCTCTCCAGCTGGCTCACTGCTTCATCCAGCTGGGGCAGCCCAGAGCAACCACTCACCCTCTCCCAGCTTTGGTGACTGAGCTGATCTGACTCACAGCCCCTGGGAAGGGTCCATCTTTGTCAAACAAACACCAAGGATGAGCTGAAGCTGTCTCGATTTCAAATCCTGACAGACTTTGACCACAGCATACTTGTTTCCAGAGTTTTTAGCAGCTTTATTTTGCAATGTTGTGACATTCACAGAGAATTCCACATACATTCATGATACCAATTTGACAATGCTCATTAAAGAACGATAGTGAAAACTGTTGATTAGAACTGACCTAAAACAATTACCAAAATCTTGGCCTCCCTCTCTCACAGTAGGCCATGCAATTAATAGCATTAAGACATCAGATCAGCTGGGCTCCTTTCACACTCCCACAAACTCTCCAGCTGCAGTAATTACTATTTAAGTGCTGTTATTGTGCGCAGTACTTTACAGTCTAGCGAGATGGCATAGTTCCTCTTCTGAGGATAGGCTTCTGGAAGAAGAAAAGCAGCAGATTTCCAATTATATGCTATTAAATTAGAGTCTTGCATCCATGCTCTATTTCACTGGAAAGTACTAGAAATGGAACATTTTTCTCTTCATGAGCAGCTTTCCCTCCAGTGACAGCGAGCTGAGACCCCACACAGTGAGACTTGTGTGAGGAGATGGGACACAGCACCTGGCAGGGGACAGTGCTGTGCTCTCAGGAGAGGAGAGCTGCTCCCCCCACAGCTTTTTAAGTGCAGAGCATGTCTCAAATTTGGGATCATCTCTTCCTGCCAGCCCTCTCCAGCAGGTCTCAGTCCTTTCTTAAGGTGCCTGGAACTTAGTTCCACAAGAAAGCAATGTATGAAATGTTCAGACATCGAAAGGTGACATGAAAACCTCAGCTTCACGTTCCTTAGAGTCCCACAGCACAGGCAGGTATTAAAATGATCTTTCTGTAAATTCCTGTTAGCCTCCAAGCTTCTCTTTTCCCTACACTCTCAAAACCAGTTTGTGTTGTACTTTGCAACCCAGATTTTATACCATTGCCCTCCCTGGGTGTTTGATATAATTTACATTCAATTCCAGTGGACCCCAAAAGGGAAGTGTTTCCTCCCTCCATAAGCTGGGCAAGGGTATCAAGAGGGCCCCAAGCTGGGGTGGGTGTGAGGGCCAGGACTGGTGCCTGGGAAAGAGTGGCTCACTGATGCTGCAGCAGAACTGGCTCCACAGGTCTGCTCTGAGCACTGCATGTACACAGAACTTGGCAAATATTCTTCCAATTAACTCACAAAGCAAATAGCAAAACAGAGACTTGATGCATCTAATTTTTAAAAATTTCTCCTGACCAGGCAGTCACTGTGACTGAGACACTCAAATCCATCCTGAAATGATGAAAAACATGCTCCCAAAAGCAGGGCGAGAAAGAGCATTTATTCATCCTGCTGGTGACATCCCAACATGTCCCAGCACCCTCACAGGCAGCAGGCCCACACCAACACCGGCAGCTTCCCCCCAGGGATGACACTGGAAGCTCCTTGATATCCCAAGTCTGCCTGTGTCTCCCTGTGCTCTGCATTAACACACATTACCTCTGTATTTCTTCTCATCCTGGTCTCAATGAGCATGTCCAGCAATCCCACAAGGGGGAATTCACAGAAACAGAGCTGATACCAATCTACCTTATGTATTTTGTATTTTGCATCCCTCCCTGGGCACCCAAGCATGTGGATACACAAGCTCCAGTAGCTGTTCTTGCACATGAATTATCACATTTCTTCTCTAAGATGTTTTTCACATATTACCAGCTTTCAGGAGAAAACAAAAACATATTCTTGCCCAGTACCTCAGAGCTTAAGAAACACCAATATCTTATTTCAATTAATAAAACAATTACATAGCAAGCCCAAACGGGCACAAAATACCTTCTGCAACTCACATATACAAATTTCCTTCTTCTAGATGGAAGAACCGTAATATTTCAAGCTGAGAAATAAATCTACACCTTTCCAAGCAATATACCCTGGAGTGCTTAAAAAAATATTTCCTACTGAGCATACACTGTCCAGTCCTAAGATGGAGACTAGTTTTTAGAAGTTTGTATGTGAGCAAAATTTTATATAAGGAGTTACATCCTCTTGCACCACGTTTTTTGATGGCCCTGGGAGTGCAAAAAGAGAAAAAGGACATTTTCATAAAGCTGTGGGCCAGAGAAACAGATAAAAGTTTGCAAATGATAAGCAGGTGTGGTATGTGGCTGACACCATCTAGAGATAACATGGTGCTTCAGTGTTGAATCTGACAGTGAAAAACCTGTCAGGAGGGATGCCCAGCACTAAATCCAACATGAAAAATATATTCAATCCAGATGACACCAGGTCATCACATAGCCAGCACATTTTTTAGACAAGCACTCCTTGTAGCAAAATGTACCCATTCTCTTACATTCAGCAACACTTAAGAGTTCTCTCGAGAAGGCAGCAAGGCCATGACAGCAAGGGATTGACCCTAGAGGGCACCCAGAGCCAGCTAATCCCCAGCTGTGTCCAACCTTCCTCGTGCCCCTTGCTTAGGCTGGTCTAAATTGCCTTGGGAACATTGATGAGCAAATTTCTCTGTTACTCCAAGGTCTCTGATGTCCTTTCCTATTTAAAGGATGAGCGAGTGAAGGAGAGATGTGGAGGGGTAGGATGGGAAAAGTCTGTGTCAAACAAAGCAGCATCTTGCTGGAAATCCTCTTTAGATTTTTTAGGTTTTTTTCTTTAATCAGAGAAGACAAAGTAGCACTTGAACCAAGATTTCATTAAAGCCCAGATGCAGACAAAGCAACAGTCATTGAACTTGGGGTAAATCAGTTATTGGTCGCATTTTTAGCCTTTTCCTCTGAAACACTTTTGTTACACAGGTAAGACCTTCTTCATTAGCCAACATCAAAAGTCCTGCTCATCTCCCTCTAGGATATAGCTGGCTTTGTGTGCAGAGGGGACACAGCAGGGTCCATCCCTCAGCACCTCTTACACCTGCCCCATCTCAGCTAGAGGACTCTGTCTGGGCTCAACACATTTAAGTCCTTCTTGGCATAGCATGACAAGATGATACATCCTTTCCCCATAGCAGGAAAAGGAAACAGCAACCACCCTGCTATTTCACATCAGCTGGTAATAAGCATCCTTGCAGCAATTTTATATGAAACCTGTAAGATTTTTCAATTACACCTGGATAACATCACCTTCCACTTCATTTGAATTTACATCACAGCTATAATCTGGCAGCGATTCCCTCTCATAGAGAAAACAATGATTGGACAATTAAAGGTGAAAGCTCCATGAATCAGTGGATGAGCCACATGAACACAGGGTTGGTTTTTTTTTCTCCATTATAGTCCTACTGCCTTGTGGCTCCTCTGGTGTAAGTTCAGGTTCAGCAATTTGGTCCTCAAACTTTCCTCTTACACACGCACAAACCACGGCTTAAAGGTCCCTGGCTCAGCAGAAGGGCACTGTAAAGAGAAAAAAAATACTTGAATTAGCAACAAATGAGGGGTCTGGTCAGGGTTCAGCATGTCCCACCATGCTGTTTTTGAGGTGGGGGACTTTGTACTGGTGAAGATAGGAGCTCCTATCCCAGTTTTTCCAAACACAGAGATGTCTGTCTCATGGCACTTCTGATAGAGGCAACTCCAACACTGTGACAGAGCAGCCCATGAGGAGCCAGTGACAGGGCTTACTGGCTACATGCACTCCTTCAGATCAAGTCCACAGCTCTAAGGAGACTCCTGTGCCCATGACATTCAGAAGAAGGGAGTATTTGAAGGAACACTTTTCTCTCCCTCCCTTGCTGACATCAGTAAATCACAGCATGGCCCTCACCCTATGCGGTGATTCTCTGAGAGATGATAGTCAGGAGCATCAGGACAAGCACTCAGTGCCTTTGTTCCACAGACAACACTTGGAGAATGGAATGGACTGAACTTCAGAGACACTGCACCACAGCCTTTCCTGCAGTGGGAGCCCTAGCAGTACTGGACTGTGGATTTGGCTCTCAGCTGATGATGTGTTAAATGAAGGATAACGCCCACAAAACAGAACCCATCTACTGAAGTGGGCACACACCCTGCCCCCCATCCTGCCCTAATCCCAGGCCTGGGCCACTGTAACTTCCAGGCACACTCCCCGTGGGACAGGCTGGCCAGGGAGCAGCCTCTGAGCCCAGGGGCTGTTACCATTTTGGTGAAGATGTCCACGCAAGCATTGCGGATCCTCTCTGGGGTGGCAGGGCTGTCCAGCCTGAACACTTCCGTCAGGCCAGAGTCCTTCCTCGCTGAGTAGATGGCATCTTTAATTGCATAAAACACTGAGGCAGACAGGAACAGAGGTGGCTCTCCCACAGCCTAGACAGAGCACAAGCAAGAGTGAGGCTTTGCTTTCCAGGCGGGAACCTCAGTCTACCAGATGTGCTCAGTGAGGAAACGCGAAGATAAAACAGCCTCCAGTGTGCCAGGTGGGATCAGTGAGGAAAGACTGAGCTGAAACAACCCTCAGTCAATTTAAAGAAGAACCAGGAAGAAAATACAAGCTTTCTGACACAGCAAACTCACTTCAAATTCTGTCTGATGGACAATCAGGGCAGCAATGTGCAGGTTATTTCAGTTCTTCCTAACTAGAAAGGACAGTATACACATTTCTGATAAGAAACAGAAAAACATCCTGACCTCAGAGTAACCACAGCATGAGATGAACTCTTTAGACACACAAGATCATTACTTTATCCCACTCAGCTTCCCAGTGTTATGGTACAGCAAGAGGCCCACAGGCGTACCTTGGATGAGTAAACTGCCTTGCTGTTGGGGCAGTCCCGGAGAAGAGACACGTAGAATTCCGTTGGGATGTCTCCAAATGCTGGGATTTTGTACGAGCCAGGCCCTCGAGTGTGCAAGTTCCCTTCAGGAGAGTAGCGCAGCTCCTCCATGGTGAAGAGCCCAATGCCCTGGACGAACGCTCCTTCTATCTACAAACACACCCAGTCAAGGTTACATTCTCTTTGCTGCTGTTGTTCTGCCCTGCTCAAGGACAGACAGTGATGACATCCACCAGGGTTTTCAACCCTCCCCACCCGATTCAGATCCTGCTTTTTATCCCTAAAACCCTTGTCTCTTCTGCTGGGTACAATCTTGGCACAATTCCTGTGTTCCCACATAAATGTGGCTGCATTTCCCTGGCAGGTGAAGCAGTTTACAAATACATGCAAACAGATTTTCTGTAAAGGTAGGACAGGAATTTTCTGATGAAGAAACAGAAAAAGAAATAAAATCAATGATAAAATATTGATTTCTTCCCAGGCAGGTGAATACTGAATGAGTTGAACTTCCTGATAATTCAAAGGACAAGTAGACTAAAAGGCCTGAAGATGAAACATCTAAAGACAAACTATTTTGCACTTTCTATTTCGGTATAAATGCTTTCCTAATACTGTGTGTTATCAGGTCACCAGCATAGACACCTGCAAAAACACTCCCATATCCATTTAAGTACTAAGAAACTTCTTCACGTATTTTTTCTATTGTGAATTTTAGGAGAAAAAAGATTATGAGAGGAGAATGTGCTTGAACAGCCCTGCACAAAGCAGCTCTGCTCTCTGTGCCCACTGAGATTTTTGACAGCCAGAGCAGTCTAAAGATTTGGCACAAGCATTCATTGACCCATCTCTGTGTACTTGTGTTCCTGCACTCATGCCACATCCTTTCTCTCCTGTGTCCCCAGATCCTCTGCAGCAATTCATGGAAGGACACAGGGATTGAAGACCCCTTTGACAGGCTCCATTTAGCCCATCTCTCAACTCCCAGACCTAAACTGACAGACTGCAAAGACACAAACTCTTTCTCCTCTTGGACAGTTCCAAAATAATTCTCTTTCAGAAAAAATGTTGCTTTCAAAGAAGTTTCATTTTAGCTATAGCAGAGCTCTGCAATTCATGCTTTCCTGTCACCTCAAATCCTGCAGCAGTTTTGTTGGAGTTACACCATATCAATCATAGCCAGCAAGCTAAGATGGCTAGATAAGCATAAGTCTAACAATCCATCTCTTGGTCTCTCAAACAACCCTGTGTTTATTACCTTTATCTGCTAAGAGATATTGTGATTATTACTGCACAGAATTTTGAAGTAATCTTGTGCCTGCCCAAGGACTTTGCAAGATAAGTGACTGGTCTAACTTCCAATTGAGAATTCTACACAGCAGCAGCTGGAGGCCAGAATCACTAACTCTTTAGTCACAGGAGAATTTTCACTAAATTAAATAAACTTAATATTGACAGATAAGAGTATAAATCTCAGGTGTGGGATTTAGTTGGAAGAACATCAGTGGGGTGGTAACTTGTAGGGGGTGGACACTATCCTGTAGTCTTAATACATAACCCAAAACCCCCAAACCATAACAGAATATTTCCCTCTGTAATTCTGTGCCACATTTAAAAGGTTGTGTCTGCAAATGCACAGCCTAGAGAGGGATAATAAATAGAAAAGCCTGACAGCAGTGTGATTCCTTTAACATGATGGAAATAGCAACACTTTGTCACTTACCTGTCCTATATCTATGGCCGGGTTCAGACTGGTACCAACATCCATAACAATGTCTGTGCGAATGTTCTAAAAAACAGCAATAAAGGGTAAATCAGCACACATCACTGAAACTGCCACACCATGGTCTCATGTGAGGAGGAGCATCCAAACATTGTCCTCTGCTGGGACATTGTCTATAATCTTAGCTGAACTCCTCATACTGGCTTTTAATCAGAGTACACCCCAAAAGTTAATCAAAGGAACTCCTTGCAATTTTCCCCAGAGGTCCAACGGACCCAATTAATAATAATTCCAAGATGCTGGTGTCAGTGGTCTGTACCTAAGCACAACCAACTAGGTCAGAACCTGATTATATTTTATTCTTCTTATTTTTTTTTTTATCTTTCCTTTCCTTCTTTCTTTCCAGAAGTCTTCAGTGTTATTTTTAATGATTAACTCGATTCCAGGATGTTTCTGTACTTTTGTGCCAACACTGTGCTGCTATCTCTTACTCAAGCAAATCCAGTAACTTTTGCAATCATTCATTAAGCCCCAGATCCCTGCAGGGTAGATAATTATTGTTTTATTACATTTTACGGATTGCTGCACCGTGGGACCAGAGGAGTTAAGAAATTTGCTGAAGGTCACACCTGACCAATGACAGAGCTAGGAATGGGCTGACTCCCAGTATTTGTTCTAACTCCCTGTGAATGTTCCCTTCACCAAAACAGGGAGAGCTGTTTCACTGCTGACCCCTCACCTTGTGGTCACCTGTCAGGCAATCTATCTCAACTTCAGAGCAGGCAACTCCGTAACTGAAGTAGGAGAATGGTTTCCCTTCATTCTTTTCGAAGTTGTAGCCAACGTCAGGAATTCTTGATACAAAGAGAAACAAAACCACACATTTTATTCTCTGAACAAAATGAATACAACTACGTTGCAACTTACCAAAATCTTTATTCATTTTTGTTTCATTCCTTCTCTCAAGTCCATGCACAAATGAAAAGTGTAAACAACTATAAAGAGAAATCTTCTAAATCTGCTCAGTATTCCAAAAATTGATTGAAACTATCAAACTGTTTTAGTCATCTTTATCTTCTCATGAATCTCAGGGCTTGTTATGACTATTATAAACTCATTCTCACCAACCCAGCAGCAAAATCTTTGCTTTTGGAATGCAGGTGAATGTTTCTTTACGACCATTAAATTTCAGAACATTGTCAAGCTGAAGCAGTAGTTCTGTTAAGCTAAGAACTAATTTTAATCACAGTTCATGGCAAACTTTGTGTCTGACTATTTATATTTTATCTGAAAACTGGTTTATTAAAATACTGATAAGACACTTGGTTACGAAAAAAAATGTGTTTCAGAGATGCAAAAGAAATTATCACATAGTGTATTTTAGTCCTAAATAAGTTCTTCTCAACACTGTATTTATTTACACCTCTGACTTAAAGATGATGAATCTCTGCTTTCCTCCAGCTAGCTAAGAGAAGTGCCTCATTTCAGAGCTACACAGGGTCCAGCAAGAGTCTGAAGTGAGACAACAATGCTGGAAACACTGGTATCTGCTCATGCCACAAGAGACAGGATTTTCCTCAAGGACAGACCTTGTCCCCTCTTATCCTGCATGGTGGTTCTAGTGCAAAATTAGGTCACAAGGCTGGCACAGAGCAGAGCCCCAGGCAAAGCTCTGATATCGTTTATGCCTCTTCAGACCAAGGTCAGCTGGAATGAAGTCAGATCTACTCCAGGTTTTCTTGTCCTCAGAGCTGTGCTCCATCAGGAATCGATTCTCCCCAGCCAGGAGACAGTTAACCTCAGCTTAGCACTTGTAGGTAAGAAGGGGAATGCAGCCTTAATTTAGAGCAGTGACAGGGGTTTGTGCACTGTAAATCCTCCCAGAATTTCCCTGGATGCAATCCATGCAATCGAGTCAGTGCCTCTGCAGTGTGAATTTTCACTCACCTGTAAAACCCCGTGGCTGACAGGCTGACACAGCTCTCGTAGGCAGTTTTAATCTGGCAACATGAACAAGAGCTTGAAAACAGTGATTGTACAACCAGTCCCTGCAAAATAACTGCACAAAAACATTTCCAGGAGGCCTCAAATAGAAAATGTCCAGTGACAGACAGCTGTCATGCTACCCAGCTCCAGCACTGCCAAACATGATTACAGTGCTTGCCCAAATAGCGCCATCAGCAGCTACCAAGAGCAGAACTCAAACCACTGGCAGAGGAGAAGACCTGCTTTTGTTTTTTCATCTCTCAGCTACAGGTTAGACTTTTAGCCTCAGAGACAAAGTTTAAATTGACAGGTCATCTTGACTTCAGTGAGAGAAATTCTATCCTGACTGTCAAATCAGAAAGTCAGAACTCATTCAGTGAAGAGCAGAGCTTGGATCTGAAGAGTGCCTTACAGCCCAGCCATGTCTTCTCATTGAGGGGACAGAGATATTGCAGCCTAGGGGCACTACAGGGTCTGAATGGCAGCTCAACAAGAGTTGTCTATGCTACAGAATCCCTTCATTAAAAACCAGGTTTCCTTCAGTCCAAAACTGTAGCCTGACTAGAAAGATACATATAGCCAGTCAAGACTTTCATTTGATGAAGTTTGTCGTAGGCAGGCTCCAAAATTTGGAGAAACCTCAGGATTAAAGTAATAACTGATGACTTGGGGATGACCTCTTGCAAGCTTTAATTACTCAGAAATCCATGCCAGGTTTGTGTTTCACTGTCTTTGCTCAAATCTATGCTAGCAAGATGCAGAAGGTCTGGAGGACACACCTGCCCACATAGTTTGCCAATTAAAACAATCTCTGACAATGTCCTCTTGTCTCATGACAGATACAAACAGCTTACCCACTCTTCCCAGGATCCTTTGGGATTAGACTGTTTGATTGGCTCAAGTCTTTTTAAGATAGTCTGACACGCGTTCTAGAAACAAGGAGAGAGAGAAGAAATATTTTAAGATTTGAATAGCCAGCTTATGGTATTAAGAGCCCTATAAGAGTTTCAAAGAACCTTCTATTTAAAACCATATTGCCTTTAGGACTTTGGCATATTGTAAAAAGAAACAAAGTTCACTAAGGGATGTCTTGCTAGATAGGAGGAAATGATTCCTGGAAAGGATTTTAAAGGAGATTGGCTGTGCTGATTGCAGAACAGAATCCCAAATTCAGCACGGAATTTTCTGTACCATGCCACAAAATATAAGAAGTCCACTCATTTATACATTAACTTTATCTGTACCAAGTCTGTACAGGACAGCTCAGTGTAGCTTACAAGATGATCCTTTACACTGATAAAACAAAAATATTCTTCCCAAAATTCAATTTCCTTAGATAAGCCATGCAGAGAATAAAAACAGCCTGATGATTTTACTTTGCAGGTTTCACTTCCCCTTTTCTTTGAAACTGAGAATAGCTAGTACTAAGTTCTTTTAGAATGGAAAAGTCACATACTCAGCAAATATATGCACTGGTAGCTCCACCATGGCAGACAGCCATGACCATGCCATTGCTACAGCAGAACAGTTTCTCTGAGCATATCAACACTGAGCTTGTGGAGCACAGGTCTCAAACCATTTACTATTAATACATGCAGCAAAATACATTTGTTATCAATAAGGCTGCATTAATTACTTAGAAGCTGGCTATTTAAATGGATGCTTTGTTCTGCTCATTTTGAGCAATCCCAAATACTCTATTTTAGAACTACTGAAGGACTGAAGGAGAGTTTTGAATAACTTGAAAACAATATAGTCATTCACAATCTAATGCCACTGGTAGCTGTACCAGGTAAAATTATGAGGCATCCTTAGACTGGAACTGCCTTTTGATGGTTGTTTTCCTTATGCAACAGATAAATACAGGACAACTTTTCATGCTCTGGAGCCCTCTCTTGTAACCCACTCCTTTAAATAACTCAGCTTCCATACGTAGATGGCCATTCCGTTGATGTCCGCGCTGACTGAAGCAGCCGTCGGGGAGGTGTTTGGGACAGTGTTTGTGCTGGTCTCACTGATGTAAATTTTGGAGGTGGGGATTCCCAGGGACCTGCTAGCAACCTGTGGAGCAGAGGTAAACAACTGGTAAGCAATATTTCTTATCCATGAGCATTGTCAGTCATTGCTTGCACTGCCAGGACCCACATTGCAACCTCTACACTTCCCACCATAAACTTCATCTTTTCTGCTGACTGAGTGGTTTCAGTGACTGAGAAGGAGCCAGAACATTGTTATATTTGCATTTCACAGACTGAACCTACACTTTTGCCACAATGACAGACATTCACTTCACTACTGTGAGACTAAATTCTTCTCTCAACAGTTAAAAGAATCCGAAGATCAAAAGCCCTATGAGATTTTCCTTTCATTTTCCTGCCAAAGGAATGTTGCTCCCTTAAGCCTTTTTAACTACAAAGGCACTTGCATGTGCTGATATGTATGCTTGCAATACCACTAATTTTAGTATAAAATAGATGTAAACTCTACCTTTTTGGGATGAAATGAAATTGCCAGAGATGTTAAACTATAAGCATAACCTGCATTATCTACATAATGAGATTTAAGATGATGAATAATCTGATTCTAATACTCAGTTGTGATAATACTCTGGAAATATATCACTGCTAGATTGAAACAGTGAAGAGGAATTAGTCCTGATTTGTTACCCTTTGCATGCACACAGAGGAAGTGTCAAGCTGCCTGAGGCAATACTGTAGGGAGAGTGTAATTCTCCTAAAAAGATGTCTCACTCAGTTAAGCCCAAACTCATTGTTACCTGAATCATTTTGGTGTGAAGTCCTTGACCCATCTCAGTCCCCCCATGTGTCAGTAACACAGAGCCATCTGTATACACATGGACCAGAGCTCCAGCCTAAACAGGGAACATTAATCATCATAAATTAACTAGTGAAGTACTTAGCAGACCACAGAGAGAATTCATTCAGAGCTAGACCAAGGTTGTTCTTTGGTGCAACTAAAGCCACTTGTTTACACTTGAGGTGAGTTTGGTTTAGTCTCACCAACACACTAGAAGTTCCAATGGCATAACAAACCCCAGTCAGTATTTTCAGCTCAGAAGGCAGGTGAAGTAATCCAGTCCTGCCCTGTAAAACACAGATGCACCTTTCACCTGAACTTGCCAACGCCACTTTTTTGTCCATCAAATTTGATTTGTCCATCAAATCAGCTCAAACACAGGAACAGTGTTTCTACTATCAATGAACAGGGAAGGCAAGGAAATTAACCTAACACAATACCATGGAAATGTAGCTAAATTGTGGTGACTGCTGTGCTGCTCATTTTGGCATGAAAAATGTGTGCTCTTTCATAATTAATTTACTACTTCTTCAAGAAGCTCCAGTTTGGGACAAATGGAGGAAGGCCTGGCAGAGGCAGCATAAAAGCTGCTTCTCTAGTTAAAAGGCAAATGACATTTACAGACCTGGTTCAGAAATGGGACAGTGAAACTGATGCCAAATTTGGTAGGAATGATGCACATCCCTCTCTTCTTCCAGCGGTTCTGCCTGCAAGGAAATAACATTATTGCTATACCCATGAGTCTTTTATCACAAATCAATACTGTGCTTCCCTCTGACTGTGTATCAAATAGAAATTAAATACCTGACTGTGATATAGAGAGTTAATAACTAATTTATATTAAAGAAAGGCTTTCTTTTTGGGTTCCAACAAGAAAAAACTCCAACTGAAGATGCTTTCCCCAAGCATTATAGAAACAGTTGTCCATACTATTAACTGTTCAGTTCTATATACAAATCAACTAAAAAAGTCTATAAGGCAGAGGAAACCCTAAACAAATTGCCTTGGTTGTCATGTGAAAATCCTAGCTGGACTTAACAGACGCTCTCCTCTTTGCTACATTTCACTTACATCACATCATGCTAGGTCTGATTCTGGCCTTATTTATGCTACCAGCTCACTAATAGACTTTTCCTCTGACAGTGAGCATGAAGAGATTTCAAAAAGAGAAATTTTTAGAAGTCATTCTGCAAATATAAGCTGTGACTTCACATCATTCGAGTTGCTAAGAGAACTTCAGAAGTTAGAATGCCAATAACACTAGAAGTTAGAATGCCATTAACAAGACAGCTCCAGAGCACCTACTTGTTGAATTCTTCAATCTGTTTCTTCCTGGCATGATAGCTGGAGCTGGACAAACATTCATCCCAGCATCTTTTTAGAGTAAATCCCTCCAGCTTTTGGTTAAAATGAGTTGTGTCTCCTTCGTGATAGAGATTGAGCTTCCGCACCTTCCCAGAGAGACACAGAAAGGACAGGCCAAGTTTAATGCTTTGGACAAGAAGGGATGAGATCTAAAGTGTGTTGCTTCCTCATTTTACTCCTTTGCTCTTTCTACAGAGCAAAACAATTAACAAACCTATCTGTTTATGGGAAAACAGAAACTAAGCCAATGAGGCTGTGGATTTTCAGAGACTGAGACTTGAGCACATTTTTATAAGATTAAAGTACCCAGTACCTTTGGACTTTCTTCTTTTTAATATCTAACTATAAAGCAGATGTTACAAAATTGAGGCTACCAAGGAATTTAATTAAACAGAAGACAATCCATGCTAGAATGTATCTGTCACACAAGTTTGAGATCCTGCTAGGAGATCAGCACAAATGCAGCACAAGTTCTTCTGCTTAAAAATTCTGTGTGGCTAATCCAGTTCTCAGAGCTTGTTCAAAGGCAGCACCACCCTGGAAGGTGTCAGTGAATCTGTACCTCCTCAGGTGGCAGGCCACACTTCAAAGCAAGGTCACTCATCCAGCACTCAGCAATCATCATTCCCTGGGGCCCTCCAAAGCCACGGAAGGCTGTGTTGGAAGCCAAGTTGGTCTTGCAAACAGTGCCCATACAGCTGACATTTGGGATGTTGTAGGAGTTATCCAAGTGTAACAGGGCTCTGTCCATTACCTGGTGAAGAAAAGGAATGGAGGTGGACACATTTTACATGAATTGGATGTCAGACTTCTCACTAGTGCCAAAACCAGACTGGAAGTTCTGAAGCTAATTTACAACAATCAGCACTTTCTCTTTCTCCCTGCAGTGCTGCAGTCAACACAGCTGGATGAGCACTGAAGTGCAGCCAGAGCTGCCTCCCACGTGCAATGGAGTGTCAGACGGTGACCTCCTGAAGGACAGATCAATAAGCACACTCCTCTGTTGACACTTATGGCTCTGGGACAGATTGAGCTTCAAAGTCCTTTTTTGGCCCTGGGCTTATGCTCAGTCAAACTGTTACTAAATGCCATTACCTGTCTGGAAGAAACAGAGTTTTCTTTTCTTTATATTGTTTAGTCTGTTACTGGAAAAGAAGTCTTAGTGATATCAGGTAACTCAGCACTGGGCTGTGGCAGTAAGGGCAACCATATGAAATAAAGATTTTTCAGTAACTATATCTGAACTGCAAGATTTGAGATCTTTGTCCACTCATTGTCCACACTGGGAAAGGGCCAGATTTCTTTCTGGCTTATGTTTCCAGATTTCCCTTCCAGCAGCAGCACAGAGAGGATATTACACACAACCCAATAGTTCTTTTACATGGAGCATCTTCCAGTTCCCTGATTAAGACACAGTCAAAAAGACAATTACATAGATGTCCTCTCAAACAGGTTCTCAGTTTATATGAAGACATTTGCCTGTCATTCTGCTCTGCCCAGCACCAGCCACATTGCCAGCATCAAATGTGGCTCTGGTAGAGAGCTCTTGTGGTTCTCTCCTATTGACAGGGATTCATTTCTGCAGAAAATTATCAAAGACTCAGTGGACTGGAGAAAGTGAGCTACAGTAAACCTGAGTGACACTAGGCTATTGAGTTGGTCACTCACATGACAGAAAAGGAGAGATTTTACCCATCAGTGTAAAACTTCTTGGAGACAAACTCAGAACTTGGGCCCATTTTTTGTCCTTACTGCTTGTGAACAGCGTTGGCTTTAGCCAGTCCTTAACAAGCTTGTTGATTTAGGCACTCTGCCCTGATCAGTGTACTGACTGGGATGCTTCTTTTACAAAGGAACTACCTTTCCCCAGAGCTGGGGATCTACCAGTCATCTTGCATTGTGCAACTACTTTTCCATCACAGCCCTCTGTAATGCAAAGCAAATATTCTTGACCCCTTTGTTCAATCCAAGTCATTACAGCATCCATAAGAATTATGTGCCACATGCCAAGGCAGGTCAGTTGGCTCAGAGAGCATTTGTAGAAGCTCCAAAAGCCCTTCAAAATCTGTTTTCAGTCATGTCAAGAGCTGCATGTGCAAGCAATGCTGTAGGAAACAGCTCTCTGAAGGCAGAGCAAAAAGTTACACAGAAAACCACCTTCTGCTTGATTAGCCATCAGAAAATTTTACTTACACCATAAGAGAGGTCTACAGAGTTGCCTCCATTGCTGTAGTATGACACCTCCAGACTCTTGACTTTCCCATTCTTCATGAAACCAACCTGCCAAGAGAGTCTCCTCAGTAATCAGTTTTCTACAAAATGTTCTGGTTTGTGTTTCCCTCCAAAAACTGAATGGATCTCATAGGGGCAGAGAAGGTTGACTGTCCCCAGTGCAGCATAGGACAGGCACAGGCAGCAGCTGAGGGAGTTCCTCAGTAAAGGGTCCATGCATGTTTCAATCTTGCTCCAGAGAGCTCTTCTAAATTAAACGCTGGCCACTTATCACAGCCACAATTTCCTTAACA
This sequence comes from Notiomystis cincta, assembly GCA_013398075.1. Taxonomy (NCBI): domain Eukaryota; kingdom Metazoa; phylum Chordata; class Aves; order Passeriformes; family Notiomystidae; genus Notiomystis; species Notiomystis cincta. The sequence goes on along the minus strand of VZRX01009169.1, from coordinate 681,696 downwards.
GGTTTTTGCTTTCAAAAGCAGCAGCAGCTGGAGGGGGATTGAAACAGAAAGGAAGTTAACAGAGCACATTTCTGTGTAAAGGATGCTTTAAAGAAATGGGGCAGCCTCTAAAAGCAGTGTGATTGTCAGCAGGGGCAAAGTTTTGGTTGCAAGAAAGACAGAATTATTCATGCTGAAATCACAAGAAGGGAACCATCCAAACCAAAATAACTTCTGCAAAACTTTACCAGGAAAAATGCTACAGCCCTTTTGACCTGGCCCATTCGCAGGAGGGGAGATCAGCAGTGAAATGACCACAGCAGCAAGTTTTTTCAGAATATCTTACTGCTCTCTGATGTCTCAGGGGACAGCACTGAGACCACATGGATTCTTCTCATGTGTGTGCATACCTTGTACCTCCCCAGGAAGGGGTGCCTCCCACCACTTATCAGCATGTCCTCATCTCGATTCAGCATGCACCTCACTGCACGGCCAGTTCTGTTAAAGAACACAGGTTTTTAGGCAAAGCCTGAAGTGCAAGTGCAGTTCAGAACAAAACTCTTCTCTTTGTCTTTCCAGAGTGGCAATGGACAGCTTGGTTTATATATCTTCCTCTTAAGAAAATGGCAAGACTGAGTAAAAAAAGTAAACATCTCCAAAGTTGGGACCTGTTTATGAAAACTCTTGCAAAGACTTGTATTGAAAAGGATAATTTCTTTTGGAGACAGATGTTAATAACTGAGCAATCACTGTTTTCCAGACTATTTCTCAAGGTACTCTTTTGGCTTTGAAAGAGAGAATGCCATAGGAATTATATAATAATGCAATGTAAAGTACTAACTAGCCTTCAATTTGACCTTGGTTTTTATTTGCTTATTTATTATCCAAGGAGGAAAACAAGGGGGAGAGTAAGAGTTGCTCTTTATTTTTGAACAATTTTGCCTTCTGAGTGCCTGTCTTCAGGTTGTACAAGTATCTAGGGAATGTCGTAGATGTTATTTTGTAACCTCCAGGATGTCAAACAGTGGTTTGGCTGGCAGAGATAAAGAGAAGAAAAGAATGCAAAGTATTACTGATTAATTAGAGAAAACAGGTTGTTTGCTCACAACAGAAAAAAGATGAAGTAGATTTAAAACCAGTTTCATTTTGGCTGTTCTCTTCCAAGGGTAGTGTATCAAATTGCTGCTGTGTTGCAAGACCCCTGGAGCACTGCCAGCAAGGGCAGCACTGGGAAGGGCAGGGTTACAGACAGGGCAGAAATGTCATCTCATGGCCACATGTTCATCCCAGACCTGCACAGTTAAACATGAGCCCACAGCAAAACTCCAGAAACCAGGAGCTTATTTCCAAGCGGCTCTTCACAAATGGTTGCAGCCTAAGTTCATTCCCTGAACTTCTAGGGGTTTGAAAAGTGTAGGTTCCAGGGCCTGCCACTGTTCCTAGTGAAAAATCCAGAGGGAGTTTGCACAAGAGCAGACAATAAATGGTACAAGACTGGTGTAGTAGAGTTTTGAACAAGGAAGAGATCCTCATACCTCTACCAAACAAAACAATAAACATGGCTGGTGCTGGATTTTTAAATGGTTTGGGGTGAAGTGAGGGGGAGAGGCAAATAATTTGAGATACAAGAGTTTTCAGAGAGCACCAAAGGAATAAAGAGTAAGGAGGTTTTCTCCCCTTTCCTATTAAAAGCTGATATTCCCACATAATCTTAACCCCTTCTGGGTAGGTTCAATCCCTCCTACCAGCTGAGAACCCATGAGACACCTCCTTTGGGAAATTCCAAGCTTGCTATAAGCTGTACAGTAACAAGACAGAGAGTATTGAAAGTGCTCCAGTGCAAATGGTGTTCCAGAAAGAGGCAGCCTGGGACAGTCTGAAGGAAAAAATCCATGTTCCCCACACCCAAACTTACTTGAAGGCTGCAACAGCCACTACAGATGACAAAATAGTACTCCTAGACTCTTTTCCTCCAAATCCTCCTCCCATTCTTTTCACTCGAACCACAACCCGATTTGAAGGCACTCCCAGTGCATTAGCAGCAAAATCCTAAAGAAAACCATAACAGCAGGACATGGAGGGAGCTCAGCTGGTGTTAAGAACTAGATGCTAACACACTGCCTTCCTGAAACCATTTCAACAGTGCAAATACTGGATTTGATGCATTTTGATGCCAATAAGCCCCGCAATTGATCTCTGAGGGGAAAAGACACAGGGCTGCAGCACACAGGGCCAGATTCAGGAAGAGACTGACATGAGATGGAGGTTACCAAGACACAGGTCTCATTTAGCACAGGATTTGACATCCATACCACTTTCACTGCATTGAGAGACCTTTGGACAGTCTTGGTGAGCCAGTAAACAGGCCAAGGACACCCCATGGTGCCAGCAGCCTATCTCATGGAATGGGAGAGTTGGTGCCCAGACAGTGGTTTCAGCACCTCTCCTTCTGATGTGTCATTCAAGCATTGTGTCTCCTGAGCAGCTGGGACCCTCTCCAGAAAGGGCTAAGCATGTAATCCCTTTTAACAAAGACGTGTTGCCAACAGAAATATCTCTGTCACCTGGAAGGAGATTCAGGACTCCAGTTGGATGGACAAGGACTTTAGATCCCATACCCAACTGTAAGCCTATGTGGGTTTTTTTAATTGAAGAATAAAATAAGAGCAACAATAAAACAACTACTCATCTAGTCTGACACTGATAAAAAATTGCCTTTTAGGCACCACATTAATGAGACAGTACCTGTGTCTTCATTGGGTTTTGGGTCGACACAAAGAGTTCCATCTCACCGTCCTCTCCCTTTGGCACAGCCAAAGCACAGTGAGTTTCCAGGTAGAAATGCTCCTGACCACCAATGTACATCTCACCTAGAAAATTGAAAGAAATGCCCCATAGAAAGGGTGTTCCTGGTGTTATAAGGTATCTCCCATCACATGTTGTCTTCAATCTTCTGCCTTTTTTACGTGTGTTAACTGACACACTTTGCTTTGCCCAGCATTGGGTATCACCGGCTCTAAAACTGACACTTCTGGTTCAATATTTAAAAAACAACAAAAATTAAACTCAAAACAAAACAACAAAACACAAGAAAAAATGCAGACATGCCTCCTTTCCACTTTCTAGAAATTTTCATTTCGAAACACAAGTGGCTGGCATTTCAAAAATGAGCACACCATGCCATTGATGCAGCATTTGGTGCCTTTCCAGACTGCCTCAATAACACCACTGAGATAAGAATAAAAATAAATCAAGTATAGTCTAGCTGAGTAGATAAAATACAAGGTTATAGGCAGCAGAACAGGTTCAAACAGGAGAACAAAAATAGAAACCCAAAATGCCTCAAGATGATCTAACTGGGAATCAACTCTCTATCACTGCATGTAGCTCTTTCCCAGGACATCTTACCTGGCAGTATTGAGGGACAATTTTCAGTCATGCTACACACAATTAAATGTCAAAATCATCCTTTCTCAGTCATGACCCTGATCTGTTCATTGTGTCCCATTTTCCTAAGATACAGCTATACACCAGATGAAAGGAAATTGGCTGTCTATAAGATTTAGACCAGGCTATGTCTGAATAGGGAAAAATTTCAGGGAAAAAAAAATACCACTTTGTGGTATATTTACTCAAGAAAAATGTGTCCTTTTATTGAAAAAAGTGTTTTCAAGGGACACAGCTGGGAGCATACAGGTCTGTTTGAAACAATAAAATTTTTATACCAGTCTGAAACTTTATATGAAATTAATTTAGTCCTGCAAGACTTAGTATCATATGCATAAAAAGGAAGCTGACAGCTTGACTTCTTTTGTCACAAACTATCCTACCTTAAAAGAATTACTAATGCTTATTCTCACCTTCCAAAATGTGATCAGATTCTTCAAATCCTTTCTTCACATCTCCCTTTTTAATCCTCCTTATAGTCTTAAAGAAGGATTGTTTCTCAATCGCTTCCTAGGAAACAGAATGACACAATGACATTTTTGTGTAAGTGGAATGAAATCAAACTTCACTCTGACTGAGGAAAAAATATCCAAGATAAAAAGCACAAGAACTTATCAGACACTAATTATGGTAATAGCCAAGAGACTTGACTAAAAGCAGCACAACACAACTTCTGGCAACACAGCAATTTCACAATCAACACCATAATTGGACAATCTTAAAGTACTCCCTGTGACTCATTTTACATTGTGGACCCAGAACCTCAAGGCCTGTAGCCATCAGAGCTATAACTTACAGCTTCTAATAACTATTATCTGTAGCCCATAAGGTGGGAAAAAGGAAAATAAGGGAGGAAAAAACAAAAAGAAAAGACAAAATCTCTCAGATAAGAAGTGCAGAAGTAATTCTCTTCTGAGCTAATATACAATCATCTTCCTAAGGGAAGTTTTACAAAGGCATTTTCCTTTTGCCAAAACTGAAGCTTTCCATAATGAAAAAAAACCCACAGAATGATCAAACAACAAAACCCAAAAAGCCAGCACGTTTTTGGCTCCACTCTCATGTTCCCTGATTGAAAAAACAACTAGAAGCCTCAGAAAAGGCAAAGTTCTCACACACTGTTTGTTAATCCACAAATCATATAAACAATCCCAAATCTCTGTCCTCAGATGACAGTACCAATGTCTGTACAAGACAGTGCACAGACTCTATTTGCATGAATAGAATTCACATTACAAAATACTGACTATTAAAAACATTTCATTAGATTCGTATGTTTCTAATTTCTCCACTAAAAATGGCTTCATACATTCTTCTTTCTCATTTCTACATTTGAATGCTGTGTAGATATTATCATTTGCTTTTACTGTCTCATAAGGAAATCTTGCCAAAAAAAATTTTCAGTTATTTTTTTTTTAAAAGCATGAAATGATCACACATTTTTGACATGAATTTCTTCAGCTTTGAGAAAAGCCACTTAGAGACTGGGTCCATACAGTTCACAGCAGGGATTGAACTCCTGAAAATTAATTCCATCAGCTTAGAAACTAGACAAGTGGTCTGCAGAAATCTCAGAGAAGCAGTGCAGTGACAGAGCTAGAAAAGACATTTTCACACCTTATTATTGCATGTTATAAACGAGAAAATAAAGAGGGAATGGATATCAATGAAGTCAACAGGGTCATACCCAGTATATCAAAAGCAAGCCTCTGTGGGTAAGAATGTAACTCACAGTAACCTTGTTCATTTAAACAAATTTCTGCTGAGCACAATATATCTACCCGAGCTTGGTTTGTTTTTTTCAGCTTTAAATAGCACAGAACAAATTAATGCACTCTGAATCAGTAGGGCATCAAAGATGTGGCTCCTTTGTATTTAAATACACAAATTATTCCTTCTATCCATATCCTGTTGCACCCACAAACACAAACAAAACGTAGTGCTAAGTAACCACGTGTGTGAGAACAGAACTAGGCATCAGGGGGTCCCAAGCCAACTGCAGATGCAGAACTGAGCCATCTTACCTGAATAGTGACAATAGGTTTAAGTTCTTCATACTCAATCTTCACAGCTTTAGCTGCTCTCCTGGAATGTTCTTGTGTGTCTGCAAGGACTGCACCGATGATATGACCCATACAAGTGACCTACAGGCAAGATTAGGACCCACCATCACTTGGGGTGTGTGTACGCAGTAATGAGAGACTCATGATAATTCTCTTTATCTATTCCTCTTATGCAGTTTGTTCAGACCAGTCTATTAAAAATCAGCCCAGGAAAAATAAGCACAAGCAAATCTGGACAGCAACTGAGTGAGCCTGTCCCAGGGGGTGCAGCCTAGAGAAGAATCATGGAGATAACACAGAGGAGAGGGGCACAAGGCAAAGGGACCCAGGCCTTACGGAATTTGGCATCAAGATTTCTATTGACCCCAGTGCAGTTAGAATTATCTCTGCATAAGGCAGAGGACTTGATAGGACAATATGAGAAGTGTTATCTTCTGAGCAGCATGATTGGAAAAGGCTATTTTTAGCTACATACCACATCCTTAGCAAAGACAGTCTCATCATTAGCGATGCCAGTGCTGTTACTGCCAGGAACATCCTTGGCGGAGACGAAACATACAAACCCAGGAACACTCTGAGCTTCAGATGTATCTACAGAACTAAGGAAAGAAGAACAGACAGTGCTATTTCTCTTTTTTTTTTCCCTTTGTGTAAGCAATTATGAGATTCCAATACAAATTCAGGCCTGATTCTCTCAAGTTTGGCTATGCCACGTGAATATCATGTCAGACCATGACAGAAAGCATAACACACTAGACTAAAATCATTTGGGATCTCTATGAAAATGTTAATCCTGACTGTGAGACTGATCACTAGTCTGCTTCTTTTGACTATGTCATACATCTTTTCCCTAAGACATGTCTGCACTTGATCCAATTGCCTCATGCACTAAAGATCCTTTGATGACAAATTGATGTTAGTGATGCCCTGCCTCCACTGTCTTCTTAGCTGCCATGATTCTTGCCATGAAGGCAAGAATTCCCTGTCTATGGATAAATATGAAATTTTAGTGCATACATGTATCTTCTGCCACAGGTGAGTCAGGGGGAAAGTATTGAGGATCAATCATAAGGAAGCTCAGGGGTTTTAAGAGGATGCAAAAGAAGTGATGCTCGAAAAAACAAAAACCTTCATGAAAGGCCTTCTTTGGTAATCAGCAAAAGAGGTATCTAACCAAAATGCTTGTCTGTTTCAAGTATATATATATATATTTGACAAAATAACTAAAAAAGGGCAATATAATTTAATTTTTATATGGAGAACTTAGTAAAAATATATTACAAAAGACTTTCAGGTTCCTTTTGCAATATTCTTTATATCAGCTTTACAGAGAAACAGTTGTGAATAGAAGAGCTGTGTCTTTGATTTTGCTGACTAAATGATTTCATGTCTTCTGTAAATTGCTGCAATTTTTTCAGCAACTTGTTTAGATTCCTAAAACTTTGATATAAACTGTGCCTCAAAGCAGCTGTTAATACATCCCAGTGAGCCACAGACTTTTTAAAAAAAGACTTTAAATGTATGAATGGACTTTCCCACATGGACCCTTAGATAGCAGGAACTCAAAATGCTATTTTTCTTTGGAAAGTTCTCTTTCCTGTGTTTCTGCAGCAGTAGCTCAGAAACAACCCCCTAACACTTTCCCTTAGTTACAAATGCAGAGGCAGATGGTGTCTGATTTAGACTTGATGCTCAAAATCTGACTCAGATGAAGTTTCAGAGTCAATATTTTGACTGCCAAAATCATAGGTCGAGATACTTTTGTCCCCTGATTAAATATTCTACTACTTCTTCTACAGAATATTACAGGCTGCCAGCCTGAAATATGTGTACACAACGTAAATGCAAGAGAATGTGTACAGCAGCTTCTAGAAAACACTGCATGTTGTGGTCACAAGCATGAATGTGATGCTTTCTCTATCTCCCCATCTGCCCCGGTGGTAGTAGCAACACTCAAGTGTCTGCATTGCACGTTGCAACACCTAAAAATTAACTATGATGACAGAGCAGTTTCTTTCATAACCTGGGAGTCAACTACTACATCCATGACCACCGTGCTGCCCATGCCACAGTGGGAAACCTCTGGACAGGAAGCCTGACTAGGCAGGAAGTATTGCCTAAGGAATGAACAGCACATTGCAGGGCTGTTAAGGATGACACAAGCCAGTGTAACAGTGTCCCACATACAGGAGCTGAGGGCAGATGAGAGCCCACAGAGCCACCACCATGTAAACAAAATTAGGGTTTGTGGGGGCAAGTCAGTCCTGCAATATGACAGCATTAAAATTCATATGAGAACATAGATGGCATCACCTGCCAGGATTGGCTTTTCAGAGTTGGTTGCTCACTATTGTTATAAATCAAGTAGCAGTCATGCCCTGGATGGACAAGATGTTTTCTGAGACAGCTGCACTTCCAAATACTGACCTGTCCACCTTGCTACAGCCAAACACAAACAGGGCTACACCTCAGAGCTGAAGCCAATTTAAAAATTACTTTTGTGCAGAGGGTTTGATCACAGCCAGTGCAGGGAAGCACTGTGCAAGGCAAAACCCTGTGCATACAGCTAAATCACCAGCAGGAATGCTGGTATGACTGCATCTTACAACCTAATTTTTCAGGCAGATAGCATCTTCAAGCTGCATGCTCTGGTTAGTGATTAAAATGACATCTCAGCTACTGTCGTGCTCTCCTACCCTGCTCCTTTTTAATCCTGCATGCCTGAGTATAAGAGATGGGAAATGCAAAAAGTTTGCCTTGGCTGAGGGCTTTTGTGTTTCAGCAAACCCCAAAGTTTGGTGTTAATTCCCTCATATTCCCACTGACAAAGACTTGCAAGGCAGCTGTCACACACACAGCTCGCCTCCGTGTAACAACATGCAAGGAACTGGAGTTCCCACCTAAGCAAAAACCTTTCCCTCACCCACACCCTGACAGATTGATGTTTTCTAAGCCACCAGGCACTGGAATGCCTCCAGCATCTGGAAGTCAGAAGCGACACTCACAGGATCTTCGCGTGGGCCTTGGTGCTGGTCACCAGCGTCAGGTACAGCTCGTTCTCATAGTGAGGGATGTCATCGCAGTACACGGCCTCTCCACTGGCTTGTTTGGCTGCTGAAACGTGCACCAGGGGCCGCCCCACCATGTCTTCCACAGCCTGCCCCTTGGGCACTTCCTGCAGTAAAACACATGGCTGACTACTACTGGCTTGGATGGAAGGGGATGGAAGCATTGAGGAGAGGGCAAAAGGCGCTGTGAGACATTCTAGGGAATGGGGAATGGGATGGGGGCTCAGTCCTGTGGGCGAGGGAGGTAAACAAGATGCCACAAGATGTGGCTACACAGAGGGGAGCTGTAGGGAGTGAAGTGAAAGGGGTTGGGGTTTTGAAATTGCTGTGAGCGGTTTCAAAGAGAAAGGTTTGATTTCATAGCTTGCAGAAAAAGGTTCAAGTTCTGAAACTGGATTCTACTCTCAAAGCTGAAGAGAATGGGTCACTAACAGAGAAATAAGAAAGAAGATAATCCTGAGTCTGAAACCTGAGAGATGCCAAGAAAGGTTATAACTGGGGAAAGCAGAAGTGAAATTTCAGTTTGTCTACAGGAAGAAAGGCAATTCTTATAAAGCTCTCAGCAATGGTCTTGGGCAATGATAGGAAAGAACAGTATCCTAAAATGAGGCAAGGACTGAGACCCAAATACAAGCTTCATGCATGGCATTATATAAGTTTTTGTGATAACCATAATCAGGGAGACAAGAAGATAAGCAGAGTTTGAGGTACAGAAAAGCCTGGGTCTGTGCCATGCTGACACTGCTACTTACTTGGAAGAGCTGGGCATTTGTAATGGGATCTTTGTGAAACAGCTCTGTAGCACTGATGTAGTTTGAAGGGACGGGCTCACACATTTTCTTCTGCCAAAGACATATTAAAGAAAATCACCTTCCCTTCCAATTCCTTTCTCACATTCCCTAGTAGCTCAGGATATTTTCCATTCTCCATCTTCCACTTAAAGCAATCCATAATCCACTGAGTTAAAGGCAAAACAAGGGTCAGGCTCTGACCCACAAGACCACTTGTAATGGAGCAAATGGGACAAGTCCAGGAATCATCCTGTGAATCCACAGAGCAGCATCCTTCCACCACAAGGTGAAGGTGCCACAAAGAAGCAAGTGGGAAGATACTCAAGTCATTGTTATGCAAGCAGAGAATAGCTCTGGCAGCTATTGCAGTGTGGATTTTGTTATCAGGTGAGACTGCTCAAATCTGAACCCTCCTCGTGCCTTCCGCACCAAGGCAGCTCAAAGAGGTTCTCCTTCCCCACATCTGCCTTCCCAAGGAGCACTCACAGTGCCACTCTTGCTCAGCTTCTGAAGGACTGTCAGGTAGAACTTGAAGAAGAAGCTGAGGGTGAGTGTGCGTCGGAAATCCACCATCCCCCCAGGAGCAGAAGGAGACAGATCCATCTCACCCGACAGCAAGCGGCAGGCATCCTGCAGCAGCTTCTCATTCCAGTCTCTGCAAGGGGACAAATGTGACACAGAGCCCTTTTCAGACCTACATTCACCAGGGCAGACTAACTCTTCTGACACAGAATCACAGAATATGCCGAGTTGGAAGGCGCCCACCAGGATCATCGAGTCCAGCTCCTGGCCTTGCACAGAACACCTCAAGGGTCACAACATGTGCCTGAGAGCACTGTCCAAACGCTTCTGGAACTCTCTCAGGCTTGGTGCTGTGACCACTGCCCTGGAGAGCCTATTCCAGTGCCCAACCACCCTCTGGGTGAAGAGCTTCTTCCTAATATCCAACCTAACCCTCCCCTGACACAGCTTCATGCTGTGCTCTCAAGCAACAGCCATCAGTTCTACCTGTTCATAGCACATGGGTGTGTTTTGCTGTCATCTTGGGTTCGTGTTACCTTCCCTAAAGATGTGGCAAAGTTATTACATGAGGAAAGCACTGATTTTTCTGGCCAGTTTGAAATGAACCCAGTTTTGTAGGTTGTGCACACATCTAGCTTCTGTCCACTTCAACAGATGAGTGAATTTGGCAAGAAAATGGCTCTCTGAATGAGACAATGACATGGATCTTTGAGAGTAAGGCATACTGGAAGAAGCAAGGCATCAAACAAAACACACTGCTGCAGAAGGGGAAGAAGTGCAACCATACTTTCTCCTTTCAGAGAGGATTTAGGGTATTTAAACTGCTCCTGTAAAAATCAGCACAGTTCCATTAGACAGACTTTTTATCACAGAAAAATTCCTACCTGCCATTGAGTTCCTCGCAAGTTTTTAGTGCCAGGACAGTTGTGGAAGCCATTCCTCCATAGCTTAATTTTATCTCCTCCACGCGGTTTGTGCCGTCTTGGAACAGGACTCTCATCCCACAGGTCACAATAGCAATGTCATCCTCACGACGGGAAGCCTGCTTGAAAGCTGAGAAGTATTCACCCTGGAAGACAGGAAAATATTTCTTTATCCTCTACCTTGGCATGCTTTGGAGTATAAATGTGGACAAGCTGTTAACCTATCTCTTCGTGAACAAACTATTCCACGGAACAGTGTCTGGTTGATTCATTGTGCACAGCCAAGCAGGACATGTTTGTTCAGGCAGCACAGTTTATTTTCACATAATTCAATGACTAATTCTAATGTATCAGTTCACTGGTTGTTACCAAGTGGGGGAAACAAGCTTTGACAGAGATCTGCTCATACCTGTCACATTTTTGCATATCTCAAGAGGAAGAACCAAGACAGATTGTTTGTACATAAACAAAATTACAATTTTTCAGCAAGTTTTTCTTCCTCCCAGGCTGCTAAGTTGGAAGTCTAATCAGTAAAACACATATCCTAAACCCCTTTCCTTCAGAAGTCTTTGAAATCTGCAAGAATTGAAATCAGTAATCACACATGTCTCTCAGTTCTAGAGTAGATCAGTAATTAATAAAAGAAAATTTTAATCTGTTACTGCAAATAGAATTCTCAGCTACTATCCTGGTCTCCACAGAGCAAGGAAATTCTTGTAAATGCACCAGCAACAACAGCACACAAAACTCAGCAGCTCTCCTATGCAGAGTGTCTGTAAATATGATATTAACACTCTCTCAAGATGCACATGTAACAGTGACATGTAACAGTGTCACCCTGGAGTCACAGCATGGTCAGTCCTCTTGCCTGTACTGCAGGTTAGAACAAATTGCAGTTCAGGCACCCTGCAGACAGAGAGGAATCAGATCTGATGTCTTTGTACTGCCCTTCTGGAGAGTTTTCTGACAAGTTTCTTCTCTAATAGCTCAGCCAAGTGACTCCACACAGCACAGCAGTCTGCTCCATTAATTACTTCTAATCTGAAGTGGACAGCAATTCTTTCGTTATTGGATTGGGTAATTTCTTTTCTGTTGACAATGAGAAGTTTCACAAGAGGCCCCTTCTGTGCATCAAGGACTTGTTACTGGAGATATAACGGAAGGGTGTGCTTCACTTCCTGAATTCCAATAATTACTCAGCAGCCAGCAGATACTACTAGCAGAGGAGCAGCAATAGCACCCTTCCAGTGAGGACATTCTGCCACTCTGCTTGTTAAAACAACTGGCTTTCAAAGAGGAGAAAAAGCAGTGTGTGATCAAAAGATTTCCCATAACATGATTGCAACAAGAGGGCAATATTTGCATTCACTCCTCACAAGACACCTTAATTTTCTTCAGTCAGAGTCCTGTGGGAGGAAAGGCACTCATGACCTTTTCTCACTAGAAATGTAGGTAAGCGAGCCATCACATCACATGCCTGCCTGGGTCTCTTGGCAAACAACAGAGCATGTTAATGTTTTCTGTTGTTTGGCCAGTCTTACTCTTGGTGTGACAAGTTACATGACTGCAAGACATAACATCAGTTTGAAACAAAGATAATACAAAAAAAAAAATAAAAATCTATCTAGTTGTGTGCTGAAACAGCCCTGCTTTCATTCATGAGGAAATCACAGTTGCAGAAAACTTTGCCTGCCACACACTAGCACCTTCAGACACACCCTGAAGAACTTCAGCCTCCTTACTTGTGAGCAAAGATCAGCCAAGAAACCATGAAGTTAGGAGTTCAAAAGTTGTTTTAGTTTTTCAGATCAGTGAGTTGCATATAACCTAGGGCTGAAGCCATTGCCCTGGCTTGTAAACATTCATTTGTTTTGTGAAATTGCCATACGACTGCCATATGGATGGAGGAATATGGTGTTTTCCATTAGCAACCTCATGTGTGTTTCTCATTTTGGCAAAAAGTGATGCTTTTATCACAAGACCAAAGAAGGATCGCTCAGAAATAGATGGAAAACCACCTTAAATAAAATAATTTTGTTCCCTTAGTAGTTATGTAGAATAATATGAGAGGACAGACATGGGATTTATTAATTCTGTCCCATAATACAATGGTATTTCAAGTAAATCAGTATTTTCCATTTATACAGAAAATATATATAAAGTGTCAATTTATAAAAATATATGAAGTGTCAATATACTGCAAATCCTTGCATCTTATGACTTGGGGCCACAAGCCCTAAGAAGGGAAATACCTTCAGGAGCATAAAATTACAGTCTGATGTTCTTAGCCCTGAAGGAAAAAGAAGAGTTTTACTTCTTAGACATTCTGAATCAGTTGTGGTTTATGCTGCTACAGCAGAGCAGTGCTCATTGTTCTCTTTGAAGCAAGTTTTGCAGCCTCATTTGAAGCTGCAAGTCCACATGGCCAAAGTGCCCTAACAGTCAGTCCTTGTGGTTTACATCTCAAAAAACAAGAGTGCAGAAACTGAGCTGCCCTTTTATCCATACAGATTTTTCCCCATTTCTCTTCCCATTTCAGCTCACAGAAATTAAGCAGGAATCTTTGGCACATTAACTTCACTCTACAGCAAAAATTGCTAAGATCTTTTCTGTACTCTTTACAAGCAGAACTTCTACCTCTGGGAACATCACTCTGACACTTTTCATCATTACCAAACACACTCAAAAAGCTTCAGATAATAAAATGAAATTTCTCTTTCTTGCACTAGAAAAATTCTTGGGCTTACTGTACTTTATCATAGAGCCCTGCTCCCCTTTCTTGTCAAAAATAGTGTGCTGCTAGATTTTCTCCAGATAATTCATTTGGTTCCTAATCCATTTGGGATTACATAAGCATTTGGGGGTCAGACAGGAAAAAGGTCCCTAACTTTGAAAACAACACTCAAATAACAGCATTTTAGCTCCACAGACAGTGAAGTTTTTTCTTACAAGCTTACCTTCTTGCTGTAGGGTATTTCAATAGAGAGAAGTATTTCTTCAGGCTTAACTATTGTCTTTCTGTAGCCGGTGAAAAACTTGTCATCCATCGTGACAGTCCTTTTGCCCTCTGTAGAGCAAAGGGACATCAATGGGGAATAAATGAAGGACAATAGCATGTGTGAAAGAGCCTTCAACCCACACAAGTAATTCTTGATATGATATCTGAATTAATTTTTCCACCCTCTTTCACCAAATTATGAAAAACTTTCCCAGATTTAATACGGTATTTATGGAATCTACGACAGCTTCTGCCTACACATTAAATTTTCTTTGCACAGGAACTGATCAAAGAGACCCCCTTCCTTCTTTATCTAATTTAAGCTGAGCTTCCAGGTGAGCCAGTTTCCAACACTCTAATGGAATCTCCTTTTTTCTCCTTTCCATGGCCTACACACAAACCAGCACTCAGTTCACAGATCAGACAGTCCACTTACTTCAAGGATCCTATTTTAAAAAAAATTATTCCTAAGAACAAATAAAAACTGAAGTGCTTGGATTTCTTCATAGACAAACGAAACAAAGCAACTTCAGTCTTTATCTGAATAAACCAGAAGGACTAAAGTACAATAGTGACAAACTATTTAAAGCCTATTATTTTTCATTAATATACGTCTTCAATCAGCTCTTCTCAAGGACATGTCTGTAAGTACATAGGCAGTACCAGACAATCCATGTGGCAAAGTTCAAAATCCTTTAGCAAGCCAACCTTAGGCCTAGCTTTAGGACTTCAGCCTCAAAAAGGGTAAAAACACTGTAGACTCAGACTAATAATGTTAATTTCCACTTTCATGTTCTGGCCTGACCTAACAACTCATGGCAGAGGACTGCTGACTATCCCACTCCTCTCAGTGCCACAGGGAAATGTACATAACTTACCTTTTGATACCAAAGTCAGTTTGCTTCCACTTGCCATTAACACAGGATTTAAGTCAGAAATTGGGCTTGCTGTCATTATGTTCCCACCAATAGCCTAGAGTGAAAACAATATATCAGATAAATGTTAAAAATCCAAGCAATTTTTGGCCTTTAATTAACTCTCAAAACCTAAACCCCATGACATCAGATGGTGTCTTAGACAATATTAACATTTGCCTGAAACAGTGTTTTGTTTAATGCATCAAGACAATCTTATGCTCAAGTCTCATATGCACAACCATGCCAAAATTCAAACACTGTAGCTTGCCATTAAGGGAAGATCCATGAAATTAAAAAGGCTCTTTTCAGTAACAATCAGGAACCCAAGGTTTTTGGCTCCAATACAAATGTATAGCACAGTATCTCATGGAATAAAAGATTTTGTTTGGTAGGTTGGTTTAACAGCTTGTTTGATTTTTTTTTTAGAGTACACAGAGTTTGAACACACCTTCCTCTTTAAAACTAAAGGCAAATTTGCCAAATCTGGTACATTAACACGACTGCCCTAGTTGTCATGGTAATAAGACACACACCTGCTTCTTTGAAGTTGGTACAGCACTCTAAATACCTTTTTTATTAAATTACTCAAATCTCACTGCAGTTTCCCATGCCTGGTGATAACAGCAATGGAAGACCTGGACAACTGCCTCGTTTCCCTTGCTTGCTGGATGTGTGACATCAGTGCTGCACAGACACCCCCTGAGAACCCATCACTTTCTGGGGTTGATTTTTGTGTCCTGGTTTTTTCCCCAAGGTTTGCAAACATTCTCGTGTGAGAAGCACTGGGCACACCAACACTGCATGAGGCAGGGCAGATCCAAAGACTGAGCTTTCAACTACAGCCCCTGGTGTGCTCCCGAGTCACTTACAGCGACATTCCTGATCTGCGGCCCTGCAAACCACCGCAGCTGTTCCAGGACAGCCTGGAAGACCTCTGTTTTGTGGGGAGGAAGGTCTGCCACTGCTTTTTTCATCACCTCCTCTACTGTCTTCAGGGTGCAGGCAGCACCAATGGTGACCCCTGTAAATAAACAAAGGAAAAGAACTGTTGTTCTCCAAAATGTTGAAGTACAGAAGGACGGTTACTGTGCCTGCAAAGCTTAGATGCCACTGAGTTTAACTAGACCTTCAGTTGCACCAGACTATTTAGAATGCACTGCAAGTAATCACCTCCTCAGAACAAAATTCTCTTTAAACCACAGCTTATGCTGGTGCTGTCTCCCACATGACAGTAACCCACCACTCTTTTGCATCAGTGTATTATAAAAAATATTGGCCTCCTATAGGTGTTAGTTTGTCCTTTGAGAAGTGAACTCCAACTCCTTTCTGGTTTCCACACTTTAAATATCCTACCAGACACTGGGCCACACACACTACATTGTCCTAGGTACTTCTATTTGTAAGCTTGACCCATTTCTCTCACAAAGCTAAAGGCAACGGAATTACAGAATTAAGGTTGGAAGAGACCTCCAAGATCATTGAGTCCAGCCTTTGCCTGAACACCACCATGTCAGCTAAACCACAGCATTAAAAGCCACGTCCAGTCAGTTCTTGAACACTTCCAGGGGTGGTGACTCCACTCCCTCCATGGGCATAGCCCATTGCAATGCTAAAACCCTGCTTTCAGAGAAGAAATTCTTGCTGATGTCAATCTGGACACCCCCTGGCACAGCTTGAGGCAGTTTCCTCTTGACCTGTCGCTTGTTACCTGGGAGAAATGACTGACCCCCACCTTGCTACAACCTCCTTTCAGGCAGTTGCAGAGAGTGATAAGGTCACCCCGAGCCTCCTTTTCTCCAGGCTAAAACATCCCCAACTCACTTTTTTACGTATAACTCACTTGATTTCCTGCTTGGGAAAGGTATAATGCATACACAAAACAGTATTTAATCTGGGGATTTTCCTTTACACCCTTTTTATTATTCCATGGGGTCCCACTCATCTTGCAGGTGTTCTGCCTCTTTTTTGCTCACCTGTTTCAGTGTGCTGAACAGCATTCATTTCAGGGATCCATGCTGGTGCTATTATCACTGGATACAGCAGGTTCTTTAACCTCATCTCGATACCTTAAGGAAAAGACACTGTTTGGTACTTGTGTAACAGGGCTACTGTTGTATATAATCCTTCAGGAATGAAAAATTATTATAATAAACCCTACAACATTTAGGAACTATTTCATGAACCAATTGCTCAGGACAGAGCAGAATTACAAAATGTGTCTGCACTCTCCTCCTCAGCACTTATGTTTGCAGAGATATCTATTTGGTGTGAGAAAGCAGTAAGATTCCAAGTCTTGAGAATTTTCTCACTGAAAAGGCCTTCAAAATGTAGCTTTCACAACTGAATTAATTTGATTATGGGGACATTTTATGCTTTGTCACTCCCCTCTTCTCAAAATTCCACAAAATAGCACAAAGACTCAGAGATTTGGATTAGTATTTTTTTCACCTGATACAGCAAAGAACAGGGATAAACATTCACTGTGAGATTAATCTACCTGAGAAGAAAATCTGTTCCAATATATAACCTGAAAATTGAATAGCTTCTTAACACCAATGACGTGAAAGAGGTTTACATTTGCACTGTTCTCACAAAATACTTAATGGAAGGTTTTCCAACTGTTCCTAATAACATCAGCTCTCCCTCTTACCCACTTCTGTGTTCCCCACAACAAGTTTGGCATCGGGGTACTGGGATTTGAGAGCCACCAGTTCTTTGAGAGTTGTGGGCTGGATCCACGTCACACGCTCCCCTTTGAAGCACATCTGCTTCTGCTGTTTGTTCCTCTGAGTCTGCAGAAGGGAATTCAGATAGAGCTCAGCCCCCACATAGAGGAAAGAATCCCTGCTCCCATGCTGCCCATGCCTGTGCCATGCTGGGCTCCATCTCAGTCGAGTTACTGACAGGGGGCTGGGATATCCACGCTCTTGTTGGCAGTTTGCCATTCCCCATCCTTCTGCTAGCAGTGATGAAAGTCTTTCTCATGCTGACAAAGTTCTCCCTTCCTGATTCTGCCAGGTGCATCCTGCTGCCACATCTCCCTAGCATCTCTGTGCCAGCAAGCTCCATCTGACTGAGGTTCTGGCAGACGCCCATGGCTTCAGTTGCTTCAATGGATTTTCCATTCTCATCTCAACCCAAAAATGTCAGTCTTTAGCACTGATGAAAGGCAATTACGTGGTAGGCCAGATTCTGATTCCCTTTTTAACTACTTCATCCAATGACTGAAGAAAACATGAGATCAACTCTTGGGCAGGAGAACATCTTAGAGAAGAAACAGAGGAGCCCTGTCTCAGGCTGAATATTTCTTATGCTATGGTCTAAGAGAACCTACTCATGCTGTAGCTCATGACACATTTAAGCTGGGTACAGCAGCAGAATCAATGATTGAATTTCAGTTGTTAAACGTGAAGGAAGCTGTAAATGTGTCATGTGCTGGATTAGATTCCTGGCTAGGACACATTTCTTAGGGGGAAGGATCCCCAAAAGAGACAGGAATGAAAAATGGAGAGAAACTAATCTCACCTAACTTTTAATGTCATTGTGAGCCAACCAACTTTTACTCCTGCTACAGTGAGGAAAGTTTTTTGAAAAGATAACTTTTTGAGATATATAATTCAGCTATATCCTGTAGTTCCTACTTCTCTTCCTACACTATAAAGGGAACAAGGGGAGACAAGCTCAGATATAGCTGTATTTGATGTAGAAGTTCACATCTGACCTAGTAAATTGACTTTTGGATTTTAGCAACTGTTCCACCCCCAGACAGGCAGTGACTGGAAAGGAAGGCAACCCAAGAGCAGAGACACATACAGTGAGAACCAGAGAGGAAAGCCAGACAGCTGGAGCAGGCACCTGGTGTGCATATTTCTTTTAAACCATCCTGGCTGAAACACCTTCTGTTTTATAAAACAGGGAAGGATTCATGCTCATGCATTTTCTTTTGTTAGCAGCCATTTTTGCCCTGCCATGTCCTCAGGACAGAGTCACTCAAACCTTGTACAGAACAACTAAGCAAACAAATCATTGTTTGGGTTTTTTTTTAATGAACTTGCCATTAACTCTGGTGGGAAGATTGGCTCCTGTGTGGGGTCCAGTGGCTGGAACTCAGAAGAATTGAACAGGCTAGAGGATGTCATTGTCTGTGACAGAGAAAATGCAAATGGATAGTGACTGAGGAGAAAGCTCTCCACATACAACCATAACTCATTCCACTTTCTACTCAAATCTCTGTTACTATTTCATAGAGCAAAACATGGCAAACACAGCAAAATGATGCCACCTGATTCAGCACTTAAGGTTCTTCAGTCATATTTTTCTGATTTCCCTGCAGAAGCCTCAACCCTGAACACACTAATACACTTTTGTCAATCAAAAGTGACTTCCCTTTCACATTGGCACGTTAAATTATGTCAAAGGTATCTTTTCTGAGGTATGCTCTTCTGACCATAAAATATAAATTAGTCTAAACTGCTTTGCATAAATATTGCTAAAATAAAAGCACCAGGCCAGGGTATACAACGAGCCAGATCTAAGATTTTAAAACATCAGAAATAAAGGAAAAACTACTAGTGGAGAGGGACCTTACCACACTGTCTTTTCCATTCATGCAGCAGCCTGGACCATTGGCTTTTCCTCCACAGCAGCCCCCATTCTGAAGAAGGAACAAGCACACTTCAGCCATTCTAAACAAAGTCAGAACACTGCAACTTTTACAGAATAGACCTCTCCTTTTATCAATCCCCGGATTCCAGAAATTTACAGTACCATTTTTCATTAATAAACTGCTTGAATGAAAGGACTCCAAGCAGTCTTAATTGTTGGAGCATTCCATGCAACACTGGAAGTTTCCTAAAAAAGAATCCACAGAAATTCCCTGGAAATTTCTGGTAATGAATTCCATTATATTCTCTGTTTCCTAAATTCATTTTATACTCATACTACCTACCTTATGCACCAATTTCTTCTTTCCATTCCTTCATTTGCTTTGTCCCTAGACTGGTACATTCAATGTGATTAACTTTTTTTTCCCTCCAGATATTCCAAAAGGTTCCAGTTGTTCAGTTTTGGAACAGAGAAGAAATTACTTCATTCATCATTGGATGGCAAACTTTGGGGAAGATGGTAGTGGGGAATTCAGATCTGTTTTCACAAAAAGATGCATCACTTCAATGCACCAGCAGCTGGTAACACACTGCTTAACAGTGGTCACCATGCTATTTCATGGAAGGGTTGCACCTTGCAGACTCAAACATCACTGCTTTAAAACTCATGTCATGATGGCCATTCATGCTAAACAGGACATACACAGTCCCACACAGGACATACACAGCATTTTCCAAGAAACAGACAGTGAAAACAGCTCAGAGAGCTCTGAATATCCCCACCACAGCAGAGCCTTATTCAGTCTCACCAGAGAGGTGACTAACACATCAAAGCTTCAACACTGTATTGAAAATTGAGGTCATGGGTTTTAGCATTCAGCTTACCATGCTGTTTTCCCTCCCACTACGACAGCATCCACTGCCATTGGCAACTTTGCCACAGCAATTCATGTCCTGTGGGAACAAAAACTGTTCTGAGAAAAACATGTGCAGATTCCAAGGAAATGAAGTAGGCTTGATCCCCTTTTGAGAGAAATTGATCCCATATTAATTATATCCAAAGCAGAAGGAAGGTGCCAACCAAGTAGGTGTTTCTCTTGCCAATGGAAGGCAATATCCTGCAGTATCATGCCCACTGGAATGATAAACCTCTTTTTCTGGTTTGGAATAGTTCCAAACTATTTGGACCATTCGACCAGTATCTCTGGAGCTGTGAGAAGATACCCAGAGAAGACTTAAAGGGACAAGTATATACAAAACAACACCAGTGCTCTACCACCAGGCAGAACATTTACCTTCATTTTCAATCTGACTCCTCTTAGTTTCATTTCTTAAAATGCTCTATTACTGGAAGAGGCAGGAAGTAGCAGATGACTGTTCACATTCCACTTGCTAATCACAATTTTATAGATCTCTATCAAGGGTCAACAGAAACCACTGATTATGCTATGGAAATTCCCTTCCTCTCTCCATCTCTTTTTCAGGCTGAGGCACACTCAGTGCTTCCCTGTGTGGAAGTCACGGATGTGATCCTTGTTCCAGTTCTCTAAATCTTCTCCTATTCTGCTATACCTTGTTAGAGATGAGGAACAGAACTGCACAGAGTACTCAAGTGTAAGAAGAGCCATGGCAGTGTTTTCTATTTCGTTCTCTATCCTTTCAAGTGTTGTTCTTGCTGCCAGTGAGCACTGGAACTGGCACAGTTTTCATGGAACTGTCTCCCAGACCTCCAAGATCATCTTCCTGCATGGAAACTTGTCTGTTCACAGGCTACCTTTTAAATGTGAAATGACTGCTTTACATTCCATAAAATGCTTTGCATTTATTTGCCCTGTATTTTGTACGCAATTCTATTCTCCAGTCTCTCAGGTTAATAAAGCCCTTCAGAAATTCCTCAAAGCCAGTTCCTGCCTTCATTACCCAGACTAACTTGATATCTGTTAAATTTTTTCTCATATCCCCCCTCACACTCTTTGCAACCACATTCAGGGACAGTTGTAACAGCCTTGCTTCCCACCACAGGTCACAACAGTGACCTCCCTTCACTGCAAAAATATACCATTTTCTCCTACTTGCCATTTCCTGCCTTTTAACCAATCTTTCATCCATACAGAGATCTTCCCTCTTAATGCCTGTTGTCTTTAAAAGCCTTTGATGAGACACTGTGGAAAGCCTGTTGGAAATCCAAGTAGGCTTTTATCAACTGAGTTTATTAATCATTTGTAATGGACCTCACTCCTGCTTGTATTCTCTTTTGTTGATCACAATTCTGGATAATACAATGAAATTATTTGGCATAGTTGTAAATTCTTTTGTTATGATATTTAATACCAGTGTAGACCCACAAGTAGCTGGTAATCATTGAAGTACATAATAATCTACTCTTCTTCACAGACTCCAGCACTCTTTCAGGTACAAAAAGACTAGAGAAAATTTATGGCAACGCTTCATACCTCACCCAAACCAGCAGAATTCTGGGCAAGAGCTATACAATAGTGCCTTTAACTTCTTTCCAGAGCTATTCCTGCTCTGCAGCTGATCTTTCAAGAAAGAAAACCCCTCACTAGATTCCTCCACAGCATGCCCCTACCAGTGCACCATACACTGTCCACACCAGGATCAGCTGCAAGCTGTATTATGCAGAGAGGATGAATTTTTCTGAGACTTACAGAAAGAGTTACAGAGTCTGATCACCTGTGATCCAAAAAGGGACCAGATGGACCTTATTCAAGGGTCCCAGCAAGTGGAGAGAGTAAATGGTTTGGTCTTTCTGAATTATTAATGCATGAATCGCATACAAAGCAGTCAAGAGCTAGAGCTGGGTCGTTGGAGCACATCTATTTCCTTTCTCCCCATTTGAGCTCATGGTGTGTTCCATGACAGAGAGAAAGACAGCCAGTCTTCCAGTTTTTTTTAAAACATCATCTGAAGCCACTTACTTTAGCAAATGTCCTGTATCCTTCCAGAATGGGTCTGTAGCCTGTACACCGACACAAGTTCCCTGCATTGCCAGAGCAAAAGGATAAGGATTTAGTGTCATTTGGCTAAAAACTTCTCTCCTTTTAGAAAATTCTATTGTTTCTCACAAAAGTTTGCCAAACCTTGATACAGTTAATGAAAAAACTAGGAGGAGGAAAATTTCATTAGGAACCTTGCAACAAGCCTACCATCTCTTTTTGTTGAAATGTATATCTAAATACATTTAGAACAAATTCAATCTGTCTTATTCAGTATTCATTTATCTCAATTGTGTGAGTCTTATCAGTATACCAACTAGTTTGTCTCCTCAATTACACAGAGATTGCTTTCTCCTGCATCATCATTCCTCTCGGATCACTGCTGGAAGCACAGTAATGACTCTAAGCTCAGCAACAACAGCAGCCTCTCACAGGATTTACACAGCTGGATTCTGCCCCACTCCATCACTGTGTTTTGCTGTCTTGGTCCTTGACTTGAGGACATGTTCTCTGTCACCTCTGCAGGCTCTTGTGACAACAATGAATAAACAAGGACACTTTTTAAAGGCCCTCAAGGACAGGCCACGTTTTGTTCTGTTGTCAAGATTAGTGGGTTCCTAATCCCAGACTGAGGCCACTTGCCCCTGCTTATGAACTATGATGTTCACCTCATAGCACCTGGCCAGTCTCCTAGTGGCAAAGCTACTTCTTCACCTCACAACCATCAGCTATTTTTAACAAATCACATTAAAGAATGGTGCACCTCCATCCCAACCAGGTGAAGCAGATGCAATAAAAGCAGAACAGGTTGCACCCCTGCAGGACTGTGAACATTACCTTGGAAAGCATCTTCGATGTCCTCCATGTGGGGCTCAGGGTTGTTCCGAAGCAATGTGTACATGGACATGACAATGCCTGGAGTGCAGAAGCCACACTGGGACCCATGACTTTTTGCTATTCTCTCCTGAGAGAAATTAAAAACCACCATTAGCCCATAATAGCAAGGTGAGTTCATTGTTGTGCTTGTTTCTGTAACACTTTTGTTAAAAGCAAAACCCAGTATTACAGAGGAGCTAAGATTGTCATTGGATGTTCTCTGGTCAATTAATCTGTGAGACAGCCTTCAAAGAATAGAGCAGCCTGAAAAGTTTGCACCTAGGCTTTGAACTCAAAATGTGACTGAAGGTCACTAGAGGCCTCCAAAGAGATCAGGAGAGTTCTTTAGATTTACTGTGCTAGGAAGGCTGGGGCTACCTGCCTAGACCTGAGTTTGAATTTCAAAACTTAGCTGTCAGAATCTTCAGGTGGGAGGAGGGAAAAAAAGACAAATAAACAAAGGTCAGACTGGCTGCCATCCATTCAGGCACATCTAATTTATTTTTCACTTTGTTGTTTACTGCCTCAGATATTGGCACAAGTCCTACCCACTGTGCAAACTGAGATGAATCACAGTTTATCTTAAGGAAGCACAGTCTCTGACAAAGAGAGGCAAGGCTGCATTGTAGCACCTTGCTAGAAGAGCAAGGCTTCATGTTCCCATCACTCCTTCTCACCAAGAATATTTTGAGACTCCAGAAACATTGCTGAACTAAACCTAACCTCACGACTGCAGGCAAGGTTCCTAACTATGCAAGATAAGAAACAAAGGTCATTCGTGGAAGGCCATAAGAGAGCCCAAACCTATCTCAGATTTCCAGGTCATTATATTGGCTTTTCCCACAACATCAACCTTCCCAGACCAGGATGTGGACTACATACAGCCATGTAGCCCTAGAACAAAAGCATTGGCAACTCAGCCAGGATAGCAGCAGTTAAGCTGTTAGGAGTATAACAGAGCTGCAGCATTGTCCCAGTTCTTTGAACCTGTCACTTAGCCATTCCTGCAGGTATGGACTGCTCATGTGGAGAGTCAGCCTCGTGGTCTTAGCATTTATGGTAGAATGTCCTGTAACAGGTTTGATTAACATAAGAAAAAATGCATAGAGGGTTTTAAAGTTACCAATATTAATATCTTACCTGGGCTGGGTGCAGCCTGGATTTTGTGTTTCCTATGCCTTCAACAGTAGTTACAGCCACGTGATGCAGGGCACAGACAGGGAAGAGACAAGCATTGGCAGTATGGTGGCTAAAACAGTACATTAAGGTCATTTCATTTGACAGTGCTGCTCAGCAAAGGAAAAAGGGAACAAGAGCACTGAAGAGTACTCAGAAGCTACAGCAGTGGACACAATAGGAGCACTTAAACAGATGTGATACAAGTATTAGTTACAAGCCAAATCCTATAGCACCCAGTCATCCAAAGTTCTTATCAACTTCCCTTGAAGTTTGAACTGGGCATACACCATAGGATTTCACCTAGAAATAACAATTGCAAACATCTTTGTTGCATGTTAAGCTACAGAACCCATATAGGTAATTCATAAAAGCAGACTACAAATACCAAGATGTTATGCAGTGGGACACTTGCAAAGTTACCTAAGAGTCTGGAGTTCTCAGCCTTTTACCCAGAATGCTGTTTCTAGATGGTAAACATGGGAAAAAAGACTAGACTGAAGATAAAAAAAGAATAATGTTGCCTAAACTCATATAGGAACTAGCTATTTTAACTCATTTCTATCAAGACAGAATAATGACCCTAAAGATGTTGTACTCATGGCCATGCTATTTAGTAGAACCACACAGATGATCCAAGTTATACTATCTCCAAGCATTATTCCAAATATATTAAAGATTTAAGTGCTTTCTATTCCCCACAGTAAAACTAAACTGGGGTCTGTCTCTCTGTCTCATCTTCTCTCTGCATTCCTCTTTTTGTTTGATTCCATTGCTTCCCCTTTTGATTAATTAAAATGAGAACAGGAGGAAATTTTGTACCAGGAAATACTTCTGAAGGTTACAATACAAGTAGAGAAAAAACTTAATATCTTCTGGCATACAGAAACAAGATTATTGTCATAATACAATAATAATGAAGATTTTATCACAGTAATAATTTCTTGGATTATCAGAAGAAAAAGTTACCTTAGAATCAGTGCGGATATTGCAGGCCACAAAGAAATAGTTCCCTATCAGCATTGTGCAATGCTTTAAGAAAAATACTTCTTATCTTAGCTTTCTGAGCTTATGTTCTGAAAGTGAAAAATTATGTTTTTGGCAGAAACATCCACTATATAACTTTTTTTTTAAAATAGTACCATGTCTGGTATGTCAGGAACCTGGATCTGTCCCCATTTTATTTCTCTGTTGCAGAGTTCAGATTGCAAAGGATACAGGATTTTCTTCCCAAAGGGATCATACTTGGAGATCATAACAGTGCAAGCACCACATCCACCTTCCCCACAGCCTAGTTTGGTTCCACACAGGCCCACTGAGAGAACAGGAATTAAGGAAAACATGAAAAGTGTTGGCAGAAACCTGCTCAAGTAATCAATCAAGGCTGAGCAACAAGTTCTTGCTGGAAACAAAGCACTCATTTCTTCTGCCTGATAATTTAACATAAGCAAAGTTTCAAAGGCTGGCATGTGAGTATAGAGATCAACAGCCAAGCTCATAAGGACACAGTCCACACTCCAACAGACTCTTAGAAATAAACAATAAAATATTCTGAACTCCAACAGTTCCCACTTTCCATTGCTCAGAAAAGGAAATGACATAAGGGAGATAAAGCACTCAGTAATTGTGGAGCAGGAGTAGTTCAGGCCTGCAGCCACATCCCTGAGCCACACAGTGACAGCTGCTTCAGCACCTCTCACGGGTAGGGCTTGACCTCTCCCTACACCTAGTGATTCCTACCACACAGAAGGCTCCCAGGCAGGGCAGTCATTCAGGGCTACAAGCTACATGGTTTAGCACAGACTAGGAGCTGCATTTGAACTGCTCACGAGCTACCTGCATCTCAAAAGTTGTGGTCTGGCCACCCCATTTATGATGGCTTGCTGATTGCTAGGGACAAAACCAGCCAAGCACATTCCCCAGGAGCCTGGGTCCCAGAAAATCATAGAGGGAGACCTCGTTCTGAGAGCCAGAACTCGTGGAGATGCACAGAACCACAGCACAGACACTCGGGAGGTCACAGAACGTATGGCCTGGCCTAAGCAGATTCCTCCACAGACTGCAGAGCTCATGGCTGTGCTTTACAATCAGGATTTATATCAAATGTTCTGCAAAGGGAGTTCAGGAGATAATTCCTTGAGTCACTTCTGCTTAGGTTCCTTCACTCATTAAGAGGTAATTAGAGGACTGGCCGGTGACAGACTTTTGGTGGGGTAAAAACCAGCTGATTTCATTGGCAATGGACACATCGAGTCGAGATAACCAGTGCCTTTTCCTATATCACAGTGCCTTTGGAAAAGCAACAGACACCATGTTAGAGGGAACTCAATTCATCTTGACCTCACTGCAAACAGTATTGCACCAACCATTTCTAGAGAAATCATAGAATCATTTAGTTGGAAAAGACCTGTAAGATCACCAAGTCCAACCATAAACATAACACTGCCAAGTCCACCACTAAGCCACGTCTTTAATGCAAACCTAATGCTGCCAAGTCCATGATTAAACCATGCCCTTAATGCCACCTCTCCTTTTCATACAATCATGTGCCTGCTTGAGCAGAAATACAGCTTTCCTATGCAATCCAATGTTTCTCTTGACAACAGTGCTAACCTGCCTCAATAAAACATGTTTCTCAAAGAATTTGTCTGACCCTAAACAGACATCTACAAAGTAAGTTTACCAGAATGCTCCTGCAGAAGATCAGCAGGCTTTGTAGAGCTCAGATTCTCTCTTTACAAAGCTATTTGCATTGGATATCAACAAACTTAGACATAAAAGTTCTAGCGGTAAGACAGGCACACCTAGGCATAAGAGTCATGCCACTTACATTTCCTCTTGACCTTTATCCATCTAAGGTATATTCAGATAAATAGAGTTGTTGACAGTTCTGCTGGAAACCTCAAACAGGCATGTGATTCATGTCCCTGTACTTCCTTCAGCTCCCAGACAAATGGAACACAGTAGGGATACACCAACACAGTTGTGAACAGTTTGGCACACGAACACACCCAGCTGGCCAGACAAAAACTCAGAAAACATGAAATGACACTATCTACAGAACCAGACCTGGTACAGCCAGCCTGGTCATCACAGTAATAGCTACCCAGCTCCTGAAGCTCTTCTGACTCACGTGTTGACCAGTTTCAAACAGGGGTGAAACGTGATCGCTTGCATCTGCTCATGTAAACATGGCCATGGTACATGGGGGGGACCCCTTGCCTCTGAGCCTGCCTCCCTGGGCCATCTGATAAACAGCACAGAATTATCAGGTTATGGGATATCAGCTAGCCAAGAGGCTGTGATGTTTTGGCCACAAAATTCTTTACCATTTGTTTAAATTTCCTTGTGTTTTATTGCCATCTCATAATTGCTTCCTTTCCACCACATTAGAATTCTGAAAAATTATGAGGTTTTCTTTTACAGTATTAATAAATCATTTACAGTATGTAATTTAAAATTTGTTATTGTTTAAGCCTGGAATAGCAGCTGTAATCCTTGCCAGCAAGACATACCAGAAAATGCCCAGCACTTCCTCTTATACTCTGTGCAAATGTCCGCCCAGTACTCAAGTGACAGAACAGTAAACAATTATGAAATGCTGTAGGCATTTAAAGCCTTTCAGAGTTTTTTCTGACACTGGATACATTTTCTTCGTAGGTAAGTTAGCAGGGTTGTTTCTGGATCCACATCTTTTTCCACCACCTGCAAGAAGGGAAAGACATAGATAAACACAAAATGTTTTACAACACAGGTAAGTTAGTTGCAAGGGGAAACTTGGGGTTTTCTGCAACTTCTTTTCCAAAGCAGGGAGAAAAATCACTGATTACTTCAGCAGTGTTGGTCATGGATCCAGACACAATGTTTCCTTGAATTTATTGTGTCAGAGGAAAGTATATGCAATTACATACATTAGTTTTTCAGTCATGGCACACTGAGGTAAATCTAAAACAACCCTTCATCAAAAACAGCAAATAGAATTAGCAGTGAGAAGAGAAAGAACTTTTTGTACTCAAATCTTGGGTTCCTGACATGTCCTAAATGGTGTCTCATCTCTACTGATCCTGAATAACTGAATTCTGTCTTTTCTTATTATTATTAGAAGAGACAGAAAATGAGCAGATAAGCAAAATGACAGAAAGAGCATCAGTAACAGATTTTGCAGAGGAAAAACCCAGAAGTGGAAACTGTAATGGGACAGGTGCACAGGTACAGCAGGATGGACAGCAAGTACCAACCCTCTTTGAAGTTCCTCCTTCTTCCCTTGTAACATTAAATCAATCTGTATTGTATTAGTAGCCATGCTAAACACAGGAATATGAAATTCCAAGAAGGAGAAATTTTTGCTGCACATTTTGCATTTTGAGGCACCTCCATGCTATTAGTAAATAACACAAAGAGCAGTTATCCATTAGACATAAAATAACCAAATTTTACTTCAACCTCTGCTCAGTGGTTGGAAATCAAAGTTCTGCCCTTGCCTCCAAATGGCCACAGGGCTTGTCTTCCCCTTTTTCTATTATTACTAAAGTGTCGAGAAACTTCCCAATTCAATGTGTACCAGAATGTAATCATGTCCTTGGCTCTTATTTTATGCAAGTTCTAAGTACAATAGTTACAGTTTATTTAAATTAATCACTCCCAGTTTGAAGGGCAAATTGAAACAGAGGTCATTTGTGCAAGTATTTTTGTGTGGGTTTTTTTTTTTAACTGATAAGAAACCTTCAAAACCTCTGTAATGCTTCAGTTTTATGCCTTTGACACGTGACAGGGTTATTCTAAAGAGACAAGGTTCATACTTCCTGTTTGAGTTCACTTTTCTAGAACTAACAGATGAAGTAGCTGCTGCAAAACACACCTGGTCACTTTTTGCACATCTCATTCCTTCACTGGGGATGATCTACAGGAAAAAAAGAGTCCATTCTAGCTTGGGAATGTCATATTGTAGATCATGAAGCATTCATTGTTGCTATTCAGAGCAGAGTCCCCCTGTTGCCTCACCTCTTGGATGCACAGAAACAAATAAAAGCATGCAGTGGCTCTTCCATGACCAGCTGGTTCAGAGTAAGCCCATACATGCCTCTGCAACAGTTTGGCAAACAGACTTAAGTAGGAAATTGCAAACATCCCTGTGACTGCGAGTGGACAAATGGCCTTTCAGAGCCATTCCACAGGCAAAGAGCCTGCCCCAGCAACTCCCACTGTCACTGTCATGCTGTTTCTTCCTCATGTCTGTGCCAATGGCCATTGCAAATCCTTCTAAGGCAACTTCCAAGATAGTCAGGCACAGAGAAGACACTTCAGAATAATTAAAGACTATTCCGTGCTTATAGCAAAGAAAACATCCCAAGAGGTTTACTTGAACAAGTCCAAGAAGCACTCTGTTATGTACTCAAACCAAGCAATTCATGGTTTGGGGCCCACTGGCTTCTTTTCAGGAACTAAGAAATAAAAGACAGGCCTACGCCTTCATTTTTCATTTAACCACTCATCTCCATGTACTTTTAGGGAAGTAAGAATGTGTGAAGTCCCAAAGTCAAAGCTTTGCTCAACTTTATCAGAAAGTGTCTCCCACCATGTCCCAGACAATCCACACCCTTACTCTCTTCAAGCCAACAGCCCTGGATTGCTACTTTGGTCACTTCAAACTACTCCAGTGTAGCTGTATATCTTCAATTCTGGCAGACACTAGGGATCAGCGGGAGATAATGGGTAGGAGTTTGGAGAACATTCTGGATTAACACAAATCTCACACATTAGAGATCAAGGAGTCATTTCTCTTCAGTTCAGATTCCTGGTGGGAGGATGCTTGCTAGTGAGTCTCTCTTGCTGGGCACAGAGTAAGAATTTTTTGTTGTTCTTGCCTTTTGCTCATTGTCATTGATGGTGGTTTGTCCTCCAACTTATCATTCCTCCAGTGGTTTGTTGCAATCACCTGCTGTGATTTGTTCTTAAAATACTTTAAAACCCTGTAGGTGGGGATAACATGTCTTCTCTGATGCCCAGGACGATATGATTCACAGCTCAATATCACAGTTCTTGCTCACCTCCCCCAGTGTCCTTGTACAGAAAGAAACTGAATTCCATCTATTGCCTTCTTTGGTTGTAGGATCAGACAACTTAGATACTGCAGTTAAAGAAATATTTCTGTTTTGGTAAGTTACTGGGGTTTTAGTGTTTGGTAATTTGTTTTATTTTGTTTTTTGTTTTTTTTTAATGAAATGTCACATTGCAGGTATATCAAATTGAAAGTCACATTTTGACAGATTTAAAGCTGGATTTTACTTGCATTTGGTAGCTTAATTATTAATCAAATACCAAAAGAAACATGGTTGAAAATGTTAGGATGGCACAGACAGTCAAATGACTCTCAACAAATTTACTCTGTACTGCTGTGTTTGTACTACATGTCTGTTTGCCTGCTGATTCTAGGAATCTTAAATACTCGGATCCACCTCAGTAGGGAGTCTAGCCTGGCCCTGCAGTTCTTTGTGCTATTAAGTACCACACAGAACAGATTCTGAAGCAGTACTTTACACCTTGAGAGCCTATGGACTAGTCCAGAGAGATACTGACCTCACTTCCCCAGAATTTTATGTACAAAACTTCAATCTCAATAAATATTTTATTTTCTGGCTTCTCTACTTGCCTCTCAGTAATTCAGATAACTTTGCCTTTACAACATAAAGCATCATATTTAAATTATTATTCCCAGAAAGTCAGAGATTTTTCAGTTTAGAAGAACAGTAGCTGAACAAAGTATTTAGAAGAACAGAAACAAAGAGAAAACAGCAACTTTCCCAGTTTACCAAACAACATGCTAAGCTTTCCATCAGTTGGGGCCTATAAATGAGAAGCAGATGCTTTGCTGAAGGACAAGCCGCCATTCAATCACTAATCCCTGGTCACTCAATAAGTTGCAAGAAGAGAAAGTGAAAGGTTTTAACAAGACTGCCACACAGCAAGTCAGACCAGTCACCTGTAAAGGTCTCTAGGACCTGAAAATCTGTGAATGTGTTATTCCTGAAGTCAGTGAGAGATTTCAAATTCATTTATTAATAAAAAGGATTAGAACACAGATGAACAAACTGAATATAACCACACAATGTAAATTTGCCTTTGGTCACGAGAACATTTTGTTCTGCTTTAAACCAGCACACTGAAAGCTCATAAGTCACTGTTTACATAGAATCCAGAGGATCACAAAGCTCAGAAAAATCCTGTATTTTAGCTGGTCCCATCAGCAACCAAATACCCAGAGATTTTGGAAGAGGTAAGAGGTCTAACATGGTTTTCAGCATAGATCCTCCCTTAGCATTCAGAATAGAAATAGAAATATTGACTCCATGTGTTTAAACTAAACATGCTACATATGCATGAGACAGACTTGTCAGCCAAGGAAAAACAAATTGCCACTATTAGCTTTAAATTGAGCATGCTGATTTGCATTCTAGTCTAGGCAGACTATTAAGATAACTTTGAGTTAGTAATGTGCCAAGCTTTATGCCCAGTGAAATAAACAGGTGCTTAAAATAAACAGTCCTGAATGTAAAGTATGCTCAGCTGTTCCAGGGAGACTTTCCCTTGACAACAGTGCAGACTGGGCAAATGCAAGAGAGAAGAATTTGCTGCAACCCATGTCCATATCCTACACCTCTTATCACATGGTTTTGTACTGTGACAGAATATCAATAGCCCATTAGCAATGTCAAGCTGCCATGAATTCATACAGCAGTAGCCTTTCCCACAGGCCATGCTACCACATTCTTTGCAGTGAATCAACTGGAACATTTAGTCAGGACCCCAGACAGATAGAGCCATATCCTAACTTAGAATATACTGACTTTGAAGGGACCCAAGATTCACACCATGTGCCTGAGAGTGTTGTCCAAATACTTCCTGAACTCTGTCAGGCTTGGTGCTGGGGAGCCTGTTCCAGTGCCCAAATACTCTCTGGGTGAAAAACCTTTTCCTAACCTCCCCTGATGGATGCTGTTTCCTCAGGTCCTGCTGCTGGTCACCAGAGAGAAGATATTAATGCCTGCCTCTCCACTTCCCCTCTTGCTACCTGTTGCTCCAGCAGAATTGCCCAGGCACTTCCCACCACTCCTTCCATCCCATAGCCTTTCATGTGCAGCAATGTCCCAACAAGCTCCACATACATTGCCACAGATCAGAGTGCCCCATGAGTCCAATTCCCTCTCTTAAACCTGCACTTGGTGGGGTTGTAACTCGAGCTACTTTAGGAACACATCCAAAAAAGGGAATTGGGAAAAAAAACCAAACTCTGGAGACTCTGGGTACAGGAAGTGAAACCTGCTCCTTTACTAACACTTCCTGCTCCATGAGCCAATGGAAAAGGATGCTGAGAGAGCTTTGACCTTTAAAGTAGTTGGTACGATCGGTAATATTAATTCTCCCTTGTTGTTTTTATTTTAGCCAAGCTACCAAGATCACACTGTGATAAACCACTTCACACATACACACAGTCAGCTCTGAGAGATGGCTTTAGTAAACAAAAACAGCAGTTCCATAAAAATTGCTGAAATGCACCAAGGTCAGTGTTATTCACAGCAGGTTCATTATCTGGAGGACACAGCACAGACAGACAGAAGATCCAAATGATCCAAAATGAACAGGTTGTTTTCTGCTCATGGCCTTCAGGGCCTAGGCTGCCATTTCTCCCCTTCTCTGCCTCATGCCACATGTATAGAAGGGAGTCCCACAGGGCCATCTGTGGGCTTTGACTAACAGACATTTTCATGTATTAGCCCAAAGTTTTCTTCAGGAAGGAGTGTTCTACCAGTTTACACAGAGCAGTGCTCTTGTAATACCTGAGCACCAGCCAGTACTGAAGCACTTGTAACTACATGCAGGAATTTGTTTATAAACTCTTCATACCTACCATGAGTGCCATATCAGTTTTGAGCCTTTGCTTTTCTGGCACCAGAACTACAATTCCCTGTCATTAGGGTACACCAGGAAAAACCCAAACAAGACAGGACACTTGGCCTGTATCAGGGTCTGCATTGCCCAACACATTTGTGGCAACCTCCTACTGCAAGATCTAAAGACCTCCAAGTTCACCCTCATAAACTGAAGTTCACAAAGGAAGGATCTCACTAAACCTTCACAGAGCAAGAAGACAACAAGTTAATGGTGTGCCACCTGCACCCACCATAGCAGAAAATTCAGCAGAAAAAATTCACAGACCATCTTGTGCCACAATATCAATTACCAGACTCAATTAGCTAGTTACAATTAACTTGGAGCTTCAAGTTTTCATCTCCCTCTAGAAACAATGAAGGGCTGATACATCAATTAACACATATGAACCACTACTAATCTGTGTGAGCAAAGCTTCAGTTGTCATCTTCTCTATAAAACCTCAGAGCCAAGCCTGGGCTCTACATCAGTACTACTGATTCAACAGCTTTATGACTAACTTTTACCGCATCCTAGATAAACTTCATTCTTCAGTAAACTGGTGATACTTCAGTAAAACAAAACATTTCTATCAAATCCACTAGTACCTTGGAAAGTTCTAATTCCAATCCAGTTTGGGATCCAAATTCAGAACTAAAACCCCTAATTGTAGCCACACTCTCATCCACTTTTACACTTGATTAAACTAGCATGAAAGACCAACAAAAGCAGAATGGATAGTAATCCTGTGCCAGTCTAGAAGGCAGGGCACAGAGCTTTTTAACCAACTGACAGTATTGTGTGATCCCTCAAGGAATTAAAAACTCAATTGTCTAGCCCAAACTTAGTGCACCATGGGATTTACTCCTAAGCGGTGCACAGGGAAGGTTTGCAAACTCTTGGCTCCACATGAGTGGATATGCAACCCTCTCCCATCCCCAGGTTTCCCAGCAGGAAGCTGCTTTGGCACAAGTTCCCTTGCCCAAGTGTCTAGGCAAGAGGAGGGTGGTGGGGCAGTATTATCACTGAGCTCAGAAA
Source organism: Notiomystis cincta (assembly GCA_013398075.1). Classification (NCBI taxonomy): domain Eukaryota; kingdom Metazoa; phylum Chordata; class Aves; order Passeriformes; family Notiomystidae; genus Notiomystis; species Notiomystis cincta. Next base: position 647,412 of record VZRX01009169.1, on the reverse strand, counting down.
CAGAATGAACTTGATAGCCATTGGTCAAAGAAAGAGCCAGCTTTGACTTGCTACAAGCTTTTGAAGAGGCAAGGCTGCATTGATAGCCAGGTAAAGTCCAAACTAAGGAAAAGGGGCTCTGGGACAAACTTTTCAAAGGAGTCCATCATGTGCAATGAGCACCCCAGCCTCCTGTGAGACACAGTCACTTCTTAGATTATCATCAGCAGTTGATCTAGGAATCAGTATCAGTTAATGGGCTTTCATTCTGAAGAGTTTTCTAGCTTCTTAAATGGAAATGGAATAAACATTTTTCTAAATCCCTTTCAAAAACCAGATGTTAGAATTACTTATTGAACATATTAATTATATATGGATGCTTACATTTGAGCTAAATTTTCCAGATCTGTTGTAAGTACTGAAATTATTTCTAGTAGAAATGCTTATATTGAGCAGTGCACACTTATTTAAAAGTAGTTACCTCAGAATTGTAATAAATTATTGTCAACAAATCTAAAATGTAAAAGGAACATTATATAATTGTGTTACTCTTTGAATAATTCACAAGGTAAAGTCAAAGAGAAACAGGTACTTAGCAAAGCAGTATGTATTCTTCACAATATAATATTTAAAAGCCATGGAATTTGTGTTTGTATCAGAAAACTTCAGAGGAGGAAAAAGATGACTAGAAAAGTAAGTAATCAAGCCACGATCCAGGAGCAAGCTGGACAGAAAGCTGGAATCTTCCTTACCTTTTTACCATTCACAAAGAAAACAAGTTCATCCCCTGCCTCGTTTGGAGCCATCCTGCACACCTTCTATAAACTTCACTCAAACGGGGCCACAGACCACCCTTGTGAGAGCTGCCCTACTCCCCACAGCGAAGTGAGCACCAGCCACACCACAAGTAATATGAGCCTGCCTCAAGAATGTTTGACTTTATTTCTACATCAGTGCCCCGTGAAACCCCATATTATATAAGAGGCAATGAAGAGGCGTGCCAGCTGCCTTTGGTTGGTGCTTCTGCAGCACTAATGACAGAAAGGGAGCCGGAACGAGCAGAGTGACCCGCCCCCTTTTATGTAGCAGTGGATCACAATTCAGCTGCATTCCCTTTAGATGATCCTGCCAGGCTTGGGGCACTCGCCGTGTGCCACTGCCACGGCTGCTAGCAAGGAATTCACAGGGTTTTGCAATGCAATGTAAACTTCAGGGGAGGGAGGGGTGGGGGTGGAGTTTCCCCCAACTGTCCCTCACCAAATATTGACAGGAAAAAGCTGTTTCCCTTGCTCGGTACACAGCCATCCGCCTGGCATTCACTACAGAGCAGTCTCTAATGATGGCACCTGCTTATTTAAAAACCTCCTTGATACATGCTTATCTGCTGGCAGACTGACTGCAAAACTACTTCACTATTTTTCCTCACAGTTTTAAAGCTACAGTACCGTCTACCTGGGAGGACATAATTTAAACAGGTCTGTGTATGTCCACATAAAAGCAATTCTAGAGAACTGACACTCTGATCCAGTGCTGGGCTAAGACCATCATGTTCACACTGGGCTTTTAAAGCATTTAGTCTTACCTTTCTCAGCTTAATCCTCACGTCCTGGTTCCTAGGTGCATGTTGCCAGCGAAACACAGAGGAAGACCATGAATTTTTTTTCTTCCATTTCCCTGGTGGTGCTTTCTTCTGGCTTCTCCATTACACAACCACATATTTTGCCTGAAGTTTTCTTGTTTTTTCTTCTGAACGTGTTGCAGAATCATCCACAGACCCCTGCATATGACAGGCATTGGTTTCATGAACAAGATATCTAAACCCCTTGTTCCAGTTTAAAATTTCACCATAAAACAGGACAGTTCCAAAGTCTCATGGAAGTTTCCTAGCACTGTACCCTATCCTTACTGCTTGTGATTTTGCTTTCCTTTTTCAGTTTCAATTAGTTTGGATTTTTTTTTTTTTATTATTTCTTTAAACTCTCTGGGAAAGCACTATGTCAAAGTCTTCTTCTCAGGAACCTTTCTGAATAATTCATGAAATAACAAAACCTAATCAAATGACAATTTTCAGGAATAGTTTTTCTTTAAGTATTATGGAAGCATCTCACAGTGAATACAATAGATACATTTTTATCAGCTTTTCTCATCTGTCTCATTTATTCTGTTTCCCAGTCTATACCCTAGAAAAGCTATTATAGAACAAGTGTCAAACACCATTTCAGCCTTCTTTACAGGCATTTTAGTTTGCTGAAAGTAGAGTTCACAGCAAACTTGTGCTTAACACCAGCTCCCTTAATCTATATTTGCAGTGGAGTTGTGAATAGCTGAACCAGTGCTGACACCTATTGTCTGGCACCTCCCATTTTGCAGTATCAGAGTACTAGAAAAGCACTTTTCTCCAAGTACTCCTCAGCTTTGTTGCTTTATATTTATGTGTAAAATTTACACAAGCACTACTCTCACGTAGCAAGCTTCAATCTCAAAATTAGTGTACACAAGGTTAGTACTCATTAATAGTTTTGTAATATTTTAAATAGCAATTATTACTCATAACCACAAGTAACGTGTTATTACAGCAATCTTAAAGCAACTAGCCATTACAGCATTAACACCAAAATCAAACTTGTTTAGTTTCCTAATCTGTGTTTTCCCTAACACATGATGCAGTTTTTGAGTTTAAAGGACACTTGCAATCGTGTCATCTCTTTTTTAAGGAAGCCCATACTCAAGTTTTTGCCTTGGTGATAACATTATAGGTTAAATATCCCAAGCTGCTAAATCAGTAAAGAGTACCTTATGATATTCTATCACACTCTATCAGCCTACTATATACATATGACAAAAATAAAGATAAATGCAACCACAATAATCACCTCTATATGTAGTATACAGGGTAATTTAAAACTTCAGACCTCATCTCAATAGAGTGGCTGCTCATCCAACATCAAATTCACACATTCTCTCCCCACCCTGATGGGACAGTGTATTACTATACTCATTTCAAAGGCAGGAGAACCAAGATGTACAGAATAGGAATTTTCCCAATGCTCTAAATAACAATCCAGAGTGTGAGAGCTTGTGCAATTGAAACCTCTTTTCCATTTCTTTAAATCTCACCTGTTCTGAAACAGAACAGACGATTACCAGAAAAGAAGGTGAAAGCTTAAAAAAGCCAACTCACAAAATCCTCAAGCCTCAACACAGAACTCTCTTAAGTGAACCAAAATGGAAAACTTTCCTCAATCAAACAAAACTTAGTTATGAGATGAAGTATTCTGACTTACCAGTCAGATAAAGTCTAGCAGGTTTCCCATTTTAGAAATCATCCCTTTGCCCATTCATAACTCTGAGATGAGAATGTTTTAGAAGTTCAAAATTCCTTGCAGTCTCATTCACTCACTAAAGAGCTCAGAAAGCATTTGATATTAGTATATGATATTAGAATATGTATTTTTTAAAAAGCAGCTGACTTCCCTCTTTCTGACTAGTTTGCAGAAACCTGGCTGTTGCAATCATCATCATCATCATAATAATAATATTAATATTAATAATTTGTTCTGCAGATGATCACATGTGTAGCTCAATAAATGCAGTGAAATTTATGGAAACACTGTCCAAGGAGTTTACTGCCAGAATTAGGTAAATGCATGAAAGTACAAGAATACAATGCCAGGGGTAATAACGGAGATTTAAAACAAACACATGTGAGAAAGATTTGTTGCTCTGTCCTCACGTTCCTCTTCCAGGAAACGGGAATTAAGAAAGTACAGGTGGCTCTGAAGAGAATTCCGTGAAGTGATTTATGAGGAGCAATTTGTAAAGCAAATACAAAAGAAAACAGAGTCCTCCCCGTATCAAGCTTCCAGTGTGCCCTCTGCCCCTCTGGTAGCAGCCACTGTTGCTAAAGCATTGTGGACAGCATCTTTCCCCTGAAGTGGAAACCACCTGTTTGCTTTAGTTCTGGTGATCCCACTTCTGTTGGCACATGTATCTTTTCTGGGAGCATGCACTGGACACCTCTCAGGGATCTCAAGAGGTCTGCACCTACTGTTATCTGGGTCAGCCATGAGGGCATACAAGGTTAATTAGAGCTGTACACACCACCTCTTACTTCTTAAACATCCCTTTTTAGAGCCTCAACTATTGGTGGTTGTGGTTTTTGTTCTGAGTGTTCTCTGTATGAGTTTCATAGACTAATGATTACAGATTGAGTGTAAAAACAAGAGTGTGTTTGTTCTCTTTGGCATCACCTATCAACCACTGGTGAAGGCAGGTTCCTGAAAGAAGTGGATCTTTTATCTTACTGGATAGGGACATTCAGACTTTAGTGTCAAAGTCTCCAAAAAAAACCTCAAAGAAACAAAACATTTGGGGATCCTAATATAGACAGTAAACTTAATATTCGGCAATAACAAAAAATTCCAAAAACACACCACCAAAAAAAACCCCAACCAAACACCAAAATACAAAAACATCTCCACATAAAATTGCCATGTGATTATGAAAGTAAGGTACTGCACTTTTTTTCAAAGACATTTCTCAGAAATTAAAAAATTATTTTCATGCACTTTTTTATAAAGCGTCTAAATTCCTTTCAGGTAGAGATTTGAGAAAGATCATTGTCACAAAGCAAACATAAATTTGATTTCCTTATTGATGTTTGTGAGTAGATACTAGCTCATTATTCATGAATCATTAATCATTCGGTGTTCAGCTTCTAAATGTACAAATATTGTCTAATTGTATGGATTTATTGCATGAATTATGATCTCTTCACCTGCTTTTGAAGATGGGTGGAGTTTAATTATAGCTCTTTTCATTGTCCTACCACCTGTCTTCCTATGACAGCAAGAAATGAGCAAGGTTAGCTAATTCAGCTTTCTGTTGAGGAGTCCTGGTTGTCACTATTCTTCACAACAATTAGAAAAGCAAGACTTACTTCAATTCATGCAGTGTTTCTTCCATTGCCTGCTTCCAGTGGGCCAAACAACGGACATTTCAGATTCCTGATCTGAAAAGCAACTTCTTTTCAAGTAGGCTTGTTAATGTGTGTTCCTTGTCTTCAGCAGCACCAAACTTGACACCTCTCTGTTGCTTTTTACCTGCATGCAGGTACAGTGCAAGAGAAACTTCATACATACATCCTGTCCTGATAATCTAACTCGATAAAATCATACCTTCTTCTGCATCTTTCTTTCTGTCTCTTCATCTCTTGATGTTTCAGGGGCATCTTTTGTATTTAAACATTATATCTCTGTCCCAGAAGGAGGCAGAGTTCACTTGCAGAGACTGGCTGTTGCCCCATCATAGGTGGAAGCATTGTCTCCAGTGGGTGTTCCAAAGAGGAAAGGAGGGGGGAAGCAGCTACAAGAACCACACAGGGCTCTTCATTCTTCTGAACAGCTGCTAAAGCACTGCCTCTCTGGCATCTAATAATATCATGATATTCCAAGATCCCTGCACAGGCAAGTAGGAGTTTCTGGGCCAATTAACTAAGTGAAAACTAGTTCCCATACCATACCCATACATGGCTAATTTTCCACTGCTTTTCTTCATGGGAGAGAGTCTCTACACAGAGGTCTGCCTTGCTTGTTTTGTTCTGCCCCTGTGAAGGTGTGAATTAATTTTGTTCAGGAGCTGGTAATACCTAGCTTTCTCTTGTCTATACACTGGATGCAGTCTAGGATGTGGCTCTGTGTCACAACTCTGACACCAGCTATATGAAGTAAATTTCTATTTCATATACTGTCCTAAACCTGTCTGGGCATCTGCACAAATTCCCTGGCTGCCCTGTGTATCTCACTGGTAGTTCTTTTTTCATTTCAGAATGCAGTATTTTGATGGGCATTTCATTCAAAAGACAAGAAATCCTCCACAGCTGTTTCTGTTAACAAAGAACCAAAAAGTTTTCTAGAATCAACCGAATATTTGACTGTTCTGTCTAAGAGGGATTTGTATGCCAAAAGTCTGTGAGCATCCACCAACTATGTAATCTGCCTGAGAAAAAGTCTGTCCACAGAGCCTGCCTAAACAGAGACCTGCACATCTTAGTACCTTGTACAGATTTCCTTCTAGTTCCCACCATTGAGATGGCTTATCCAGACTGGGCAAGCATGGTAAGTCAGTCCCACAGAGACTTTCAGAAGAGTTTTGTTATTACCATAGTGCAGGAGAGCAGATGCCATCATCATCACTGAAACAGGCCAGCTGACTCAAACTGCAGCCATCATGGTCAGCTTGTATCCTTCAGACTCTCTTGATTTCTCTTCAAAACAAATCTATTCTAAATAATTTTCCAGACCATAAACATCAGGCAGGAGAGAAAAAGACAGTTCTGGCTCAAGAGCAGTTGCTATAAAGCCAGTATGCATCATTTAAGGTGAAAATTAGAAAAGCCATAAACATCATAGCAGTAAGGACATTGAGGAATGCCCTTCCAAGAGAAGTAGTGCACGAAAGAAAGATGAACTGCTTAAAAAATGAAAATTGAACAGCCTACAAACTGGATAATATCTTAAACACATATTGTAGAAGTTGAAACTTAAATTACTTTACATCCTGTGTTTCCCCTCCAATCCTACCTAATGTCCATAAGACAGTTTTCCTCAAGTCATGTTCCTGATATCCTACAGTCTCCACTGGAAGTAAAAGAGCCTTCAAAGTGTCAAATTTAGTTTATTAAAGAATGGGCAAGGAAGCAAGCTGACTGTATGTAGAAAGCCTTTAGATGTAGAAGCATTTAAATGTAACAATGTACATCTAAAATGTGTCTTTGAATCCCTGACTCCTCAGAAGATGTATTTTTAATTGCTTGGATTATTTTCAAACAGAAGTACCTTATAGTCAGACTCATCATTTTCAGTGACTGACTTTATGCCCAAGGATTAACATTTAGGGGGACTGACAGAAGGCCTATACCATCATTCCTGAAGCTTTCTAATTCATGAAGAATAAGTTAGTTCCCCTTTTCAAGAATTCCATTGGAAACCAGTTAAAAGAGAGATTAATATGTTACTTCCATTGTGCTGCTTCTTGCAGCACAAATCTCAAATACTTCAGATCCTTTACTTTTCTGATCCCTGATGACAAATATCACAAAGTTTCAATCTACCTTCTGAGCTGGAGTGGCTTCCTTTTCTAATAAAATGTGGTTTCTCCCACTGTCATTTTATATCCAATATTATTATCATCTATCTGAGAACAAAAGGTAGAGCTCATAGCTTTCATGGGTTGGCAAGAGGCTACTTTGCAGCATTCTAGCAGGCACTGGGAGGTTTTGATATTTACTGACAAATTAATTACAGGCTGTTGCAATAAAATACCCAGCATGACTAATGAAGACACCTCACTAGAATACAGCTATACCTGTACTTTCTGGAGAATGCTGATGATGTATTTGATGTAAACATGATTAACAACCTTGTTAAATTAAGATGACAAGATGGGCTTTAACTAAACATCTTAGAAAAATACTTGAGAAAAATGGTGAAAGAGTAAGATAAATATGTGTGTAGACAAAAATTCTCAAATTTTCTTTTCCCAGAACAAGGAAATAGTTAACAAGGTTGGGACTGCAGAAATTGATAACAAATTGCTAGCTGTTTCCTGCTCTGTTATCTCTATTGATAGCAATACATGAATGTCCAATCACACCTGTCTGGTTTCTGCAGAGTAAACCTGTGATTTCTTTGCAATGGTTTTTCAGTGATCCTTCCAGGAGATAAATCATCTCTAGAAGAACAACTCAAGTTAAGTGGTTAAAGGAGCCAACATTACTCACTTTGTTAAAGACACAACAACAAAAAAAAAAAAGAACAAAGTAAAAGCTATTCCATATAAACAAAAACACAGTGGAGAGGAATTCAGAACTTCAAATCCATCTCCCCTTGAGGACCATAATGGTTCCAATCCTAATTGGATTACAGACATAAAAGCATTTATCCCAGAGAAGCTGCACCAGTGGTCCTATAATATCATTTGGTTTACCACCACAATAGAATACTTGAGATACAAGGGAGATAATTTAGTATCTGTGTCATAAAGCTTGTGATCTACAACAAAAGCTTCAGAAGGAAAAAAAAAATAGGCTAAGATAGCCCAGAGGAAAGACCTAGTTCTTTTCTTGCTATTTTTATGGTGGTGATTACTGCAGCAGATAATAGCTTTTAGAAGGGACTGTGTGGAGCCTGTAACATTCAACCTCCTGCATATTCTATGTCTTCCACAATGTTAAGCACAAGGATGCAAACAGTAGCCATCACTGAGAGCTGAAATACCACAAGAAAAAACAACAGGATTCCAGCATCATCCACACCAAGCTATTGATACCAGTTACCCAGTTCCTGAGGAACTTCAATGGTCATCTGAAATATCCTCTTTTTATCCATCATCACATCATCCCATATCAAAGCTGTGCATGGAAAATGTCAGATCTTTATTTTAGTGAATTGGTCTGTTGTACTGGTCAGCAAATATTTGTTCCTGGTTTTTACTTGTTCCCATTTAATCTCCTTAATTTAGAATGTTATTGCTGTCAGACACATTTACAGTGATGGTGAACGAAGATGAGGAACGAGGTCCCAGTCTGTTATCCCCTGCTCTGCCACTTCCACTTTAGACAGAGCAGCTACAGAATAAGGGAAGAACCACAAACTAGCAGAAGACCCATAAGATCAAGGAGTGGCAGCCAGTTAGAGATGTGATGATTATTACTTTAGAAACAGCTAAATGTGATGGTAGACAGGTTTTCACCAGACACTGCTCCAGAAGCTGTATTTTATTTTGCAAAGGCTGGTGCCATTTTTTATACTTGCCTCTCCCTTTACAAAATGAAGGCCTTAACCAAGCTGGCCTTCAAAGCCCCACTTTGATCCATCTACTGGAGTCATGTACTGAGTAGTCTTGAGTTTTCTGTGAATAAAACCAATATTTAGACAAAGAGATACTTTTATTTTATATCCACCTTCTACATTCTTTAAAGTGTACAAAGCCATCCTTATAAAAAGGAACATCCTTAGAAAACTAGCCTTTTTACACAATTCACTTCTCAATTCTGCATGGATAAAAATGCTAGTTTCATCTTAGAAAAGAAATTACTGCAGTACAAAAGCTGGACAACCTGCCCAAAGAGCAGGAAAAACGTGATGAAACCAAGGGTGAAATGTTCAAGAGTACTCAGTACTGAGCTCCTTTCTCGTGACACTTGGTGGGAGAGAAGTTAAATAAATATCAAATGCTTTCTGAATAATTCCACCTAGTGAGAAACCACCCACTGTTTTCACTGAGACTAGAATCTGGACCAAGAACCTGTGCCCTGTTAACTGAAGCATTACATGTACATATCTTCACTTTGTTTACAGTTCCAGAACTGATGCCCAGAAAAAAATGATGCAAAGCCAAAGTAAGATCAATTAAGCAAAAGTAAACATATTAGACTGTTTTTCCATGCTGACCTGAGAGGCACAGAAACAAAAGCTTGAAAAACAACAAAAAGTACTACCAATTTTCCTGGAGGAGTGTTTTGTTTTGTCTTTTGGAAGAAGAAACAACTATAAAGTAGCTTATTCCACAACGCATAATGCGGTGAACTTCCAAGGGCACGAGAGTTTAGAGAGTTCAAAGCATATTCTCTTATCACAACTCCAATATGTCTGTTATACCTTATTTGGTTAGAGTTCTAGTGAGTACAGACTCTCAATTCGAATAATGCTTCAGTCTCCTAAGATATAAATGGAATGGTTCAATTTATAGCTATTCAAATCTCTTTCTTGTATCTTAGGAAAATCTATTTAGCAGAAGAATTTTTTTTTTACAATAAAACTAAAAAAAAAAAACAAAAACACATAGATAAAATTAACTACCCACTAGTTTTGGGGGCTCTATTGATGACCTTTTTGTTTTTATATTTTCCCATGCATTGAGTTTCTCAAGTCCCCTAACCTGACCAGTTTCATGACAGCATTCCTTGTAAGAAAAAACTGTAATCATCCCTGATCCCTTACCTACACTGACGTCAGGGGAGGTTTGGATGCAGAAAGATGACACAATGTTCGGGATAAATGAAAGGGAAAAAAAATTTTAGAACTTTCATGGTCAGGGTCTGCTTATTTGTGAAGAGCCTGACTCAGCAGCGGCTTAACAAAAACCAGGCCCCTATTGGGTGAGGAGAGGGAGAGGATCCCAGAGCAGGGTGGCTGGAAAGGTCAGCAGCAGGACTGTAGGGGAGGTCAAGGGCCTGGCAGACAGTGCCTGGGCACTGCTCCCAGGGAGGGCAGGCAGGGATGGCCAGCGAGGCACCAGCATGGTGTTTCTCTTGCCTGCCCTGCTCTGGTCACTCCGCAGCCTTCAGCAGGACACCAGCACTGGGAAAGGGATTACCAGCACTGGGATAGGGATTACCAGCACTGCTCCAGGCTAAGACTTGGTGCAGACCATCTTAAATGCTGTGAACCTCCTCACAAGCAGACATTAAAAGAGAGGACCTGCAAAAAGCCCAGACACCCCACTGCTTGTATAGAGGAGCAAGGACCTGCACTCTATGGAGCCTCAGTGACCTCTGTCCCACCTCAGTCTAGCAGCTGCTCTTTCTAACTTGACATGGGCTCAACTGTCCAGCCTGGGAGCATCTGCTCTTCCAAGAAGGGCCATGAGAGAGACATGTAGGTAACATAACCACCAAAAGCTGAGACAACCAAGGGCTAGAGAGAGAAATTACTAGGGAAGACCAGAGACACTTTTAAAGGAAAATTATTTTTAAAAATTAAATTTGAGAAAAAAAAAAAGTGAGCAAAGAAAAATTATTTAATGGGACAAAAACAACAGATGCTTTTTCTGGGGAAAAGAAAAAGATTGCTAAATTATTTCAGCTATGAATTTAGAAGTCTTCTGGCCCTACCCAAACTGACAAGGATGTTTTCCTGCGCAATACAACTTCTGCACTGCACAGGACACTTCAACAGCTGCCCTGACAAGCTATAAATAATTAACTTAATCCACATTGTGCAAGCAACAGGGCAAAAGATTACAAAATCCATTTATGCAATCGAGACACGTTAGATTGGGACACCCAGAATACACCTCAGCAAGCTGATGGGCCTCTTCTACTTTTTATACATGAAATGAAAAACATGGGGAAAACAGTTATAGCATAAGGTAAATTTGATTTAAAATATGGAACTCCTACATTAGAAGAAAAGAAAAACATTTTGTAAATTACTTATGGACATTCAACAAATGCCAATATTGACATTTAAATATATTGAACTTCAACAAAAAAAGACAGCACAAAAATAGTTGTTTATTCTATTTACCCCATTGTAAATGTTAAAAAGGTTAAAGAATCTGACAATCTAGAAACACTAGAATAGATGAATGATATAACCCTTTTTTCCGTCAATTTATATTCTGACAAGAAGATGGCAGTTTTGTAAGCTTCCTATTTTAAAAAAATTCTTCACAAATCATTTCAGCAAATTGTTCCTGATATACTGATAATGCAAACTTCTGCAAGTGCTCCTCACGACACAAGAAGTTTCCAAACAATCGTGACTAATTACAACTACAAAATCATTGAATTGTTTAAGGTGGAAAAGCTTTCTAAGATTGAGTGCAGCTGTTAATCCAGCACTGCCAAGTCCACCACTAAACCATGGCTCTGAGTGCACATCCACAGACCTTTAAATACCATCAGGGATGGTCACTCAAACACCTCCATGGGCAATCTGTTCCAGGGCTTGACAACCCTTTCCATGAAAAAAAATCATCCAGTCTAAACCTTTCTGGCACAGCTTGAGGCAATTTCCTTCTGTCCTGTGTCAGGAAAAGAGACTGACACCCACCTGGCTACAGCATCCTTCCAGGTAATCACAGAAAACAGTAATGTTTCCCCTGAGCCTCTTCTTCTCCAGGCTGAGCCCCTCCACCTCCCTCAGCTGCTCCTCATCAGACTTGTGCTCCAGCCCCTTCTCTGGAGTCTCTCCAGCCCCGCAATGTGTTTCCTGTAGTGAGGGACACAGCGCTTGAGGTGTGGCCTCACCAGTGCCAAGTACAGGGGGACAATCGCTGCCCTGGTCCTGGTGGCCACACTCTTGCTGATCCAGGCCAGGTGCCACTGGCTTTCTTGGCCATCTGGCCATGCTGCCAGCTCATATTCAGCCACTATCAGCCAGCATCCACAGGTTCTTTTTCACCAGGCAGCTTTCCAGCCATTCTGCCCCAGCCTGTAGTGATTGGTTGTTGCAACCCAAATGCAGGACTGGCACTTCACCTTATTGAATCTATACAGCTGGCCTCAGCCCAGCAATCCAACCTGTCCAGATCCCTTTGTGGAGACTTTCTACCCTCCAGAAGATCAACACTCCCACCTGGCTTGGTGCCATCCACAAACTGGCTGAGGGTGCTCTCAATCCCCTTGTCCAGATCATTGACAAAGATATTAAACATGCCTGGCCCAGTGCTGAGCCCTGGGGAACACCACTTGTGACTGGCTTCCAATTGGACTTAACTCCATTCACCACCACTCTCTGGACCTGGACATCCTGACAGGTTTTTTACCCACCCACAGCCTTTATCTCATCCACTAAGAAAACTGAGAAGACTCATAGACTATGTATGCTACTGAATCATTTGAATATCATCATACAGTTGAGAGTATTCATTTCCTTGGCTGGAGAAAGCAAGCTCTTGTCCCTCTTGCTTACTGATAATTTATAACCCTCTTCACTGACTCCCAATGAAAAATTCAAGGCCAAACTTAGCATTTCTCTTTTTTTAGCCTTTCCTTGTTGAGTGTGTATCAAGATCACTGCACACACCAGAGTTATTAAACTGTTGATCTGTTTATCTCACATCTCACACAGTATTTTAAATAAACACCTTTGAGGTACAGAAGTGAGACTTAGAATGACAATCTAGTTGCCAAGTTACAGCAATGCATTGGAACTCCCTTTCCTCGAGGAAAAGGAGAACTCAGTCCAGATGACACCTAATTTAACAGGGCAAACCCTGTAGTTGGAAAGGCACAGGCAGACAACATTCTCTGAAAAGATGACAATGCTCTGATGAAGAGATACCAAGGGAATTACAATGTTGAAAGAGGTCTAGAGCTTTTTTTCCACTGAGAAGCCAGAGGACACTTACTTGATGCCATATTCTGTATTTTAAGCCTTCTTTTAGGTAGCATGGCATTCAGCCTGGGCCAAGCAGTTCCACAAGAGGCCAACTGATTTTACAGGGCTCTTGAAGGCAGACATTACACTGAGTTGAATGTACCCAAGTCCAACAGGAGACTGTCTGTATAAATATGTCTACACACTAAGCCAAGCAGGGGTCACAGTGCTCATATAGACATCTCATTTATGATTATGACCAGGTATTTTAAATTTCCCATCTAGCACCACAAAACTTCCAGATGCATGAAAGGAAAGGCTGGGATAGATTAATCTTAGTATTTCCATTTTTTCATTCCTCATCCCCTTCAGCTTTTAGTCTATGTCCTCCCTAATAATTATCTTAAAACCATGACTCTTACTGCCTTCAGTTGAGCTTTTACTCAGAATCCACTTTTATCTTTGATTCATACAGAACTGTGACTTCAAAAGTTCCTTTGAAGTTTCTAAACAGAATAATCATAAATAGGTTTTGACAGTGACTCCCCTGAAGAAATTTCTTTAATTGATCCCACTACAATATCTATCCCAAAATCTTGTATATCTCCCCTGAAAACCCAAACTAATTCAGGACCCATATCATGTATTTCAGACTCTTCAGCCCATGTCTGAGTGCAGAAGCAATGCCAGACTGCAGAATCACACTCCACAGTGGATCACTGCTGCCTCAACTTCTGACCATGCTGCCAACAGAAGGGTGATTACCCCTCTGATATATGTTGTTTGTCTGGAGAGATGATGGCATATTTCCCCTCCTTATATTTGTCCCCTATTCAGTTGCCTGCTTCTGGTCTGCAGGTTAATGACTCAAGGCTGGCTTATTGCTCCCTTCATAGTCTTCCTGACATTGCTTGAATGGCTTTTCCTCACTTAATTTCCTTCCTCTGGGCTGTGTTTCCCAAGGACCATGTTAAACAGAGCAACATCTTCTATTTAACTTTTTCAAAACTTGTGCTCAGTAAGGTGCTATGGCTTGTTTTATTTTGCTGGTGCGTTCTCACCATTCACATTTTTCAACAAAAACTTCTTTTCCCTTTTGATTACTGCTGGGCATTCTTAAGGCAGTGTGACAGCAGCCAAAACCTGCCCAGTAGGCTAAAAACATGGTGCAAGCACATGTATTCAGGTCTTTTGAGAATATACAAAAAGCATCACTGTTTAAAAAAAAGATTGACTGCAGAAGCAGTGATAAGCATATTTAAACAGCAAAAACTTAAGACACCTAAGTACTTGAGTAACCAGATACTTATATTTAGTATCTTGTTCAGTAAACTGATTCTGCTCTTTTCCCTCCCTCCTGGCTCCTATGACACTGAGCTCTCCTCAGGAAATGTTTCATGACTACATTCACTGGAATTAACTGCCATTCTTTTATTGTCAGCTGGTTCCTCTTCCATGAAGGAAATCAAACATTTTTTTGAAATAAGAAGTGTTCCTAACACAAACAGGATTTGGACAGATTCTCTGCACTTTTTTCCTCAGCTGGTAATTTTAGTCCTATTTAATAATTTCCTCATTCCAAGTGTAACCAGCTCCTTCCAATTGGTGCAAAGTGCACCTTACCATATTATCTATTCAGTACTTCTCCATTGCCTATACTCTGATTAGTCCATTGTTCTCCTCTTGTGGTTCTTAGACTTCAGTATCCAGAAAATGTTTTAAACCCTCCCTTGTATTTGTGCTTTTAACCCCAGTTAAAGTCTTTCTGTTGTCAGTACTTTTCCCATAACAAAGCAAGTTACAGCCTCCAGTCAGCTTCTCTGGCTCAATTAAGCATTCCTCACCTAGGCTTCTATGCTCAGCTTAAAGGTTACCTGATCAACTCCAACTTTAATGTCTTTTATATTATATATAATACCTGTAGTATTTCCTAAACAGCTTAGGAACCCAGGAAACTGGCCAATAAGATGCTCATCAGGATGAAGAATCCACAGGTATGTCCATCAGGAAGAGTATCACCCCAGGGCCCATTACACTTGGTCCATTGGATCAAAGACTGGATTTATTACCCTTCTTGACTTCCTTGAGGGTGAAGGCAGGAGACTTCCATCCTTGGCTATGTAGTGCTCCTCTGCACCTCCCTTCTTATTTCTGACCTCAGCATAGGGGAGACTTGGTTGCAGAAAGGAGCATCATCTCCCAGGTGGGATGGTCAGTGTCTGGCTCCTTGGTGTGGATGAGTGGGTTCTCCTTGCAGCTGTGTTCTTGCATTCCAGGATTAAGCCAGCTGGCTTACTCCAGCCTGAGTGTCCTGCAGGTGGAAACCATGTACCCCCACTTTGGCAATTCAGTCACCACCTACAGGAGTTGTAGCAACTGGCATGTTTCACCTCAGGTGGCACCTTTTATCTGGCACTCTTTACAAAAGAGCTACATTCCTGACAAGTCAAGACCAAAACCAAGGTGGAAAACTCCAGAGACCAAGCCAGAAGCAGAAACAGCAGCAGAGACAGCATGTCTTGTTTCCCCCTAGAGAAGTAGAAAACTGAGAAGCATCCACTGTTCTCTCTTATCTGAGGAAGACAGATGGTCTCTGCCAAACAAACAAAAGGTTAACTTTGGTTTCCTTGCCACCCCAGATCCTTGTAGTAGTCTAAAGTAAAAAAAGTTTTCAGTCAAAAATAATTTACTATTTTTCTATTTGTTAGAAGAAAGCAGCTTGATGACAACAAGCTTTTCAGGCATAAAACAGTGGCCAAAATGAGCTTCTTGCTTTTTATACTGATTTAGTTACATGAACTCCATGCCTGAGGTCACTGCTCTGCTAGACAGATAACCCCAAAATGAAGCACCCATCCCTGTTTTGCTCTGCCCCTGTAACTTTTCCAATATGCACACAATTAGAGAAGAGGAATTTAGAGATACCTGTGATTTCTCTAGCCCCAGACAATTTCTTCTAATAAAGTATGCCTTTGCCAGTTACAGCTTCCCCTTCTGTCCCAGCCCACACCACAAAATGTTTCAGTTAAACCAGTGCAATGGGAATCCAAAGGGCACAGGGTTTTCTTCTTGATTAACTGCTTGGACACCTCCCTTCTGTGTGTCTCTAGCTGGCCATCATTTTCTCCACCACACCTCTTTCCCTCTCCTCCAAATAGAGGCCCCATGCTGTGGAGGAGTGAGGCAGAACCTCCAACCCTCCACCACCATCACTGCAAGGAATGTGTGTGAGGTTTGTGGATTGCCAGCATGGCCCAAGTTCAATACTGATGGGGACATTGAGTCTCGATGAACCACGCTGGCTACTTGTCTGCTGGAAAGCAGGGGGCTGGAGTGTTACCTCAGCATCCACTGGAACAGAGTGAAAGATGCCACAAAGCTTAACTGGAGACACAAGGAGAAATTAACATTTGGAAACAGCACATTCTTCTTTCAAAGTAAATTATGCAATCCCACAATGATAAAACCTATCTGGGAAACAGACATGGCAGAGGAATCGTAAAGTCAGACACAGGATCCTACACGTTGCAGATCAGTCCTTCAAAGAATATACCAGAAACAAAGCATATAAGATTTCTGCTCTGACTCACTTATATAATAGGATGTCTAAAATGACTCAATGGTATACTGTCAAATGTGTCATTCTGGAAAGTTTGTACAAGTATTCAGAATTACCCAGGAACTGTTCATAAATTGGCAAACCAAAGGAGACATCCCATTCAAGCATAATCCTTTTATATCCTCCTAACATGGATTTGAAATTAATAGGATATGAACAGTAAACTTAAAGCCACCTTACTGGAACCCAATTTACCTATCAGGTACAGGCCAAAAGTTATGCCTTACAGATGAAAGAGTACATACAAGAATATTGACATTTTGCCAAAGAAAACATTGCAAAATAATAGGGCATAAAAATTGCCAAAAAAGAATTGCAAAATTACCAAGAAGGAAAAGGCTTCTGTGCATTTATTCATAGTGCTACACTCCAGATGTAGCTGCACACATAAGCCAACTACAGCAGAGACTTCAAAGCTACACTTGTACATAGCTGTAGAATGGGATCATCACAGAGCACTACCAAGGTGCTGGTTTTGGTCAATGGAACTGCTTCCTAAAAAAAAAATCCTAAAACTCCACATACAGAAACCCTTTTGTTCAAACCACCAATTGCTGCTTTCAGTTGGGTCTTTGTAGGGTACATCCCCAAGCGAATTATGAAGTTGACCCTATATATCCCATACCTTTCCAATTAGGCTTCCAAAGTCAATTATTAAAGTTATAATTCAAACCTGAAATTTTAAATCTTCTGTGTACATATTAATGATTTGAGAAGAGCCTGTAGGAAATGGCAGAATTCCTTTAAGTCTACTTTAGCCAGAGTTAAAGGTTGATTTGATTGGATCTATGCTTTATAAACATTAACAAATATATTAACTCACTTTTGCACACAACTAGTGCTGAGCCACATATTTTTCTGTGTAATAGCTTCATGTTTCTATGTTACAAAGAGCTAGAATAATCTAATGAGCATTAATAATTGGCACAACACCCTGTAATATGGATATGTGGAGTTTTACACACAGAAGAAGCTGAGACACAAAAAGAAATGCTTAGATCATATAGTGAATCAGCAATAGCATGGGGAAAGAAAGATAATAAGTCCACAAACCCATTTCTACAATGTCTTGGCCAAGCCCATTTTAACTGACTAAACCATCCAACTAATTCTATTGCTTCAAAATACTGCTTCAAAATAATTTGCTGGAATTGGTATTACAGCTTTTCACCCAGTAATGATGGGCTTGATCCTGATTTTTGTTTACTCTGGATTCTCACAAGAAAAATCCAAGTTCCTTCTTAAATTATTAGAAAACAGCAAATGCAATACTTCAGAGCAAAATTAAGAATGCTCCCACCTGCTTCTGGGGCACTATGGGCAGTGAGGAAGAGTTTTCCACCAGACTCTCTCAGCTGATCCAACAACAGACCAGAGGAGAAATCACTGATTACAGCTAGAGTTTTTCACTCTCCTTCTGCCTCCAAATTCCTCCTCTTTCCCAATAATTACCTTGTCCAGGTGTTACCCAAGACCATCTAGTATTTTTGGTTACAGCTCTACCTTCCCATATACCAGTATATCCACTTGCTTTGGCATTTTTAGAGCAGAACATAGCTGTTAATGTCACAGCCCTCCTCAGAGGAGCACCTGGCATGCACAAACTCAGGGAAAAGCAAATCCCCAGTCTCATCCTACCCCACATGCACTCGAGACACAATGAGCACCCTCCCAAAATAAACACAGCCATCCAGGAAGAACTGTCCTGCACAAACAAATCCAGCCCATGTATCAGTTCAAACACTCCCATCACATGTAAGGATCACTTCCAGATGAGTTTACACTCCTTTTGAAGGTTTAATTTTGGACTATTAAAAGTCCATTCAAGTAAAAACTGCAAAAGCTTGGTGTCTTTCACCAAGGAGTGAGCAGTTATGCAGATTGCTGCAGGGACTACCAATTGCACAAGCTTTGCAAAGTATTATTTGTCATTTTATCTTGCCAAATTATTTGCATAATTGTGGTGCTGATTAAATTTCTCCTACAGTTTGATGGGCCAGTGCTAACTTGCATCTGGTTCACAGACAAAACATAGAATAAAGTGAAAACTAAGGCATTTATAAAAATCAGTATCTTGTACTTAATTAAGCTACTAATGTTTCTGTTTAAATTGTGGTATTTTACTAATTTGTCCAAGATAACTAGAGCCCTTACCTAAAGTTAGACCTTCTCTACTGCAGTCAAATCTTACCTTTTATTTTTCCAGTCTTTGGCAATTCTGCCTCTTGAAGTTTCTTTTAAACAGGGAATATGTCCAACCCAAAGTGATCTTCATTGATTTATGCCAATTAAGAATCTGAAAAGATTCACTGCTGCTGGAAAGAGATGGATACCTATTCTTACTACTCGTTCTAGATTTATACCAGTGATGGACTTCTATTTATTCAGTATAATGCTGATAAAAATCATAAAGATTATGCAAATTAATAAGCTACTAGCTAAGATTTTCACTAAATTTTAACACTCAGATGTTCTGCATAAAGCTCTGTGGTTCTAGATTGGACAATTAATACAGCCTTGATCTTTGTGGCTAGGCTTAAAATTTATTCTCCTCCTGGTGATAACAAGTTTGACACCCTGAAGTTTGCTAATCCTGGTAATGATGTAATCAATAAGACACTCGTGTTTATTCTGGACTGAGTACCATGAGAATTTGTGCCTCAAGTACAGCCCAGAGAGGACACTCGATCCCCTAGTTATAATGAAGACAGTTATTAGTGGCATCAAGCCAGTAGCAATGATTTTACAGGTAATGGTGTCAATTCTATATCCACCTCTGATAATGAAATATCCTACAAAGATGTGTTTACTCACTTGGTGAGGCCACAGCAAACAGAAGCAATTTCAACTAGTTCTGCTGTTTTCATCGCTTCCATTAATGTTGTGAAATGTCCACTATCATGAGATCTTTTTAGGCTACAAATCCATCATCTGCAATAAACAATGTTACACTTTACTAAGTCACATGGAAGCACTCATTACTACCTGACCAGTTTCTGCTTGTTCTTCACCACAAAAGCAGCAAGTGACTCTCGTGGCCTCCTGCTGAGTGACACCTCAAAGCCAGTGTCACTGTGGGGAGGGCATTTTTCCAGATGTGTGTGTGCTTTCCCTTCACAACCACAGAAGAGCAGACACAGTCTGATTTAAGTAACTTGCTGTCTTGAGATGAGCATGTGAAGAATTATCATGACCTCGATCCAGCCTTGTGTAGCAAAGAGCTAGATGATCTATCAGCTGCAGCTTGCAGTACCTCTCCAGCCTCTTCCTCACTTAGGGTGAATGGCACAACCTGAGCGGAGCCCATGCTCTTTGGAACATTCACCAAGTATTTCACTGTTCCCACAGCACTCAGCTGGCTTAAGGATTATTCATGACAGGCACACCCATGTCACTAATCCTCTTGGCAAATGGCAGGGAAAGAAAATGTTGAAACTAGACTTTTTAAGAGTGCTCCCAAAAGCCAAGATTTTTGTCCAAAGGCAGTGAGAGCATACAAAGCACATTCTGATGAAAGAGCAGCATCACAGCTGCCTTACCTTATACCTTTAGGGAAGAGCTTGTTAGGAAAAGTATTATCTCCTAGTTTAGTATTCC
The DNA here is from genome assembly GCA_013398075.1 of Notiomystis cincta. Taxonomy (NCBI): domain Eukaryota; kingdom Metazoa; phylum Chordata; class Aves; order Passeriformes; family Notiomystidae; genus Notiomystis; species Notiomystis cincta. The sequence continues at coordinate 627,111 of VZRX01009169.1, read as the reverse complement.
TTACAACACTTAATTTAGCCATGTCTGGGGACATATGCATATGCTCTTCTTCTTTGGAAAGTACTGCATGTGTTTCTCACATCAGTGATGAAGGAAAGGGAAAAACCACACAATGCCCTTCCAAAAAAAATGAAGCTGATATTGAATATCTCCCCATATCATGTAGTCTTTGATTATTTCCTGAAGGAATTGTATTCAACCATGCAGAGTTTTTCAAACCTTTTATTCACACCTTGCAAGTTCAAGTGTGACACCTACAATTTCCTGGACATAGTAATCTATTTTTGTGACAGGCACTCCCTGAAAAATTGTTTTTTATATATTTCTATAGTGAATAGCTTTTTAGCCAGTGGAAATCAGCAGATCACATCCATGGAAAACTTTCCTGACAAAAACTGCTTTGTGCAGCTAGTACAGGAGGTCTGGTTTCCACTACACATGTTGCTACCTTAGTAGAGCCAAGGGATAGTGTGTCCAGTTTCAGACTACACTAGAAAACCAAGATCACTACACTGATCACACCTCTTTCAGATTCTCTTGCTAGATACACTAAAGAATGTATATGTAGAGTGTACAGACTACACTACTCACTTGCCCTAAAAAGTTTGCTTTCCAACTTGTTGAGGTAGCACTTTTGCTCCTTATATCTAAGATCATAGATCTTAAGAATGTCCTGTAGTTCTTGGATACTCTCTGCTTCAAGCAGCTCTTCCCCCTTCAGTTTAAGGAGCTCAGGCAAGTCAGACCATGGAATTGCTAATAAAATTGTGAGCTTAAGGCTTTTTCATTTTTTTCTTTTTTTTTGGGAGGGGGGGGAACCTGTGGTTTTGTTTGTTCTGTTTTTTAATTAAACCAATCAAGAAAGATCATTCCTTCTATTTCTCAACATTAGTTCAACACACTCACTACTTTTCCAGGCATGTAAGTGCAGCTGCATCTCTGACTGTGAAATCTGATCAGATAATATGTAAAAATACCTGCAGTGAAGGTGCAGGCATTCATGACATGCAGCTTCTCAGACATGCCAGCATTTTTAGAGGACAATTAGTAATAGCAGCCAGACACTTTGACCTAGCAGGATATAGAACCAGAATTAAACTGAGCAGATTGCCAAAAGACTTTCTAATTAACTTCCTCCAGGACTAGTCTATCAGTGGGATGTAGTTTGAAGCAATTATGCATAGGAGATTTTTATATCTTCACAGTTGCATTTCCTAAAGGCTTCACACACATATGGAACTTTGGGGATGAGTTTGCACTGTGTTGCTTACACCAGCCCATCATAAAGGTATATCCTATAACTGCATTTCTGTAGGCAGATGAAGTATGACATTAATGTCAAAGTCACTAACTCATGTTTTAATGAGCTTTGCAGAGTATCCACAGAAGTTATACCTGGGCAATAAATCAGGCAGGTTTTCCTCAGCTGAATTTGGCAAGCAAAGGTTAAAAAAGTTCATCTGCTATCACAAAGGAGCACAGCTATCAGGGCTCCTCTGTACTCTCTGAGCAATCTGCTGTGTTACAATACTGCTACTTGCCCCAGACACTCTTCTATTCCCACAGAAAACAAGAAAAATTTTGGAGGTTGCAGACTGGGGCTTTCACTTTTCCTGGAAGCTTTGTGGTTCAGACAATACAAGCGCAGTTGCTCTCCTTCTCAAAGGGAAACTAATAGACTTTCTTACTCTAGCTCCTAAAGGAGACTTCCTAGCTGCTAACTGTCCTTTGATAGCAGTAAAAAGCATATGCTGAAAAGGGAGAAAAAGTCACATCACAGGCAGATTAATTCAATGAAACCAGGAGTGCCTTTTGAAGACAGCAAATATTAACTGTTAGCAACTCTCTCCTACTTCAGACCTATGAGGTCTGTTCTTTCAAATTTCCTGTACTCACCAATGGCCACCAGAGTTGCCCAACAGGCAGGAGGGGACCATCAGTTCTGACCAAAGACAAGGCTGCCAAACTTCTGGCAGTGCTCAGGCAGGTACTCCAAGCATCCAGGGCCAGGGATGACCAGCCACAGAGGAAGAGGCTTTGCTCCTGCTTACAGGGGGTTAAGGCACAAGTGCAGCATCCCAGGACTGTTTGCTGAGGCCAAGCCAGGGCACCATCCAGCTGTGGAGTTACAGAGCACACCAGTGTCCCCTCATTTGTCTTAAGACCCCTTTGTGTAGACTCAAGCACTTGAGCCTCATTTATGGTAGGGTCGCACCAAGCAGGCTGCCAGAGAGACAGAGTCCCCAGGACCTGCACCCTGAGCACAGGGAGGGCATGTATCACCTCAGACTGCTCTGCCCCATCCTGCTGAAAGGCACCTGCCCCTTTACACATGGGGCTGTTCCATGCAGGGGAATACACAGATCCCTCTGACAGGGCCAGCTCTTCAGCAGTAGCAGGAGCCCAAGCTGGCAGGATTCCTGAGGAGGAGCCCATGGGCACACCTCATCCCTACAGCAGGGAGGCAGCACACGCCAGGAAGAAGCCAGTGGGAACCACTGGGCTGGCTCTTCAAGCAAGCACTGCCTCCAGCAGCTCCTCTGGAGCCCTGCTCCCAGGACACTCCAGTGCAGAGGTGATGGAGGGCTGCAGAGCTCCAGGTGACATACACCCTGCCTGCAGGGCTGTCATCCTCACCTTGCTCCCAGCAGAGACAGTCAGAGACCTTGGCCCCACTTGCAGATGGGCCACACTGCCCAAAGTGCTTGGAATGGCCTTCACCTAAAACAGTGGGCCCCAGGCCAGGGCGGCAGTGAGCACTGATCTACTGGGGCACCATTTGAAACATACCAGAGACTTCCGCTTGCTTTTAAATGGAAGAACACGAGCACATTCACAGACACCAAAAGGCTCCCCAGAAGAGGCAGAGGACTTCAGCCTGCTGGCAGCACGCAGCTGTTTTGCCTAACAGCAGCAGGAGGCTGTTGGCAAGCACTCAGGACCCGTGGTGGCCACAGCACTCCACTAGCCAAGGAGCTTCAGGGGCTGTCGGGCTGCTCAGATCACCAGCAGAGCCATCCCAGCTGAGGTAACTTGCAGCCCCCCTATCCAGAGATGCCACAGCTCTGCCCACCAAAACTCAGAAATACCAGAACAGGTACAGGAGAAGTCACCAGCCAGTCTTTCTGCCTTTCTTCTGCACTTATTAACTGCTCAGTTTATTACTAACGCAGGCCATCTGTGGCAAGGTCCTCAGAGTACCACTGAAGATAAAAAGCCTTAATTAGCCTCCTCTCTCCCTACAATGTCTACTTTTTTTTTTTTAAAGTAATTTTTAATATGAATGCTTTGGCTCAGCTCTGATTCCAGCAGTTTGTCAGTGAGGAGTACACTAACATACATCCTTCGTCTGCTCTTTTTGTCATTGCTCCACAGCCCCACATCCAAGGATCAGCAAAAACATCTCTGATCCTTTTTTCCCTTCTCCTGGGACAGAGGAAATAAATGTTTGTGCTAAGACTTGTGAAGACAGTCATGGCATGTGTTGGGAGGCAGAGAAGGGGCAGACATTAAACCTGAACTGCCCCATAAGCCCCTAAAAGGCACTGAATCCTGACGGGAGTCTTAGGCAGAGAAAAAGCTTTTCCTATGGCAGAAATTCATCATTGCTCTGTTCTCCCATATGAAGGATCACACAGCTATGCCTTGCATTTAAACACACATGCTTCCAGAGAATTATTTACTCTTTCAAACCTGACAGCTCAGTTAATTTGGGAAGCACAGCTCTGACCCTACAAGCTGGGTAGACACTGCACTCCTGCCATAAACTGGGCGAGCAGCTTTAGGCAAAGCACAGCAATCCAAAGAGCCATCACTGCCATAGGGGTTATTTAACCTTCCCTGCAGAAAGAAGGGAACTTGTGTAAGCTGTCATTAGGATGGTGCATTCCAATGCATTATTCACATCGCATCAATATGTTCCAATAAAATCATTATAAGCTCTTCCATTCTCTAAGTACACAGAGCCAGCCCTAAATGCCTGAAATTTAAGTAGGCAAGACAGAAAAAGAGTGTGAAAATGAGGTATAAGAAATTAAATTATTTTTCCAAGGTCACTCAGGAGACCTCAGGCAAGCTAAAGAACAAAACCTGAGTCTACATCTAGTTGTTAACCACAGCAGCCTCATTCCCTCATCTCCAATCAGTACATCTGAGATGCTTTTTGCCTCCTGCCCTCATCCTCCTTAATGTGCCTTCTTTTCTGAGTTTTAGTTCCTGGCCCAGGCCACATTTGGCAGCCTCTGCCTACATGTCACAGCCCTAGGAGCTGTTACGTTATTATAGTTGTCCATTTTAATAAGGGTTTGTGTCTCTGTCTTCCCTGTTTTGCCTTGTCATGTTCTCCACCTGGTGTTTTTGAATTATTTTTACAGGCTGCAACCCTGTTCAAACCCAGGGCATGATTTACTGGGGTTTGGATGAAGTAAGAACAACAGTGCTGCATCATGGATGTGACCTTGTCTGCCACCACACAAAAAGGTCTCCTCAAAAAGCCTGTAAAGTAGCTGATGTCACAGTTTCCCGGACCTACTGCTTGTGAAACTGTAAGAGTTCCTTTGCTAGGCAGTAATAGCAGAATGAGCTGTATAATGGGGAAGAAAAATTACTGTGTCCTGTCCAGCCTTGGGGTAACCCTTAAACACTCTTTATGACAGTGCAGTTTTTATTAGTTGCTGTGCTACCAAGAAGTTAAGCAATCTACATATTTGGTTGTGTCCAATGAAATATCTTATATTTTCTTCAATGTAGCTATTGCAAAGCTCCTGCATTAGAAACATTCCTATTTACAAAACCATAATATTTTTATTTTTTTCCTAGCTGTCAAACATCACCGGATGGGCCCTTCTGAGGAAGAGGGCAAATTCTACACATCCAAGTCATGAAAATTCCAGAGGAATTCTTAAGATTCAGGGATTCTCTTTGATCCCTGAGTGAGCTGAGGACACCAGCCCACAGGGCACCCAGGCAGCCTCTTCGAGGACAGAAGGTGTTTGTTAACACCGAGGCCTCAGTAACCTATTTCAGAGCTTCACCATACTCTGGGACAAGGAAATGTTTTGACACTAGGCAGCCACCTCGAGGTTCAAATCAGGTTAATGTAAACTGCAAACAAATGTGTTTGTAATGTTCAAAAAACCCAAAAAAACGACAAAAAGCATACAGAGACAAATGCTTACAAAAGGTGAAGAAATTTTAAAAAATGTTAATGTATTTGCACCAAGGTTAAATTCTCAAAACACATTTCCCTCAACACATCTGAACTATTTTGAATCTTTTCCTTATACATATACAGAATATTAATTAATATGTGAGAGACCTCAACAGATTAAATTCCCTTCTGTCTCTTATCTCTCACAACAAGCCTTATACATTTTTTACTGATATCAGAGATAGCCTTGGTAATTTCTAACCAACCAAGGCAGGGAGACAGCATTTATTTTAATAAATAACAGTTAAAATCAGGTCTCTCTCTAAGAGTGTGCATTTTGGTTCAAAGCCTCTTTGTCTCTAAACTATGCATTTGATATTAAATTGTCCATAAAGCACCTACATTGCTGGCATATAAAGAAATAAAGTCATTAAGTTTATAACACATTTTTTCTCAAGACTTGCCAGAAAAATAACTGACCCTTTTAGCATCTATACTTGAAGGATTCAGTACTATCAACAGAGTCATAAATCTTCATTATTTTAGGCAAATATTTCAGGCTCAAATTTCCTTTGTTCGTGCTTCTGCAAAGCTACAATAGTTTAATATGTCATATTGGCAGCTTCTCCTAAAAGAAGAAAAACTATGAGACTCTGCTTATCATGAGGTGACAGGAAAGAATTCTGCATATATCTAGATCCATTAATTATCTTGATCTGTTAAATAGCGTGGGGTTTTTTCCTGGGACGCCTTTTAGTTTCTCAACATATAACAAGTTATGTCATAAAAGCCTAATTGAATTCAGAGAATTCATGCAGTCTTGGGATTAGAATCTCTTTTGTTTCAATTATCTTCTATGCTGCATTCAAAAACACCATAACTTTTAGGACTATTACTTGTGTCCCTTATCTCTTCCCCAATATGTGTGTGCAGAGGACAGGGAAGTAGTTAGAATGACAGATACCCCCAAGCTGATTCCAGAGACTTGTGCTGTCCCAAGCTGCAAAGTGGTGGCATAATCAGGCAATGTGCAATGTAACAAAAGGGAGGATTAAAATTATATCAGGCTCAGAGAAAGAAACTGCATATGCAACACTCAGCCTCATAACTATTTCCAGTTCCTGTCAGGTTCCATGAGTGAAAACATGGCAGCATATGCCACAGGTTCCCTGTAGTGAGAGATACTCCAATAAGGGAATGGCATCTCTGGCTAATGCAGGAACTGTGACACTAGTTCCTCAGTGTATTTTTCTTAAACTTCATTAATAATATCACACTCTAATACAGGCTATTTGTATAAGGCAACCTACAGGCAGGCCTTCACAATTGGCAATCCTGGGTGACAAGGAAAGATTTCCTATAGATTAGGTGGCAAGGATTTACACAGTTACTTCACTAGGGCAATGCATTCATGCTCTGAGAGAATTAGACTTTTTTTTAATAAGCAATGTTAACAGAACTCCTTATTTTTAAACCTGTGCAGAGCAACAATCTCAGTTGCTTGTGCATTTGTCAACTAAACCTGCTGGGCTGCAAATATCCATACTAGCTTAAAAATAATTAGCCTTAGTACCCCAGTGTTTTGAAATGTTCAATCAAAACTATCCATCCATTTCTAAAATAAGACTAAGAGTTGCCTTTGATGTTAAATAGTGATGATGTTGTTTTCTTCGGGGGGGGTGGGGAATTATTTTTTACTTTTACTAGAGGAAAGCTAAAGAAGAATTTTCTATGAAGAAAAGAATCAAAATTTGACCTGGACTTTGTGTTCCCCAGCAAATCTGCCCATGTTTGCACAAAATACAAAGCCTTCAAATGACAGCAGTCTGCTTATCGTCGTACCTTGTTTAATGGCTGGAATTTCCTCCTGATTGTGCATTCACACAACTCCTCTGTGTGCTGAGGTTGTGCAACCCCACAGAACAACTGCACATGCCTAAACCTCACAGATCCTTTGTGTTACAGTTCTCTATGTTTATAGGCCATCCTCACAAACTCACTGCCCAGGGCTCCACGTGGCAGAAGTAGGTTTTCTGTGTTTTCCATGTGCTATCTCCCTGTTTGCAGCACCTCCAGGCCTGAGTGGTGCAAGGGCAAGGGAAAGCACAGTAGCAGTTTGTCTGTCCCTCCAGCTGATAGTCAGTATGGAGCAGGAATGTATCTTATGCTACAGTCAGACTTGAATTGATAACATGGGAAATAAAGTCTGGGATGTAAACCAGGAAAAAGAGCCTGGGCTACATAGTCTGGGATGGGGGTGGCAAAGATTCTTTGAGGTCCATGGAGAATAATGGGAATTGGAGAGGTAGCAAATGACAAAGCGTAGGAAGGAATGTAGGTTAGAGAAAGAGAGGAACTGGATGAGTAAGGAAATTATGTCTGGGAACCACAGGGATGGAAGATAATAGACAGGAAAATTAATGGATAAATCTACATCCACCAGAATATTCCTCTCCAAAGCCTGGAATGGCAAGCACGACCTCATGGCTTCCCCACTGTCAGAGACCACCAATGAAACCTACGTGAAAAAAGTCCTGACCCCTGATCTGCCAAAGCCATTATAGCCTCTTCCTGGTGAGGACTCACTCTCTCTATTCAGCCTGACTGTAGTTTCAAACAGAGCAAATTTAAAAACAAACCAAAAATGTGAAAGGAACATTTTTCACATGGCAGAATTGATCACCCCAAAGTGATTCCAAAACCTGCAGAAGAGCTCAACCAAAGCAGCCTGAGGCAAACAAAGGCACACACTCTATTTCAGCTGTCTTTAGCTAGTGAGACCAACAGGCTGATGGTGTGCATGGGTGTGAAAACAAATTGCTCGCTCTGAAGATATTATTGCCACTCACTCAGGAGTCACAGCAACTCACAGTGGTGTTTTTGCAGCCTCCCACTGTTGAAACATAGGAGCATTTACCTGGGTCAGCCTCTGGTATCCAAACCTTGCTGTGCTTTAGCTGTTGCACAACCAACCAGCTCTGTAGGACTGTGGTTCACGGACTGCCAGTTGCTTTATTTACCCAGAGCAACTCTGCTGCTCAGCGGGAAGTTTTAAGAGAGGACAAATATGGGATTATCACTCAGAAATTGTTGGCTTCTTCCTCTGTGCTCAGAGCTGTGCCCGAAGCCACCCACGCAGCCATAGCTGGGGTGAGCTGGGGTTGCAGGCAGGAATCCTTGGTTTCCAACCACACACTCAGTTTCCTGACCCCTCTGGCAACTCAGCTGGATATAGAGGAGATACTGGTGCAGATCTTCCCCAGATGGCACATGGAGCATCCCCCAAGATGAACTGACAGCAAGAGAAGCCCCTAGATACTTGGAGCTTTTTCTCTACTAATGACTAGATAACAAATCTGTAAGTGGCCATCCTGGCCACAGACATACTGGGAGAGGCTTAGGTCAGTCCCATTAAGGCCAGCAGGTTCCCCCAAACCTGTTCCTGCAGAAGAGGGTGCACTACCATGGGCTGTGTCTCATTTGCTCACTGGTCAGTGGGGCCACAAGGAAAGCTTTGACATATCAAGAAAAGTGAATGTTCTCCTCAATCCCACAAGATGGCAGGAGACGCTCAAAAATTCCCCCTCAGCCAGCTGGAAGAGCTTGTCTGACTTTTGTAGCTCTCTGACAACTTCTGTGAGAAGTTAAATGAAAATGTATTTTTTAATAAGACTGTGGAAGCCTGACAAAATCATATCAGTGACTGTTCATGGATCTCTTAGGAGCAGTGGGATATTATGTCAGTGACTTGGCAGTACTGACAGACCCATGTGGGGAAGTGTTTCAAGCGGGAATAATCTCCAGAATTTGCTTTCTTGTAATGAGAAAAAAAGAAAAAAAAAAAAGAGAGAGAGAGAATAAGCAAACTAAAAGTAGACAGAGGAAAATGCAACTGGCTTACATAAAGTTTTTATTTTTAATATCAGAGCTTGCAGACACTGTGCCTGCAGCATTCTGTACATTACTCAGAGTATGAGAAAGCCATGAAAACTCAGACACTTTGTCAAGAAAGGTCAATTTTTATGCCCTTCAGTTTTTTTGCTGACTTCTCCCAGTTAAGGACTCTTTTCCCCCCCAAAAAAATAAATAAAATCAAGCTCCTGCACCAAATCCTATTCCACTTTCTGGATGATAATAAAAAATGATCCAAAATTACTGAATTCAGTGTTAATTAATAGTCCTGTGAATGAGTCTGATACTTTATTAAATAAATATAAACAAAAGGTCACTGAAAATGGAAGAAAGTGTCTATGGTGGTGCTTCTGATGCAGAAAGCACTGAAGATCATCTTTTCATGATCAGCTTCAGAAGGAAGAATGAGGAACTACCCAAATTAATTTAATCACCAGGAAAACAGCTTGTTTCAGCTCAATATGTGAGTTTTCTTGTGAGTGCACAGACTAACCATTCAGAGGTCAAACCAGCCCAATTTGAGTGATGAAGAAGATGGAGCCCTAGGATGATGTGTTTGAGGGTGGATGACGCTCTTTGCCTGCAGAGTGCCCAGACAGGCAGCGTGATGAGGACAGGTCCTACAGGGCTGAGGCAGAGGTCCATCATCTCTCATGACTCAGAGCTGCAAGCAATGGTGCTATAAGATGTTAAAAACAAAATGTTTATGCTTGGAGGGCAGTACCTGGCTGCCATTAAGGTGCACTACGGACTTGAATTTATGAACATGAGGCAAGAGGTCTTAAAATCACATTTTTTATCTCTGACCTATCAAGTCTTCATGCCTCCTCCTCCTCCAAGTAGTTTTACAGGACTAAAGCCTCTGGCAGGCACTGTATGCCACTTCACATGTTGCTTCAATCTCCTAACATCAAGTATATTTTTCAACTAAAAACACTTAAACAGTTATGGCATTTTTCCTATGCTGCATCTGAAATATATATGTATTTTATTTCTCTGATCTCTGCTGTGCTAATTCAGCAGATATATTTTTATATCTGATTTGTACTGCCTAGGCTACTTTTCTTTTGACTTTTCAGAAATAGTTAACTCTGAGGCATTGGCCGTCTTTGATGTATGTACTTAATCCACTATGGACACAGTGTTGTCTTTATGTGACAGTTACTGTCTGTCCCCTTGTGGCCAGAAACCAGAGAGAAAACCCAGTCTACAGATTTAACAGATCATTTGCCTTGAGTAAGAAGGAATAGCTTATTTTGCTGAAGAAGGAAGCTCTTGCACAGGTAATGGTCCCTAGATAGCTTAGATTTAACTATCTTGGAAGTCATTTTAATGTGCAGAATTCAGATTCCCATTTTGAATATTCTAAAACCTGGTCACATTCATATCTGAACTCTGGGTTCTGCTATTATCCGTTTGCAGGGAAAATGGGAATCCAGGCCTGAACTTCCAACAATTTTGGTGATTGAATCACGACAGATGCATGAACAAATTCAGAAATAATAATTCTGTTTCACAGATTCTCATTCACGGTGAAACACACAAAATGTGGGCTACATGTGTGAGAAGCTTTGCACAAATGACAGCCACTACCCTTTTATGCAGAGAACAGGAAACTACTTTTGATTCCTTCCCAAAGCCTTTTAAATCTCAAGCTGAAATGCTGATCAGTTTTTCTCAGATAAGTGCAATTAAGTCTTTTCTTCAGGTAGTTAACACTGTAAATTTAATTAACATTTTCTAAATTTTAAGTTGAGCTGCCACTATATTAACATATGGAGTAAGGGTGACGGTTTGGGGAGGATGAGTCCCTCCCCAGCAAAGTGAGAAGCACAGAAAGATGCACAGGTGGGAGACACAGTGGGCTATGAAACAGGAACTATGAGAGAAGACTCGTGCTGCTCTAGAAGAAAAGGAACTGCCCAGAGCTGTGGAGCCAGAGTGAAATGAGTTGCACAGTACAGCACCAAGAACAGAAATGAAGGGTACTGGATGTGAGACTATGAAAAGGGCACACATTTGTGGAGCTTTGATTTATAACCTAGAGCCACTTAGCATACCTTCCTCCCTTCCTTTGTTTTCCTCCTTCTGTCCTTATAATTACCTCTGAGCAGAAAGACAGCTTCCAGAAGCAAGCCCATCTCAGGAGGTGGATGTACGAGGCTTCCCTCCCTCCTGATGCCTTTCCCGAAAGCCGCTCCTGGCAGTCCCGCCACTAATCCGTCTCAGCGATAGGGTTTCATGAAGCACCAAGCATGCTCTTGGCAGGCAAACTGTTTGTGCATCTGGATGTAATAAGGAGCTAGACTCCAGCTGATGTGGTGGCTCAGCACAGCGAGCCACCAGGCACGGCATGGTCAGTTTTTTTCCTGCTGCCTGAGTTCAAATCGCAGCAGCACATTGGAAGCTGGTCGTGGTGTGAGCCTCGCGGTAAACACAGCCAGGCCACAGGGAGGGAAGGGAAAGGAAGGTCACTGGGAGTCAAATGAACTGCTGCTTTCTGGCTATGGGACGCTGAAGGGTGTGACTGTCTCCCACCAGAGGGAGTAGCCAAGGTTGCCCTCAACAAAGAACGGAGATAGCCAGGAAGCATTCCAGTCCCAGGGGCTGAGAAACAAAGAATGAAGAGGATGAGGAAGGAACTCCCCAGGAGTGGGGGAGAAGAGATGTGGGCCCAGCTGGGACTGCTAACAAGGAGAAGGTCAGCACAGAGTTCTGATGGCAGTCCATTGGTGCATGGATATACTTCCTTGGAGGCTTTTAGTTTAACTTCCATCACTGCAGGAGGACCTGAGCATTGCACAAGCTGGGCTGCTGCTGCTTTCCTGAGGGTACTGTTAGCATAAGGCTGGCAGTGGAGTAACACCAGCTCTCCCAGCCAGCAGCATATGCTCAGAGGGACCATTCTATGCAGGGTATAGCTGGCCTCTGGTCTCCAGCACTGCTGAGCAGCAGAAGATGGCAGGATTTTAGTAGGGAAGGAAGTTCCTTTGGGAATACTCTGAAATAAACTGTGCCCAAAGCAACTCATGTCAGCTTGCAGGATCCCAGATGCAACTTTTATCCTTCTCTCCAGTCCTGCACCAGTGCAAGGCATTTCCTCCTGACCTCACGTCTTCACTGCACACACACAGAAATAAAGGAGAGCAGCAATCATCTTGCAGTTAAAAGTCATGCTGAAGAAGAGCAAGTTCTCTTTCCAAGTAGACTTGGCTCTACAGAGCTCTGCAGAAGTTTTTTTCTCAAAAAAAAACCCAAAAACGCACAGTAAAACCTTCATTTAAATGTTATTTAAGCTGATCTGACTTTTAAAATACATGCAAGAAACAGATGTGCAGAACAGAGAAGTGCCATTTTTATGGAGTGGTTCTTCAGTGTTTGAGCCATACTAGATTACATTTGGAGTGTAGGCTCCTCAGCTACACCGTGTAATATTTACCATGTAATAGTTTACAGCACATGGCCAAATCCTTCTGCCAGTGAAGCCATGTGCCTCTTTATCAACCTCAGCCCAAGGTGGCAGTAAACCAAAATAAAAAGGATATTAATACCTTGTTACCCTATGCTTTCCAGATACCCCACACTTCACCCTACATTAGATCTCTCTCTCTGCTGTTGCTCAAGAAAGGGGTTATTTCCCCCTCACTTTTATGTCCTGAGATACAAGTTCAGGAAGCACAACTCAGTGTAAGTTGTTTATCAGGCAGAAGCAGAGTCTGTAACCTTGTCAAGTCCCTGAATCCCTCATGTTACTGTTTTTCTCTGACACTCTGTCCCATATTTGGGCTTTGGGTAAGCTGACAGGAATGTAATTTCTATTTAAAGATACACTGTCTGTTACTTTTATACTGAGTAATAAATGCAGGATTTGAAGAACAAGCACTAGGAAAAAATGGTTGGACAGTTTATAGGTTGAGTCACTTCTAATGGAACACTTAGCATTAAAAAGAAGAAAACAACAACAGTAACAGAATAAGAAAAAAGACCTATTCTTATGCACTTCCTCATAATCTTCCCCAAAAAAATCCCTTGGCCTGAAATTTCCCATGTTTGGTGTCTGCCCAAATGTGAATATTTAGATTCCTGCCAATTGTTTTCAGTCAGTTTTCAATTATGTGAGGATGAAAAATAGACATTCCCTCCTATTCCTAGGACCAAGCTGTATTTTCCCATAGCTGTGCTGAAGCAATCTGAACACTGGAACTGAAGCTCAGTTGTAAAAAGCTATCAGTAGGGTACAGTGCCTTCTGTGAGTCTGGGGAATCCTTTTTAAGTTTTACAGATGCATTTGTTGCCAAGTAAAAGACTGTTACACTTGCTCCTCCTTCCACATGTGTGCTGCATGTGTATTTCAGTCATAGATAATTACTTATTGTTGAAAGCAAATGTATCCCTCCTTAGCCCTTACCCTTCCTGAACATGCTCTTTGATAAAAGAGAAAACTGGATTCTGTTATCTCAATTTCTGCAGATGGCGTCCAAAAGTACTTAGGAGTGAGTAATAGTTTGACTCTTGGTGATTTTCAACCATCACTCATGTATCTCTTTAATGTCCTCACCCACACTGAAAATTCCCATTGGAGCTGACACTAATGTTGAAAAAACCAGAAAGGATCCAGTAGTGCACTCAGGTTGCAGACAGCATTGGGGATAGGCAGCAAACTAAATGCAGCAGAAACTATATGGGAAATTCACCATTATGTTTGATACCCAACATATCATTCTTGTGATTTCCTTACAGGGAGAAAACCCCACCTGCAGCTGAGCTACTGCTTGTCTGAATTAACATTTGCATTCTTCAAGCCTTGATTTAAAACACTGACAGTGACCTCCCTTCATATTGACTAATACAATTGCCTCTCCACTTCCCAATTTCCCAGCCAGTGAAGCACAATGCTGCTCCTTGGAATTTATTAAATACTTAGTTCACCCAGCAGGAGCATTTGAGCAGTCAAGTGCTACTCAGTGCAACTAAGCATGACAGATTCAGCATCCTCCTCATAAATATGTTTTTCAAAATCTAAGGCCAGAGGTAAGCAGATCAATCCAGTAAACATATTTTGCTTATAATTCATAAGCCTTTCTTCATTGCTTTGGGAGATGACACAAAGTAGATATTAATTATTGACAAATAATACAGATTCACTGCTTCTTATCACTGCAAAAAGTAAATAAACCTAAGGACAATCTTCAAAACTTCCAGGTCTCTAGCCATGGTTTAAAAAGTTATTACTAAGGAACTACTCCTGGTACCCTCTTGTCCTGAATAACACTTTTTTTCTCCAATTAGTCCCACTAATGTCAGTAATATCACTCCTATAGGAAAAGCCACAATCAGGTTAAAAATGCATTTCTTTTCAGACAGATTTCTCCTAAGTATTTCCAGAGAAAGAGGAAAGGCATCAGGATCGAACCTCAGAAATAAGGAAAATGAGTTCCAGCAAGAATAAACTCCCAGAGAGGAAAGAAAAGAAAAATGAGAGAGTGCAAAAGGAATGAACAAAAGAGATAAAGCCAGGGGAGGAGAATTTATCTTACACAAACAGAATTTGTGTTGGCCCATCCGTCCACGACACAAGCACTAATGAGGCTGTCCATTCACAGAGGCCTCAGATAAACATACAGATGGCCATTTAAATCACCACAATGCAGTATGTGTATTATGTAAGCCAGTGTTTTCACTTGGAGAGGGTAAAGAGGAAAAGACAGAGGGCTGGAGATGATGAAGATAACAGGCCAGGATTATTGGACTTTTCCTATGCCTCAGCCTTCATAAGTTCTTCTATGAAAATGCTCGTAAAGAGCTGGACTATAAAAATTCCAGACTTTACTGTTGGCATAATTGATCTCAGATATGTCACCACAGAAGGAGACAGAGGAGTATTCATGTAAGACATACAAATCTTGGAGAGGAACCAAGCGTAATATACAATCTTTCCTTCCCAGAAAACCATTTACAGTGGTTTTGGAATAGATTTAGGCCTTTAAAACCTGTTCTCCAACCTGTAACACATTTTGAACAAAAGGTTTTCAGGCTCACAGTAAAGAACACTTGAATTTGATCGTTTATTATTCATCCAGTTTTGAAATAAATAATTCCTTGATTATACCTTCTTATTTTGCAGAAAGAGGACTGAAGAACTTCCTCTTTAAAACAGCCTTCAAAGGATCTGAAATATTACAAAAATCACAGACCAAATTCACAACTGGCACAAATGGGCACCTCCCAGTTTGAGTAGGTGATCTGGGGCTCATAAAAACATTTTTTTCCTCTGGTTACAATTGTCTACCAATACTATATCATTATTACAGTACCACTGCAAAAACTTTTAGAAGTCTTCTTTTACCTAGGGGTTGTGTTGTATGCCTTTTTTTTAATACGTTGTTGTTGTTGTTGCTGCTGCTGCTGTTGTTATTGGCATTTTACCCATGGGAGTGGCTGTGAAAACCTGGTATCTGTTTCAAGTAAATTTTTCCTCCGCAGTTTCCTCACATCCCTTTTCACTTCCCTTCACAATTGCTCATCTTTGGTCTTCCTGACCCTTCTTTTTCAACACCCTGTTGTCTCTCTAGTCTTATTTCTCTAGGGAGTTCAAGTTCTTACCTTCTCTTCAAAGCTGTTGCCACGTCAGTAGTGACTATATGATAAACCAAGAGGCCACAATCAACATTAGCAGCCGTCACACAGCATCAGACAGACAGTCAGTCCCCTTTTATGTCTCCTCTGCTATTGTTCTACACTGTCAGCGTCTACCTTCTTAGTCATCAGGACATGTGGCCCAAACCAATTGCTAAGGGCTTGATCTGTGGTCTCTCCACTGAACATCAAGGAGAAACTCACACTGGGTTCAGCAGGCTGCAAGTCAGACCCTGAGACACCATCAGAAACCTCCATCAGTGACGGAGATTAGAAAATCAGCGAAGGAAAGCAAAATAAATACTTCCTGTAGAAGTTAAACCTTATGCCCAAATTGCTTACAAGTTCATCTCAAGAGCACGAGGAGCAGGGAATTGCTTGTCTAAACTCTGTGTTTGCATGTGTGAGTGAATGAGCAAGAAACATCCTGTGGGCCTTTTAGAGCTGGTTACATTTAGCTGCTTTGTGGCTGCTGCCAAATTTTTAGTAGCTGTGACTCATTGACCAACTAGCTGCCTTAACATCTTGCTTCATTGTCCTTTTCCCCTTGTAAAGGTTTCCCCTCACCCCCATCTGAGACGTCAAGAACAATGATTCCAGATGTAAGGGAAACGTTTTCCATCGCAGCACATCACAGGACCTGCGGGCGTGCCTCGAATGAAGATTGCAAATGACGTGGGTGCTGTGAGCCTGATGAACACCTTGAGAGCTGACAGATGACAGTGAGTACTCAAGGCAGTCTGCCTTGTTATATGGCTTCCAGGTGAATGAAAGATGAGTTGGCAAGATATTTTAAGATGTGTCTGTGCATAGCTCAGGAAGCAAATCTGAGTTCTTTGTTAAACAGACAGAAGTGTGTAGGATTTTGGGGGTGCTGGTGAATACAGAGAGAAAGGAAACAGGGATATTCTGAAGAAATGTTATCAAAACACACACTAGTTTTCAAGGAACAAAATCCAGTAGCTATTGGTGTGTAACAATAAATGGAGGACTGTGTTCCTTAAAAGAGCTCGGTGAGAGACGACAGCCGAACCCCTCGTTTAAACAGGTCTGTGCTCCCAGGGCGAGACCTGAGCACAGACGTCAGGACACACGAATCCGGTGTTTGCAAAGCGTTTACACTCTCAGCCCTGTGAACCTACACCTATCACTTGGCAGCGCCGAGTTCCCCACCTGAGGACACGAGGAGCCTGGCTGGATAACTCGTCCCTAGAAACGCTCGGTGCCAGAGGGGAGGCGACAAGCAGACCCTGAGAAGGATTAATCCAGCGGCACTAAGAGCTGTGGATGTGCAAGGAGTAGAAGAGCAGTGTTTAGTGCTGTGCATATTTAAGGCTTTTGAGCTCATCCGTCTCCATTCGACTGTCCCTAGGCAGGAAATAGCTAATTACCTTCCCATGGCAGGAGCAGTTCAGCTCCTCCAGGGCAGAGGAGAGAGAATTGGCCGTAATTACAGGCGGAGCGCACAGAACTCTCCCTGGTAGTGGAGGGACTGAGTTGCAGCCAGCATTTAAAGGCTGATTAGTATAACTGCTTGCAGTCAGTATTTACAGCCACTTCTCAATTGCCCTTACCCTGGGAAAAATGAGATGCTGTCAGTGTAAAACTTACGAAAAAGAACAATAGAAATAAAATTATGTTTTCTTTTGATATTAAACCGATCATAATTTAAGCAATTACATTAACAATAAGATTTTTTTTTCCTAGCCCTCCAGTGGTCCTTTTGAATTTCCCCCACAGCCCATGGTTTGGAAAATCTGGTTTCAGAATGAGCGAACTATACATGCATTCAATAATGCCTTGAATGAGTGTTAAAGGCATTGTTCCTAAAAGGAGCTGTGTGAATATTTTAAGTTATTGAGCAGGAGGGGTGGTAACAAGAACAATAGAAAAACTAAATTATTGTTGTTTTGTCTCCTTAGACCTCAATGCTTTCATACGTTGGCCCTTTCCCCTGAAGAGGGGTGTAGCTCCCTGATGGGATCTTCTGGGGAGCTGTCTGAGCTAGCACAATTGTGTCAAACTCTTATCTCGGGAACCAAATAATGGAACCAGGCTTTGACTGTCTCCTCTGATTTTTAATGAACTGTTTGTTGCAATTAGAACCTGCATTATTTTAACTGGGTCTAGAGGAGGAGCGTGTTCAGAAAGCGCTCAGGGGGAAGAAGAGATTGTTAAGGAGCAGGTGGATTTAAAAAAAAAATCAGTTGTAAACAAAGAATATAAGGGGGGATGGGAAAAGAGAGACAGAGAAGGAATGTTTTGAAGGGAAAAATTTCAAGGAATAGAATTTGCAAGGAATAGAATTTCCAGGAACATTTCAATAGTGTGCCATCCATGCAGCTCTTAAAAGACTGATAAAAGTACAGTTAAACTGTGGACCTTTTCCCCTGGCCACGCTTTAGCTCGAGGTGGTCACAAAGACATCTGCAGCCTTTGCCTGGAAGGAGATCATTCGGGTCAAGAGTGAACAGGAGAGGGCAGCATCGCTTTAGACTTACAGTAAGGGCCACTATGGAAGTGTCTGGGAAACTGCGGCGGACGAATGGATCATTGTAGGTCACCACGCAACAGACTGATGAAGGGAGTTTGCTGGCAGGTACCTCACCGGAAGAAATGCCTGCATGGGAAAAGGATGGAATAAAAAGATGTTTTAAGTGCAGAATAGAACGTGGTATTTCAGCAGTGCTTTCGGCTGGACTCAGTTCAACTGCTGAGTTCAGGATGCGAAGTGCAGTGTTAGAGCACAGAGACTTTGGCAGCTCTTTTAGTTACATTCTCTCTCATCCACACATCATTATAGCCTTATACAAGATAAGAAAATCTATTTCAAAGGTGCACAAATGGTACACCAAAGGTGGTAAGTACCTTGCCAAATATGCCACATGGCATCAGGAGAGCACCTGGATGGCTACGCTCCCCTGCCAACCGTTGACCCACATCAAGCCCCTCCATCACGAGTGCAACGCACTGTTAGGATGGCACGGTGGATTTCTGAGATGAAATCAGCACACTGGAATTGCTGATTCAGCTTCAGATGGAGGATAAATGCTACTAATGTATTATTTCAAATCAATTTAATAAATGAAAATAATTCCAAAACGATACCATAAATATCTGAGAACATTTTAAACCCTGGCAAAGATACAGCAGCCTTGGTTTTACCAGGGGAAACCCCAGTGTAGTAACTTTTAACAGTGGACAAAATGTGGTCCATTAACTTTTCCTTTTCTTCTACGACAGTACTTACTAGAGGCAGTCGTGGATTAATGAACTGGGCTGGGATTCTCTCTGACATACGACTTTTTAAAGTTATGCAGTGTGCAAAATCACATGGCAGACAAATTCCCCCACACATGAGAAAGAGCCATGCCTATCAGCTGTGCTCCTGGCTCTGCTTCCTTTCTGCCACGATGCTATGCCTCCTTCAGTGAAGAGAGTAATTCTCTTTACAACGGATGGTTCTGCCAGCACATTACCGAATCAGCAGAGCCACACAGGTTTTGCTGCTCTTCAACCAAGGTTCACAACCCAGAGAGGAAAATGACTGACATTCCAAAAGAGGGTAATGGTACATTGGTTCCCAGGGAGTTATGTTGTTCGATCATTTTGCAATACAAGTGAATCACACGTATATTTTTCATTTTGTAGCCAATGTTCCAATATCTCTCTTCCATACACGAGGAATAGAATGAGACAGCTGGGGTTTCATTTACTGAAGTCCATCATCCATGTAAATTAATTGTTTCATCTCGCTGTGGAAATTGTCAATAAAATACCATTACTGAGAGAAGTAATCTTGCAGATAACTCTGTGGGAATTATATGAATGGAAATACCAAATACACATAAACCTTCATAGCCACCAAACATCTGTTTGGAAATGGACAGAACTCTAGAAATACAGGGATAACAACTACCTGACCTTTTTATTGAAACAGAGATTTCAAGTAACTTTTTATAATTGTAAAATTATTTGCTGAGCGACTACTTTGTTACATGGGAAGTTCAATTGATTACACTTAGGATTTTTAGGGAAATGCTGAACAGAAAGTGTGTTTGATTTGAAATTTTTAAAATTTTGTATTAAAAATAAGGGTTTTTAAAATTATTTCATTTCAATAGCCATGTTATATAAAAGAGTCATTATCACTGGCACATTAGCATATAACTAAAGGATTGCATATGATTGTGAATAAATGAAAAATGCTATTTTAACATATTTTCAAAAACCCCACATTTTCAAAACTAAAATATCAGGTGCTCTTTAGTACTGAATGAACCATCTTAACTTTCCTAGCCCAGTACATAGGACAGGCACTTGATTTAAAAGCAAGTTTCCATCACTGGTCACATCATGTAATGAAAACTAAAAATATTTTGAAAGACACACTGCACCTTGAAATTTTCAAATAAAGGAGTGTCTAAATGCCATCTTGGATTTTTCTGCTTAATGGTAATACTTTTGCTTTAAGTATTCTGAATCAGAATGAAAAATAATATTTCAGTGTCAAATTTTCCAGAAAACAAAAATTCCGTGCCTTGACCAAGTAAAATTACCAAACGAGTGAGTAATCCATTTTCTCCCAGGCCCTCAGTTTTGTCAGCACTAAATTTATACACCATCATTTTTTAAAGAGATATGGGAGGAAATGCATAAATGCCAAGAATGTTTGTTCAGGGAAATGACACACCATCATTTTCCCAACATCTGGTTATTCATGAAGGGCTGACAAATCTTCTTTTGGACTTATTAAGAGTGAAGTTATCTATTCTGAGGGGATCTGTGATAAAAGCAATTTTTTTACTGTAAGGAAGTTTGAGCTGAAGCTTCATACAGAGAGAGAAAAGAGACTGGAAGAAGGAGAGCTGCTTTTGTTGGTCTGTGGCTCAGAAGCATTATCCGTCTTCCCCTCCAGAACTCTATTTTTAGATGGCCTCCAGTGCATTAGATCAAATGTATAAATTGGATGAGGTCAAACTGTCTCTGTCTGTGAATATGCAGCTCCCAGAGGTGTGCCAATGGCTGTGGAATTCAGCTGGCATTAGCCTGAACCTCATCAAAATCGACTATAACATCAGTCTTTCTATGAAACATGGGCCTACCAACCTTTTAACAGTTAGAGCCAAACTCTCATTTAATTTACATTGATATGGATGTAGAGATGTCAGCAGAGAGGTTTTTTTTTTCTGTCATGTTTTCTTCCTTACTGCATTAGCAGCTAACTGCCATCTTAGAGGGTCTTTGCAGGAAAAGGATTATCATCCCTGGAAACAGTAGAAATCCCATGATTTCTATTTTTCTAGCAGTTCAGTTTTATTCTGATCAGTATCATCAGACCGGCTTTTACATTGGAGCACACTTCTGTAGCTATAGGGATGTATCTATAAACATAAATAAGCATGCACACATTTGATATTAAAACACTTATTTATTATCCAGGCAGTACAATAAGTTAGCACACTTCAGCAGAACAAGAAACCACCCACAGTAAGTTTTGCACCCATTTGCAACCCTTTTGCAAAGCAAGAAGCCTTTTCGCCCTGCAAAGCTCTGAGTTACTTGAACATCGCGCGTCATTTGTTCAGCCCTTGTGCTAAAAAGGAAATTTCACCTCAAACTGTGCGGTGTGGCTGGCAGCCCCAAGCTCTGCAAGATTTATGGGAGGCTGCTGGTGGTGTTGTGTCACTCGGTAATGCAGGACTGTGTCTGTGGAGGGAATACCATGCAGTGTGGAGGCGAGCTAAGGAATTAAATGGGATGGGATTTGCATTAGAGCTTCACCAGAGTTAATCAGCTTAGTGCCTGAAATCTGGCTGCAACTTGCTGTATGGCTTCCTGCTCTGGTCAACAGAAACACGAAGATATGACACATAAGGACGCCTTGAAGCAATACAAGAGGAAAGGAAGCAATTATTCCAGTTCAGCTAGATAAGTGCCTAAGGGATCCACTTCTCATCTAAAAAGTGTATTGGCATTCTCAGCCTCGTGACACGGATTCTGCAATGGAGAAAACCCACATATAGAATGAGGTCAAAAAGTTAGCTGCGAGTGTATTGTCTGGGCTTTAAATTTAACCCTGCCTTATGTCTAAACCCAGATGACTGAAGCATTCTGCTAAGTCTTTGTTGCTTGTGATTACATATATTTTAAAATATGTGGAAACCTCTGTGGCTCGTTCTTTTCCAATAGAACTGGGGATTCAATTCAGCAAGTATACAGGGCAATGGATACAGAGATCACCAGTTCCTTCTTGCAGCCTATTAATTTTACTGAGTATACTTCATTATTTATCCTGTATGCATCAAAAAGAACATCCATCCTAGACCGAAATGTGTCTGGATTCACATTCATACAGAGATGAGAATTGCCAGACTGGGCTAGCCCGGTGTCAGTCCACATAGTCCAACAATCTGTCTTTGATAATAACTAGCACCAGATACCATAAAGGAAAAAAGTCTCTATCCAGGAATAACCCTAGTCATTAAAGTGTTTTACCCCAATCAGAGGGAAGTTGGTGCCCAAAGCATGAGGTCTTTTTCAAACATTTGCTAATCCGGCTGGAACATTATCAGTGTAAATGTCTGATTCTTTCCAGATCTTGCTCGCCTGTCCAGAGAAATGGTGTGGAATAAAAGAGCAGTTAGATGAAGGAGAAGAAAGAAATTTCCAAAATGTGGGATATAAACAAAGAAGGTTTGGGACAGAATGAAAAATAAACAGAGTGAGTGTCTGGAGGGGAGGAGAGAATGAAAGAAAAATTCTGTCCTTTAAAAATAACAGGATTCTTTTATAGCTCCTAAACCAGTGAGGCTTACCTTAGAGGGAATAGTTTATGACTCATACCCTGTTTTGAAAGTCTAGCAGAGACCAGAAAGATGTCAAACCAAAATTCAGCTATCTCTGCAAATGTGCTGATCAAAGTTCTGCCCAAGACAGAGAAGCAGGCACTGTGGATTATGTCGACTCAGTGAAGTCAGAGGTGACCATGGAGGATCCACAATCCTAGATCCTCTGCCCCCAGTCCTGCAGAAGACAACTGCACAAGGGTTTAACATAAAAAAGGACTGGGATTTTATCTTCTGTGAAGCTCAAGAGGATGAAAGGAAAATCTCCCTTCACTGATAGCATAAGAGTTGAGGGCCACAATTGCACCAATGATAATAAGAATTCAGGACTAGCAAGATTTGTGCTTTCAAAGAACTAGTACAGAAAAATGTCTCAAACTCTTGCCCATGCAAGCTGATAAAGAGTTAGGATAATATGCTCTAAACATGGTTTCCAAATCTGTCCCATGTGAACATCCTGCTTTGGGAGACTTGAATAATGGCTTGCTCAGGCATGCAGTGCGCAAGGAGAGATGGAAAGGAACATATAAAAGTCCAAAGGGTTTGCAAAATAAAGGAAGATTGAACTCTCAGAGCCATAACCTCAAATACAGCAGAGAAACTACTTTCTAGGGCTCTAAAATTAAGAGATCTTGCAAATGTGGACTCCACATGTGATAAATAGCCCTGCTTCTAGATCTCCTGAAAAAGTTTAAAGGCATAATTAATGACATTGTTAAAGACGATTTCTGTGCTGATAGATGTTAGTGCTGACATTTTCCATTCATTATTTAAGATTGTTTTGCACTTGTAGAAACAGTAAGTGACTGCATATTGAAACTGATGGGAATTGGACATTCACAAATTTCTTGTCACCTGGCAAAGTCAGTTAAAATGTTACAAGCAATTATTTTAATCATGTTGAAGACTAATCATACTTTAAAACATCAGTTCTGGAAATAAATTCTAAATGTTAATACTGATAAATTACTGTTATGAATGGATCATTATGTAGAGGAAACATTTAGTTTAATTTGAGCTGCTCCTGGGCTGCTCTACATACATTATATGGAGCACGAAGCTGAAACCAAGTTCTGTCCTTTTGAAGAAAAAAATACGATAGCCCCATCCTGGGTTTAGTGTCCACTGTAAAGGGAACAAGGGAAATCAGAGTGGGTGCCTAGCTTGGATGTCCATTTTTAATCCAGCAGACCGTTTCAACCAAACTGGACAGAGCATTCACAGAGAGTAAGCCATGGTAAAGCTGGTCAAAAGACTTTACTAGGGCTCTCCCATCATGAAAACAGACACTTCATGGGAATACCACAGAATCTACAGGAGACTGAGAATTGGTCTGTGAGGGACAAGGCCTCTTAATGTAAAAGGCAGGACATTCAGGAATATCTTTATGCAGCTGTTGCCTTGAAAGAGAAGGATACTATCCAAGGCTGCTAAAATGCAGGTCATACTAACCTTTCCTTCCCTTACAATGCTTTGACTCTGGCCCTATACAATGGTAAAGTAGCTGCAAATGGGGCAAAAATGCTGGTATGAACTCTTTCTCCAACAAAACTCTTTGGGGAAGGCCTGTGCTACACTGGCAAAGAAGATGGGTATGAAAAACAAAAGCTGTGTAAAGCTGACAAACAAACGGAACATTCTCAGACTAGAAAGATCTATTATAGACAGATAGTTTTTGCTGGATGCACAATATAAAGTGACTCTAAGACTCTGAAAGCCAAATTTGAGATGTATTTTGCATTGGTTTGAAGCCTTTTTTTGTGAGACCTTGAGCATCCTCAGCAGTGGTGTTGTTTGGGACAGGGGTTTCCGAGAACACTTTGATGAGCCCAAAGCTTCATGCAGGGCTGGGCTTGCCTCTCTGCTTTGCCCTGGGACTCCTCTGTGTTTAGACACACATCTGACTATCTACATTTCTGCAGGAGTTCCCAGCAAGCCAGATGCAAAGACACCCCAGAGTAGCCTTGTCCAAAGGTATAGTTGTGCTGCACAGCAGCATTAGTCACAGATGGAGGAAGCAGCCTTTTGGCTAACAAATCTAATACAGACTCTGAAACTCAGCTTCTTTAGAGAAGAGAGGGGTCCTAAAAAAAGTCCTCCTATCATCTTCCACAGAGAAAACATTAAGGAAAATAGTTTCCAAATGCCAGGATCTCCTGGAAGTGCTGTTCATTTGTCCCAATCTCCTTACTAACTCCAGGGTAATGCTATGCACACAGCATAATTCCCATGCCTCTAAGAGATGGAACTGTCTTCTTATGGTACACTGACCCTTCACCATTCCCTGCCACCTGGATGGGCAACGTGATGGGGCAGCTACTTGCCCTGACTTTTTCTTTGATGGGGAAGCTTTTCTGGTGGAAAACAGGCTAAAAGCATGGATTGTTTCTAGCCAGCCAACCACATTATCCTGACAGTAAGAACAGAGCTGGATTACATTCAAGACCATGCATGGAGTCCAGGGTTCTGATGACGTGGACTAAGAACTTGAACTATTTCAGGCTACCACATGACCCTGACATGTTAACAACTTGGGCTGTTACTGAGCTGGGTTAGATTCAAACCCATGGGTGAAGGTAAAAGGTTTTGTGTTCCATTACTGGCGCCAAACATTCTGTTTTCTTACTTGGCTTCTTTCATGAGGGTGTTTTTCAAAGCATTTAGAAAGCACCCACTTTATTCTGTATAAGTAATGTAATAACGGGGCAAGTGATGTGGGAGGAGGGACATGGTGGGCAGGAATCATTATCCAAATTAGGTGTTAAGCTTTGGCTTCTGCCCCTACCTTTGGTGAGGGTTACAAGGATTAGTGGAGAGAGGGAAAGGAACTTCTGTTTCTAGAGCATGACTATGAAAATAGACACATTGGTAACTATGAACAAAATGGAAAAAGTAAATACAGTCCATGAAGTAACACCATCAGGAAAACAAATGTTCTCAAAGAAAAAATTTCAGAAGTGCATAATTCTCTGCAGCATGAGGCATTGAGAGCCAAGGTCTGTTTTTTTGGAAAAGTTCCTTTGCATCTGGATCCCCATCAGACTTGGAAGAAGAAGAAGTCTAGGAGGGCTGTGGTTTGGAGTGCGCCAGTGTTCTCATTGCAGATTGTTCCATTTTCTTTGTAATAACAGCAGAAGTTTTATGTCTGACATAGAGAAGCCCCTGTCCTCCTCTGTCTCACCTGAGATGTTTTTTGCCACAGTCCAGACACTGAGGAATGGATATAAAACATAAGCAAGATATGGATATTGATTCCAACACAAGACTCAAATCACATATGCTACTTTTTGCTGTAGCGCCAGGCATTGCTCACCTCAAGGCCTGCTTTTGCACTTCATGTGTGAGAAAGAGCTTGGCACAGACAGCAGAAACTGAAAAACAAGATCAGTGTATACTAGCTCAATTCAATCCCTGAGAAGAAAATATTGTGGTGTATTGTGATGACCTCATGCTCCAAACAATGACACAACAGCTGTAGGCTATGTCAGACCACTGCACTGTGTAGCATCTGCCTGAGAATGGCAATGGCAGTGTGGAGTATTTATATGTAAAACATTAAAGAGCATCTCCCATTCTGTGACCCATCTCAACTCACATGCTGGTAATGCTGCCTTACTGCTTGGAACA
Organism: Notiomystis cincta; assembly: GCA_013398075.1. Taxonomy (NCBI): domain Eukaryota; kingdom Metazoa; phylum Chordata; class Aves; order Passeriformes; family Notiomystidae; genus Notiomystis; species Notiomystis cincta. The sequence continues at coordinate 600,939 of VZRX01009169.1, read as the reverse complement.
CCTGCAGAATTCCACACTCAAAAAGTCATTGACAAACTCCATCTATCTTATGTGAATAAAGAATTTAAGTAAGTTATTCTTGTTACTTTTCCTCCTCCTCTGAGAAGTCTGCATGAACTGAAGTCATGAGTCTCTTTCTGGCACTGTCAGTAATAATCCCTGAAATATAGTGAAAAGGTATTACAAAACAAAACAAAATTTTTGTCAGTTATAAATTCCTGAGAATACCATTGCCAACAGACTGCGGAACAATGTTTGTGTTTAGGAAGTGATACATAATTTAAAAGTTATACTCTTTGGGATGACAGGGGGAAAAATCTGCAGTTTATTGTCTTTCAGATTCTAAATATTTTTTCAGTCTGGTGGTAAACCAAACACTTTTATGCATTTGATGACATGTCCAGTGCATTTGGCAATGTGCAAAATCCTTGTTATTTGGGTCAGACAAGTGTCCTCAAAAACAAGGCAACCCAGCAGGCCTTCCAAGTCAGGCTGTGCCAGACACTGTTTGCCCTGGTTCAGTGGAAGTGACTCTTAACCTACAGCAAGCCCTGCTCTGCACCAGGGCTGTGGCCTCTGCAGGGAGCTGGGCTGCCTGGCTCAGCCTCCTCATTCTCTTCCTGACTGCTCAAGGTCAGACCCAGGAATCCACTGCCCTCCACGTGGGGCATGCCAAGAGGCAGCCCTCTTCACCAGCTCCCTATCGCTGCCTCTTGGCCCTGGCCCCAGAACGGGCTGATACTCATTTGGCAATACCCCCTTATTTCATGCCTCCCTGCTAGAAGTCACAGTGGAGAGACAGAAAAACAAATGGGCCATGAGAGCAAAACCTCTCTCTTCACAAAATGTAAGTCAGTGCATAAGAAGAGCCTCTGGAGCATTTGTATGAGCTTACTGCATGAACTGATGGAATGAACTGCTCTTATTTATTGTCCATGAGAGATTTATCTCCCCCTCTCCTCTCCAGGTACAGACTATCATAAAGAAAAGGCAGAATTTAGATCCTTATTACTCACCCACCAGGCCCTACCTTCCTTCCCTGCTCCATTCTCCCTGGTTGCTTCTTTGTGTCACTAGCAGTCTGAAATTAGAAGCTGCTGTCTCATTTGGCTGGTAATTGTACCTCCTTTAGAGAGGAATCTCATTTTACAAAAGTTCAAGAACTGAAGAGTTTATCCTGGTTAGCAAGTTTGTTATCTTCAATGCTCTGACTAAAGGCAGCTGAAAATGAGGGTGGCACACATCTATGATGGAAACTCTCATATATATGATGGAAATTCTCCATAGGCTTGAAAGAGGCTTGAAAGCTGGATTTACAAATCATTTCCTGGGCACTACATGAATACACCTCTTCTTTAAAATGTAGCAGGTGGGATCCAAAGATCAGATATGTTTACAGATACAAAGACAGAAAGATGGTAGCTTTTAAGATCTCAGACATGGAGATACAATTCTCCAAAACTGGTGTTTGAATCAACTGTTTCATGTCTCCAATATAACCTTATGTTGCACATTGTCTTCATTCATTTGGGTAAAAGTATTTCTTTGAGTGACAAACCTGTAAATCCACTTCACAGCCCTGAGATTCATATTGCCTTGTCTTTTTCTTGCTTTATCATGTATGTCATTGTACCAGCTCACTTGGATGAGAAACTGGCTCGTTTTAGGTGCATGCATGATAAGATCCTACATCTACTTTTGAAGCTGCACTTAAGCAGCAGCACACTACTGAGATATGAGGTGCAACCTCGGGAACAGCAGCTGTCAAAAACACCCAAACCAAATGTGCTCAGCCCATTTTTCTTCTGTGACAAAGACACAGATGTTGAAATACATTCATATTTACATCAAATACTCAGCACATACTTGAATGCCTCAGTTTGCAGCATACATAAGCACACGTGATTTCTCTCACTGCCACTTTGGTACTGGCAGCCAGGCAAACCCTGACATACAAACACTGCTCCTTTTCCTCTCCAATACTATACAGCTGCTGCATTTGTGCAATTTGCTCTATGGTGTTTCTCATCCCAATGTAAAGTGTCTGATCCCTCTCTCCAGAGGCAAGGCACAGCCATAACACCCTCCAGATGTGCATGCTACAGGGGAAGCAAAAGAGTGTGGGAGTTGACAGGTGAGGATGGTGGGAGAACAGGAGCATGGAGCACCCTCAGCGTTCTGCCGCCATAACACACTCCCACTAAACCCAGCTGGGGCCAACCCTGCACTGCCCAGCGGGCACAGGAAGGACCACAGTGTCCTGTGCCACAGTGCCAGCATGCCCAAGAGGAAGCGCTGTGGGATGGGCTGAGCAATCCCTGCTGTATTCCTGAAAGGGATGCACTGAAGCTAAGGAAGCGGATGGGGTGAAATCTTGTCCTAATTATGTTAATAGGAGTATTGTAATTGTCTTCAGTGAAGCTAGGCTTTCCCTGCATGGAATCTGCCAGAAAATCCCAAAACCCACTTGTATTTTCCTATTTCAGGATGAAAATTTGGTACAGCACATATTTCACTCACTGGTGTACAGCTGTCACCGTGGAAACCCTGTTCAATAGACTGTGAAAACTTTTACAGGACTGGCTGGGTTCATAAAGTGTTGAGCACCATTTTTCCCCCATTAATTTTATTAGAGGTACTATCAGTCAAAAATCAGGCAACCTAAGTGTGTACAAATAGCTGTAATTACACACACATCTGCCATGTATGTCTTCTAAAACAAATCCTGTACTGTGTTTTTCAATTAAATTCCACTCTTCAAACATACCATGATGATTTAACAAGAACTTCTGTATTTTTCCAAGCGTACACTAATTATGTTTTCCACTGCAACATTCTAGGAGTAGATACTGCTCCATTTTGCAAATGGGGAAACCAGGGTACACAGGAATTACAGATCTTGTCAAAACCATGCAGCCAACTTCTGGCAGATTCAAGAATGGAATCCGTGAGTCCTGACTCTTTAGTTCCCCCGCTCTGATCACCAGACAACACTCCCTTCCTCTGAAATAGGCTATTTTGATTGAAAACAGATGGTGTACATTTTTGGCACAGTGTTTTTTAACTATATTAAAATGATCTGAATGAATATGTGCTTATATCATACCTATGTATGTATACATGTATATACATGCACACTGCATCTATGCATACAGAAATAGGCATGAGTTAAGGACATATTAATTTACATATATCGTATGCAAATGTAATGGATATGCTGAAAGATACTTAAGTGCAGCTGGACAGCTGACATACCTAAACACATAAGCTGTAGTCTTCAGTGATGTTGTAATCACACATTATGTATTCCCTCTCTCTAAGCAACAGACTTTATGCTCTTGTTGGAGTGTCCACTTTGATGTAATTCACGCATTAAAGTTTTTTATCATTTGATGAAAAATTTTAGTGTTGTTTCTGCAGGGGATGAATCATATCCTTTTTCATTAGCTCCTGGACCAAGCTTCATCCTAGCTGAACAATGCATTTAGTGGGCACTGCCTACATTTGTAGTGCTGTGGATTTTTCCTGCAACTGAGTTAGTCTTAAGTATCATACTTATCTTTTGGATTTGCTCTTTCTGCCATAGTATTTGCCCTTGAATTAAGTCTTCCCTAAACAGTTTGTTTTCAGCTAAGGACTGGCAAACTCTGGATTTGCTGTCTGCCAGGATTAAGATTTTCCTACACATCATACCCTGGAGGAGATGGCAAGGACCAGTTTTTACTTTTCCAATTCCTCGCCTGCAGCCTTGGGTCAGGTAAAAATGGGCTGCCATACCAACCGGCAAACAGCTCAGGAGACCTTTTCCATGGTTGGGAATCACCAGGATGGGCTTGTATTGCTTGCTCCTCTGTGCATTCCCAATAAAGATGAGAGGGTGGACCTTGAAAGCTATGCACAAGGGATATGTCCCAGTTACAAACACCCTTTGCACAGCCCCTTTTACACAGACTGTACTTCCATTTCTTGTATTGGTCAACTGGATTTTCCCCTTCACTTACTGCAAAAGAGGTAAAAACATCAGCGTTCAAATCCACAGTCATGCAGGGGGAGTCGAAAACAGCTCATTCCTCACGTGTATCCTTTGTCTGCATCCTGTTGGCCCCAGCCATCTCACACCTTACATGCACAGAAAGTGAGTCAAAATTCTAATTGAGATTAGAATTTGGGAATTCTGTCCTTGCAGAAAGGGGACACAAGCAAATTAGTTATTTTGGTCTGTGCTAATTCCTTCTGGACTGACCTGTGAGTGTCTAACAGAAAAAGGAAATATTGCTGATACTCATTGCTCTTCTTTTTCGGTTCTAAATCTGCAGAACTCAGGAATCAGGAAATGCCTGCAAAAAGGTTTTGAGGAGGTCACAGAAACAGAAGTATGCTACAGTGCTGCTTTATCTATGGATAAACAAAATATTATAAAGAAAAAAGAGCTTAATCTTTCAGAACTGTAGAACAAAATCCACAAAAAGTAGCACTGGTGTTTTCTGGTTTCACAGTCGATGCTGTAATGTGGTACTAAAATCTCCACAATTGTGTTTATAACATCAGGTAGCAGTGGTTAATGGAGAGTACCTTACCTCAGCTCTTATCTTGCATGGGATGGATTAGCATGCTTTTATTTTCCTGTCTGTTTGTTATGCTACAAAACTAATATTCTGGCACAATCCATTCTTAGTAAAGATTTTTTTAATGCTAATTTCCTCTGTATCAAAAGATACAGTAAACATATGTCCTCAGGATAGCTCTCTTGCAATTCAATACACTAAGCTATTTTGCTCTAACTTTGCAAAATGTAATATAAATTTCCAAGCAGAAAAAGTGTGAAAAGGAAAGTCTGTTCTTGCAAACTATTATGTGGTAACCAGGCCTCTCTCATATCAATAAAAAGCTCTCCACAGTGATACTCCTGCCCTTTCTCTAGCCATTTTCTGCCAGGTAGGAATCAGAGAAATGCAAAACAGCCTTAAAAGCTTCATATCTGATCAGAAGAAACTCTCCCAGTGCAGGTCAGGCACCGACTGACAAAGATGTTGCTCCATTTCCCTTTTAATAAGCCATTGCAAAGAGGGCTGAGTTGATTTTTCAGGCTGCTCTATGGCACGAAGGCAACAGCCTGAACAAAATCTGCTGGATTCACATCCTACAGCAAACCAGTGCTGCCAGGATGATGAGGCTGCTTGAAAGCAACTCAGCTTGAGCTGCTCTGGAATGCTGGTTGCATGCAGTGCTGGACCTTCTTCCACTGGTTTTGGTGGGATTCAGAATACTGTCTTGCATTTAAAGTGGAAGTGGGCTCTCTGTTAAGAAGATGCCTGATGTTTTTTCACAAATACTGAACAGAGTCCAGAAACTAAAGAAAAGTCATAAGGAGAATGTAGCATGCAACGTATATCCAATATGCAGAAGCCTGTTTTCTTTGCAGTACTTTTCTTCTTCCATATTCTGAAGTTTTTTCATGTTCCCTCATTATCTCCTTATCTTTACCAGTCAGAATAGATACCCTATGATAAACATGTGCAGGAAACTAAGCCCCAGAAAACTCCATGATTAGCCTGAGACTACTTGGTGAACTGGCTGGAGATGGGAAGACTGCCCAGCTCTCTCAGTAATCCACCCTTGGCCCCAGTTCAGCAGAGCACTTAGGTACTTGTTTAACTTAAGCAAGATACAGTGCTTCAACTGTGAATCATAGACCTTTTTATTATTATCACTTTTACTGCAGGGCAAGGGAATTAAGTCTTAGGAAAGGTCTTGAAGCAAACTGGAGCAATAAATTGAATATCCTGAGGCTCTGCACCCTGGGCCTGTCAGTGTCCCTGACCAGAGGGAGGAGGAGGTTCAGAGACCACGGCCCAGCTCATTTTCTCCTCCTGCAGGAGACAGCAGTGAGATTAGTGACTGTAGGATTGCTGCTGTGTAGAGCTGTGCTAGCCATGGCTGGAAGCTAATTATACATCTACTCGCCACTTCCCTCATCCAGTCAAGGAAGAAAATCTTCACTTTGTTGAAAAAGCCAAAAAAACAGATGGTAACTGTTGATAGTTATTTTTTAAGAACACACAATTATGGGTATCAATCTTCATTGTAAAAATACAAATCTTTATAACATCTTTAAAAATCTCTTTTCATTACCAATTTCCATTGGAAAATTGGAAACCCAATTTTCATGGCCTCCAAAATGAAATCCTGTGCTCCAGGAGGAAGCCAATAAAAGTGATGGCAGCAAATGCTGGACTCCAGGTGATGAATGTAGCTGGACATTGCTTCCTCCTGATGCACCACACATGGAAATTGTTGGTGTTCTGAGCAAACTGGGGAAGAAAAGGTTTCGAGAGATAGCTGTACTATTATTAATGTTTCTATGACATTCCTTGACTGAAGTTTTACAAACATTCCATTTCATTTAATAATTTTAATTCACCTACAGTGTGTTTTGGCATGGTTCGGGATCTTAAAGGGGAGGCAGCAATATCTCTGTGGTTAAGGCTGAAGCTAGCTTCTGTTATAGGACCCTGTTTCCATCCCTTCATCATAACTTTGGCTTGGAAAGCTGCTCGAGTCTGAAGCTTGCCAGGTCTATTTTAGTCACTTTTGCAAAAACTGAGGAAAATCAGCCAAATTACTTTCAAGTTACGAGTTGTTAAAACTTACTCTGATTGGAAATATTTACTTTTAGTTAGTACTTTTAGTCCTTGTCTTCACTTTGATTGATTGATTGATTGATTGATTGAATTGAATTAATCCATAGCAACATTCCTGCCTTAAGAAAAATTCACTGTCACATAAACTTGTCCCCTGAATGACTGTAGCTGAAGAGCAGTGTCCTTTTCCTGATCTGTGCATGCCCCACTGGGAGAGATTATTGTCCATGACACCACCTCTGGTGCTTGCCCATATGCTGGAGACTGCCTCTCCTTTTGATGTTGAGGGAGGTCTAAGCAAGGCCCAGCTTATTTCAGCTTATTTCAGAGATGAGCTGGGTTACTTGAAACACTGACAAAGTGATCCATTGCTAACCTCACCCTTCTGCATGGATGCAGGTAGGGAGCACTGCTGCCAGCAGATCTGCTCTCACCTCTCTCAGGGAGGTTCCATTCACCCAGGGGGCACTATCAGCAAAATGAAGCTGTACCACTGGCCAGTGCCTCCTCCCACAAGTTCAATTATTCCCAGTGCTATCCACACACGAGGATCCGAGCCAGTGTTATGTTCACACTTTTTGATTAAACTAGTACAAATATTTGTCTTTCTCTACCTCAAAAACCACTTGTAATCACACTTCTAACCTTTCCATATAATTAAATCTCTTAATTTGTGCAGTGACAGTTTACAAAGAAAAACGGTTGACATCCTACAAAGATATAAACCACTCTTATTTTTCACAAAACTGAGTCCAAACACTCTTGTTTGTTTCAGAAGGAATTACGAGTTCACTCATGCTCTTACTGAGATCAAGGAGGCTTTTTTTGGCATTGGCTTGAGTGGGATCATTACTGAACACTACATAACATTTTAAAAGGGTTGGATTAGATGTTAGGAAGAAATTCTTCACTGTGAGAGTGGTGAGGCACTGACACAGGTTGCTCTCAGCTGTGGATGCCTCATTCCTGGAAATGTTCAAGATCAGATTGGATGGAGGCTTTGAGCAATGTGATAGAAGGTGTCCCTGCCCATGACAGAGGGGTTGGAACTGGATGATCTCTCAGGTTCCTTCCACTCCTATCATTCTATGGTTCCATGATTTCAAGGTTTTCTTCTCTTTAGAGGGTGACCTGAAGTTACCTGCTGAGTGGAAAGAGGTCTTTACTTACAACAAATGTTTTCCACAAGTGTCTCAAATTTTATAGAGCACTTCATTTTTTTCTGTTAGTTTTCTCTGCAGAAGGAACCAATCTGCAAAATGTAGTACTGGCAAACAATAGAAGTGCTGGTTTCTAGTCATTATTACCTGCGCCACTGCCATCACTCACTTAAAATGTGATGACTGCTTGCAAATTTAATCCATGAAGTGAGAGGTGGGGCTTGCTTCCTTCCAAATAAATTCTCCTTCCAAATAAAATTTAGCAAACAAACACAAAATGCCAATTGTTGATAAGCCACAATACTGTGATTTCAGTCTGCAGACCATGATGAAAGTGTCTCTTTACATTGTGTTGTGTCTCTGATTAAAACAGACTTCTGCCTGAATTGTACCTGTTGTCATTCTCTGTATCTATTCTCCCAATGAAATATTTATTTTAGATCTTTGATGCTATTTCTACAATTCTTAAGCAAAAAATAAGTAGCATAAAACAGAGGCACTACTGTTTTCAATATATTAATATTCTTTCATTTAAATTCAAACAAACCAAAACAGTACTTCAAAACAACAGCTGAATTGGTCAGACTTCTATCTGAAAATTCCACAGCCTTGGAGAAATCAAGATCTGTGTGTGATCTCTTGCGCTCTCTTTGTAATGAACTGGGCACTCTGAGCCCTTCTCTGACATAAAGTTAATCCAGCTCCATCCACTCTGGGTTCACATCCCAAATTAGGCTTCTTTCTGGGCTTGTTTTCATCTAAGTACAGAATTTGCTAGGTTTTACAAGTATTCTCCCCCCTCCCTCTTCACAAGCTTCCCTCCCCTCTTTCTTGTCAAACTCCCTGCCCCTGACTTCCCCTTTCTAAATCACTCTTCCTTCCCACAGGATTTCCAAATTAGTCATCATCTTCCCTCCCTCTCATCTATCCCATTTTTCCTTGCTTCATCCTGTTTCCCTACCCAATCAAAGATCCCTTAGTCACGAGTTTCCTCATTCCTTACCCCTTCCATCAATGTAACTTACATGACAGTTGCAGCTCTTTTTTAAAAATCACTTTCTCAGTGATATCCTCACTGAATTAATCTCTAAGTACACCCTTTTAATAAAAAAAGGTGTCCACAATACGGCACTGATTGTTCACCAGCAGAAGAGGTACTCGTTCTAGAGCAACGGACGTTGATTATGATCAATAGAAACTATGAAGCACTGCAAAGTAGATTTAGAAGCAGCCCTCATGCTGAGTAATTGCTGTTGTAAGTTGAGCAACACTAGCTTTGTATAGACATCAGCCAGAAAATGTAAATGCATCCACTTTCCTTTTGAATCAATGGATTATCTGGCTGTACTTTGTGTGGCGGTGGCAGAAATTCGCATCCATCCAGTTTCACAAGTAAATATGTGGTCTTCCTCAGAACTCTTCAATTTAAGAAGCCACTTGACCTGACAGAGTTCTACATCATCAAATATCTTCATTTAAGGGATTTATGTTGAGGAAAGTTCAAATTTCAAAGATGGTGTAACACATGTAACAGATTCTGGACACGGTGGAATAAAACATCAGCAGAGATAGAGAAATCCACAGGAAAGAAGCTGACTATGGAGAGACTGAAAGCTTGAAAATTTGCAGACATTACAGACTACAAAAACAGAGAAAACAAAACTACAGTCTTAGATTTATGATACTGAAGAGAGGAAAATAAAAAAGAATCTCAGACTGCTACACTGACATTAATTAAAGTTTACAGCAGCCCTAAGAGCTTGGGCAGACTTGGCCCCACTTTCACAGGAAGAAAACAACATATTGAGAGATGAAACAGCATTGTCAGAGTGCAAACACAGGGTCCTCTTTGGAGGTCAGAATGAGACATGCCTTTGCTCAGCTTCCATTCTGCATCATAAAAGCAGGATCCAAATTATAGCAATTTCACGCAGTTATAAATGTAATTCCATTACTTCCTCTCCTCTTCTTTAATCACTATCTTGTGAGGCTATCTTGTTTCTGTTCAAAACATAGCACCCCTGGACACTTCTGCAGGGTCAAACCTGCTTCATTCTTCACAGAAAATTGTATGCTGGTGGTGGCCACATTCTAATTAGTTTTAAATGAAGACTAAAACCAGGGGGATGAGGCCAGTACAGATCCAGTGCAGTGAGATCAGCATGATGCAATTTCTCTCTGAGGTAAAATTATTCAGTTCAGCCATTCACAGAAAATTGTTAAGGCTATAAATAAGACTCCAAAGACCAATAAAAGAAGCATGAGGGAAGAGAAAGATAATTCCGTATTTACAATGCCTGTATATATATATATATATATATATATATACACACACATATAGGCTCATTTTTTTGGNAAATAAGACTCCAAAGACCAATAAAAGAAGCATGAGGGAAGAGAAAGATAATTCCGTATTTACAATGCCTGTATATATATATATATATATATATATGTACACACACATTTATGATCATTGTTTTGGGATTAGGTAAATATTAAGCATCAATTTTGCCAGGTACCATTTAGTGCTTGTAGTTGGACTCATCTGTAGACCTCACAGGAGAAATAGGTCTTAGCAAGGCAGTTAGAGAGGGAAAGAATAGTAGATTTACAAGTCTTTAAAAATGTCAAGTGTGTTACTAAATGCATTTTTATAGGTACTGAGACTAATTAAGTTCTGCAATAGCCATCAGTTTCAGTGAAGAGATCTCTCTGTTTCACGAGGATTAAGTTTGCCCCAGCAGCAAGATTTATATGAAACTACAGTGGAACATATTATAGAACAAGTGTTGCTTGATTCACCCATGCTGGTCTTCAGCGTCCTCCTAGAGTGCAACCACTGTGTGCTCCATCTGCAGCTACGGGCAATCTCTGCCAATAACCTAAATTATTACTATAGTTCAGGCAACAGCTGTAGGACCCCTTTTCAAATAGTACCATCCCATGTCTATACATACATCCTCTAAAAAGGGTGCCAGCACTGTTTTTGCAGAGTACCACAACATTTTGCTGGGGAGATGAACTGCTGTATCAGTACAAACAATATGTGTCTACACAATGACGTTTTAGAGAACAGAAAAGCCTTGATGCAAAGTTTTGTCAAGACATAAATGCCACACTTGAGTATTTGTCCCCAGGCATGTAGTAGATCCACCCTTCACAAACATTATTCACCTGCTGGAAATCATGTGGGGTCCCTCTCAACTGTAGAAACAGTTTGCCCACCAAAACCAGATATCCACAATACTTCACCAAAAACAACAAACCCCTGTCCCTGGAGAGAAAAGGCTGTTTACTCTATTACAACAATAATAACTATTGAAACACTCAACATACATGTTGTTAATATATAAACTACATTGTTTCAACCATATCCTCCTCATTCCACACTATTCCCTCTACTGCTATCAGCTTGCGTAATTTATTGTAGGATATAAATTCCTTATTATCATTAGTTATGTTTTAGGTACTGTAAACATTTGTAAAGCTAAGCAATAAGATGAAAATATTATTGTGATATTATTAAAACAAGAACAGGGTGAAACAAACACATGATAATTATGAAAGATACTGGGGTATGTTTGCACAACTTGGGTATATTTTTAGGACACGGTGTCTTAGTGACAGAATGTACAAGAGAGAAGGAATTCCTGCGTGTTGCACTAAAATATTTTGTTGGTTTTCTAAATATTCTGGACCAAAGTCTTTCTTATAAGGCAGAGAAAATATTTTTCCATCCCATGGGTGTACTGTAAGAATTACTCATCTCGTACACAGACAATTTCCAGCAAACAAAAGTGCCACCAGTCCTTGTTGGTGTTACCTGTTGCTCACAGCTTCTGTGGCATGACAGCTGACTACAGCCCAGTGGGTGTATCACCAGTTGTTATGCAGATGCCTTTTTTTATTATTTCTGGACAGGCTATTAAACAAGGAGAAAACAAAAAATTCCTGGGTTTTGTGTTCAGCTGCAGCTTACATGGTTTTACTTGTAGCCTCACTTGAGCTACTGTAAAGAACACTGTAAAGAACTGGCTTGATCTGCAACTTCTGTCAAGCGATGCTGGCAGACACAAGGGTTCAGTTTTAAAACCAGAAATATGGGCAAAGTGACTGCCTTGCTGGGTATCCATCCTTGTTTGCAAACATTTGGTCTGCAATTAAAACAAGGAAAGACTTTATAATTGGCTAAGGAAAACACAGTAACCTAAGTAAATAAGTGAAATATCCACACCCATCATATCTCTGGCATTGGTTCTTCAGTTCACTTCCCTACCAAGCATGCCAAGGTCCAGGAAGCTAACATCCCTTTAACTCTTAGTCTTCTCTGTTTTCCCTCTGCAACCATACCAATGGTTAATCTGTGCTCGGGATGAACTTGGATGACGTTATCTCCAACCCCTATAGGAAGTGCTATCTGATCTGGGCCACCTACCCCTACAACAGCAATTTATTTATATTGCTGTCATCAGGCATCCCCCACCCCCAGCTTCAATCCCAATTTCCCCAAGTTCAGTGGAGAGCCAGCAGGAAATGCCTTACTCTCACTGTAAAACTGCCTGTGTGCCACAGCTTTGGAGCAGGCTCCTACCACAGAGGCACTGCTGTGACTGCAGCAGGCAAGGACCAGCAGCACCCCAGGTATTGGTACAGGGCTCTTGTCATACCGAGGGTGTACCCCAGCACAAGAAGGAAACCCTTTTCTTATTCCCATCCTCTCAGTTTCATCTTACTTTCTACCCATCACAAGCTCACTTACAGTTGTAGAGGTTTCTAACATTTCTTGGGAGGGTTTTTTCGTAAAAAGCTTTTAGAATTAAATTCTCTGCACATTTCTTAATTCGCCAAGAGTCTGCTCCGCCATTCTGCACGCACGGGGTGGGAGGCACTGTCCTCTCTAGCTTCACATGACTTTATATGCAGCTGAGTGATTCTGAGCAAACATGTGGGACTTTAATCAGATTGTTACATCTTAATGGGTATGTAAGACTGTTGATGTTTTGTATCAGCTGGCAAAAAAGCCAGTTAAAAAAGTGTTATATAGATGCTTGTTTTGGCAAAATCCAGTTGAGGGTCGTCTGTTGGTTACTGAACTGAGGAAACAGATGCCTGAGCTGTTTCCTTCCTTTGAGCTCCAGAAAACTCAGGACTTGCTGGGTTTTAGGAGAATGCTGAAGTTCACCTATGGCCAGTGACCTATGGGGGCTGTAGGGCCTTCTTCCCCTTTCACCTGACTTCTGATGAAGGAGGAACTGAAGTTACACGTTGTTTTGGAGATGACATTCAATCCCCTGGGCACCTGACAGCACATCCCTGACACCTTTGGCCAGGAGAGCTGCCACGGTGGAGCTGGTGGGCAGCTGCCATTTTCCACCCCACAGGCGACCCTGCAAAAAGATCAATGTAAAATCCTCCGATGTGCTTCTGAAGTCGAGCCTATACCCCCTTCAAATAAAACACGTTGAACAACGAGAATGTCCCTCAGCTCTCTTAGAGGATATAGGTTTGAAAGGCCCGCGAAACGAGCTTGTTTCCCGTGCTGTGGTGACACGGTGGGCTCCTCGATGAGGGGAGGCACTTCGCCAGTGAGGACGGAACCGCCACGGCCCGACGCATTTTCTGTCACGTTTTTAAGGCCCCGAAGTGTGAAGGAGCCGGAGTCCGCGCTCGCACCCGGAGCTCAGCAGATCCCCTTGGAAGAGCAGGCGCCGCTCCCCCTGCCCGCCCTCCATAACCAGGCCGGGATTTTTAATCAAAGGCCTTATTGCCGAGGAGGCGGCTGAGAGGAACCGGGCCACGCAACGGCGGCGGCTGCTTCCCTGGGCTCTGGGCAAAGCCCGGAGGGATCCCCGGCCGGCCGGGCGGGTCCGCCCGGGATAGCCCAGCCCGGGCGGCCGCAGCCTGCGGGGAGCTGCGCTGCGGCCTCCCCACTCCCGCCCTCTCTCCCTCCCGTATCCCTGGGTCCGCCCGTATCCCTGCATTCCCTGCTGCAGCATCCCCTCCTCCCCTCAATCCCATCAGTAGCGGCGGCCCCGGGTTCGGCTGCC
>VZRX01009169.1:554156-586713 GCA_013398075.1 Notiomystis cincta | reverse complement strand
TTCCCTCCCTCCCCGCCGGTGTGCGCCCTCATTTCTGCTGCCTTTCGCTTATATAAATACGTAAATACATCTGTTTTTCCCTTCCCATCCGTCCTGGGAAGCGGAACCGGAGGGGCTGTTAGCCCGTGGTGCTGCGGCGGGGCTCCTCGCAGGATCGCGCTGCATGATCTGCATTGGGAATGAAGGAGAAGACCTTCTTAAATATATAAGTGCGTGTGCCTGTGCACGCACGGTGAAATCGGTGTCAGGCAGTCTCGGTTGAATTTGAGTGCAGTTATTATTGTTAAAGCATCAGGAATGCCCATATATATTTTTTCCCCCACTTCTTACTAAGCCTGTTAATTTTTTTTTTTTAGGATAACAATTTTCTTCTCTTAAAAGTCATGCATACATAGATATCCACACTATATGCGTGTGTCTGAAACTCCAAGGGTTTAGTTTCAGGCTGGGAACACCGAGGTGGGCTGGCAATTAAGGACCGCCACAGTTTGACACTTGTTAAAAATACTGTTGACTTCTTTTTTAACAACAAAACCCTCAAAAGTTTTTTTGTTGTTGTTGTTTTTCTGACAAAGTAATAATAATCATTAAAAAAGAAACCCCAATGCAAACTGAAACAACCATGTCTGGAGAAGTGCGTTTGAAGCAGTTGGAGCAGTTTATTTTGGATGGGCCAACACAGACTAATGGGCAATGCTTCAGTGTGGAAACCTTGCTGGATATACTCATCTGCCTTTATGATGAATGTAATAATTCCCCTCTGAGAAGAGAGAAGAACATCCTTGAGTATCTGGAGTGGGGTAAGTTTGAATGTGTTTATTTTGTGTACATCCGTCCATGTTCCTGTCTGCTTTGTATAATGTCTGTTATTTATGTGTGAGAGGGGATTGTTTATAACTCAGTGTTTTACTGGGAAATGTTATCAGTTTCACTCTATTTAAACGTGCTGGTGGTGCTAAAAAGAAATCTGTATTGGTTTGTTGTCTTTGAGGTAGCATATAATACATGCTTCATTTTTTTTTATTTTTCTTTTTTGACATCTATCAGACCCTTGTATTTGAAGGATATTTGTTTGCCTTCAGGCCCAGCTGTTGAGTTTTAGATCCTAAAGTTGCTTGGAATATGGAATAGTGAGGGATAATTTCTCTGATGCCTGGAAAAACGTCCATGCACAATCCTCTGATTTGCTTCTGCAGTTGAATCTATACTGCTTTAAAATTAAATGTGTTGATGAACAAGAAAATCCTTCAACTCTCTGAAATGATAAGGGTTTGAAACATCTGCGAAGATGGAGAAGATGACATTCTCTTCTTTAATATAAAATTGTTGCTGGCTTAAGTAGATTTTTTTTTTTTCATCAGGAAAATCAAAGTTGAAAAGCAGAATGAAACTCTGTGTGTCCCTGGCAGGCTTTTCAATTTCTTTATTCATTTTGTGGGAGATAAGGTATTGGTAGATTTTTAAAGGAAAGCAGGTGAATGATAGTGTGCCAGTTCTTCTTAAGTTGTCACAGAACTGGTTGACTGTATTTTTTTCTTTTAAATTCTCTTTCTTCCTCCACCTAAACTCACATGTAAACCAGAAGATGCAGTCTGACATAAAACCCTTGATGAGAATGGTTACTGTATCTGACCTTCAAACTTCAAAGTCATGCTGCACCTCTGTATTTGCATACAGAACCATTTACCACATTTGCTTTGTAATAAATACATCAGCGGGCCTCCTTTATTAAAAAAAGCATATTTTTGAAACACGTAACAGGCATTTGATTAATTAGGTGGTTGAGCTCTTCAAAATGAAGTCGCTGAGGAAAGACATTGTTTTGATAACTGATCTAACAACTTGAGGCTGATATGTGTATGTTTTATTTTCCTGCTCCTCTCTGTAGTCATATGGACATCTAAAGGACATTTGACTCAGTAATTAAGTTTCTTGTAGTGTTCATATTGCACTGTTTTTTGTTTTCTTATTATCTGGAGGAAGAGGCTATAATTAATGCATTCTAGCTAAGGAGGAAATAGTAATTAAAAGCACTTCTGAAGATGCTTCCCTCTAAAACTGTCACTGGCATGCAGAAGCCGTGAAAGACTGGGAAAATATGATGGCTTCAAGGGTATTTTCTATGCAGGAACTTAGTGTAGTCTGCAGTGGATCTAGCCAGCTGATACCCTGTAAATAATGATGATGATGATAATAATAATAACCAAGTTAATCACATCTAGCTGATCAGAGCAACAGTGTGTTAAGGACCCATTGTGTTGGGTGCTGGTGCGTTCAGTGGTGGTTGTTTGATGGGTAAATGCATCATTGCAAGGCTCTGACAACACCTGAAGATTTCTGTAATAAGCTTTCCAGTCTGCCGATGGAAATAATACACCGTTTTGGAAAGGCCACACTGGAATAAGGTTTCTTGATGGCCTATTTTTCCTGCCATTTTTCCACTCTCATGCTCCAGCTGTGCCTTAAGCTTGCAGGACTCTTAAGCTTCAGAGAAGACCAGTTGCTCCCGTTTCCAGGGCTGAGTTGCCGTGGTCCTCTGTGTGCTCACAGCTCTGCTGCCCAGACTTCTGGCCTGGGAGCTTTTCCTGGAGGCTTTGTGAGGTGGCATGGAAGAGCCAGCGGTTGCTAGTACCTGTCGATGGAGGTGTCTGTGTCACTGATGTCTTTATCCTGCAAACACTCCCTGGAGTGTCTCCTCTGAGGGCCAGCCCTCCTACTGAAACTAGCATAGGTCTCTGGCATTCCTGTTGGGATCAGGGCATTGACAAAATCAGGCTCTTGAGAGGTCATGTACCCTCCAGTGCTCTGGTGCAGTGAAGTTACTGAGGGTACCCTGTACTTTGATACAATCGTGACATCTCATATCTCTCTCCCTAGAAGAAGAAACACTGCAAGTGGTTGGTTAGAAGGAGGTTATATGTGATTTTAAAGTCAGAGATGTGCTGAGTAGTGGCAGAAGTGGAAGGCTGGCAGCCAGAAATCGTGGACTCTGCCCCCACCTTTCCAAAGGACTCAGTGTTTAAGTGCTTTCAGCTCAGTTTTTTTCAGCTTCTCTATTTGAACAGCAGGAAAAATAGCACCAATTTTACACCAGGGAGTTCTGAAAGCTGCTACATGTGAAGAGCTCTTGGTTTTGAATGTACCATATAAAATAGTGTGTATTAATTTATTTTTCCCATAAGTGAAATAAAACTTGAGGCCTGGTATATCTACTGGTGGATGTCAGTTGGATGCTGGCATTTTGTGGGTTTCTGCCAAACATCCACAGATTTGCTTGATTATTATGGAGATTGCAATCTGAGTGTATTGGAACTGGTCAGGGAATGGTCTGAACTGCTGTTTGTGTATTTACAAAATGCAAAGTAAAAATTTACTCCTGAGAACTGATTGTCATCTTAAACTGCCTTTTTTTAAAAATAAATTATTCTTTCTAGAAGTAAATAAGATTATTTTTTATAGTCCGTTATTTTTAAGAAAAGGCTAATAAACAGCTGTTCAGTGCTCACAGACTCCTGTTGAGCAGCAAATAATTTTTTCTTGCCTTTTAGCAGTGTAGTTTTTAGGCGTTACTCTTTGGTTTTGTGGAGGGTTTGAGCTGGGGTTGCATTTGTGGATGTGTATTTTTATACAGACTGTTCTGGGTCTGAGATGTTATCTGCTGTATTTCGTGTAAGACTGAACCACAATCTGATTTTTTGGGGGGAATGTTTAGGAGGTATTCTACCTTGGAAAAGCTGATGTCTTAATGACAGCCATGTGACTGCTGCTATATTTAGGGGAACTAAGAAGCTTCATGTTCTAGTACTTAGATCTTTTAGGACTACTTTATGAACTTGTAATCTAGAACTATAACTTAGTTAAAAAAATGAATCAGGGTAAAAGAATTGAGATCTGAACTAATTGTTTTTATTTTGGTTTGATACTGCAAGTTTAACTCAGCAAGTGGAGAAAGTAAGGTCTCTACAGTGTGAAGTTGAATTTTAAGTTTTTGTAGGATTTCAGTCTTTGGTGCTTGAAATAACATTAGACTGGTTAGAAGTGTCAGGTTAATTATTTTGTGATTCAGAATCTTCTTTGCTTCTAAAATCCTATCTTTGGCTTTAAGTGAAAATATAATTGCTTTCCCTATTCTTATACAGTAGTTGGTTTGTGACTTATTAACAAGATGATTTCATTTTGTTGGTTATATTGCATAGGTGTCTTATATGCTAACACAGCCATGGAAACAGCTATTGTGTTTGTGTTCTGAGGGTTAAATCAGGGCACATTTTGAGATAAGAGGAAGAAACTGGAACATTTAGATTTGGCTTGTTCTATGTATTTGATGCTAGTTTTCACTGTTATCTCTATTGATAGTTATATTTGTGATTTAGAAAAGGGCTTGTCTAATTATAGCAGCTGGAACTTACTGGAAAAAGCTGTTGAGAATTCCAAGCACTTTGCTTTTTCTTTTCTACTTGTGTGTGAGTTGCCATGCTGATGCAAGAGTGTAAGGGAGGTAATGAAGACTGATAAGGTGAACTTGAAAGAGAACTATAGTGATGATAAAAAGCTTTTGGACATCTTTTGGAGATGTTTTGGTTCTGGGAAAACTTCCTTTTAATGGCTCCAGTTTGAATTGCTTTTAGAAATTAGAACAATTTTATTTAGGATATTTTGGAAGAATATTAGAATAAACCTCAAAATGTGTGGTGATGAAAGTGAGGGAAGATGGAGGATACCACCAATACCATGGTGAGATCAGTGACTTGATTAAATCTGTGCTCTTGTTGGAAAAATGTAAACTGTACTTTAGTAAAATTTTTGCTTGGTTGGTTTTGCTTAGTTTGTTGTTTTTGTTTGGTTTGTTTTTTTGTTGGTTTTTGTTTTTTTCCTACCAGAGAAAGCTTTGGAGATGGATTAAATTGTTCTCATATCATCTCTAGTAGAACTGAAATGCATGGTGTTTGTGATGCCAATATGGTCATACACTAGACTGTCATCATTGGCCTCATACTTCTATTTTTCAGCTGTGCAGCATCTGTTCTGGGCATTGAAAATGGTTCTATCACCATCCAGCCAATGTTTCAAACCAGAGTTGTGGAGAGGTTGTGTTACCCTTCTGGTGATCTCTCTCATGGTTTTTCTTAAGAAAAAATGGTAAGCCCCTTGTTGAGCTAGATTTGTTTTTAAACTTTAGTAACAAAAGAAAACAAATCTTGTCTCTAGGCTTCTGCACCTCTTCTTTGTTATTCATCTCTATATAGGTCCTGAACAAAATCACAGTCATTTTCAGCTATGTGTTGCTTACATACTGTTTTTAAAACAGACTGTTAAAAAACAGTCTGCTATTCTTAGCAGACAGTAAAAGACTTAGCACTCAACTTCTTCAAGTTTTGTTGTTTTGGTTTTTTTTTTTAAGTAGACTTTGGTGCTCAGTACTTTCCAACCTTAGTACTGTCTAGCCCATTAGAGATACTTTTTTTTTTCCTAATTACATTTCAAAAGGTATCAACTTCTTTTTATTTTAGTAATAAAAATGGGACTACCTCTTGGTCTGACATCAGCAAAACCAGTTATTCAGTTCTTTTCTGGGAAAGAACAAGCATCTTGCTTGTCAAGGCCACTTAATGTGCTTAGGCATATGCCTTATTTTAAATGTGAGTTATTTCATTGCTTGCAGCTGAGCCATATGAACTGATGGCACTCCATCAGTATAGAAGACATTGTGGCATTCTTGACACATACATTTCTGACATTTTTTATAATAACAGTTTACTGCTTATTTTATGTAATCTGTTGTTTCTGTTACACAGCTGCAGCCAACAATTAAATGCTTTTTATTGATCAGGGTGAAAGAAGAAGGCTCTTCACTGCTCTCAAATAGAAATGACCTTCAAATCTCTATATTTCAGAATATGGTGTAAACATCTTTTATACAGATGTAGTTCTACACCAAATTACTTGGAAAAGAAGGAAACTGTATTTGCTGGAAAATATGTAGAACAGTTGCCCATGCAGGCTTTAGTGTTAGGTAGCTCTGTGTTTATGGTCTGTACCTCTCAAATTGTGATTTTTTCCCTTTTATTTAAGTTTTGATTCTTTTCTTGAACATGGTAAACTAATCACTGTAAGTTTATCAGCAGTTCTGATGTGATCAAATGAGCTGTGAGACCATCCAGTTAATTTTGTTTTGTATTAGTTTCCAGTAGAGTGAGGCATTAATCCATTGTAACGTGTTAGTTCATTACACTAAGTCTTTTTAAAAAAAAAAACAAAACACTTAAGTAGAAACAAGATTAAAGGGTGTTCTTTTGGGCTGTTTTTGTTCTGTTGAGCAGGGGATGTTTGAAACTACTCCAAGGTTGCCTATTTTGGGGCATATTTGGGGTATGTGTCTTCAGGTTGACTGACTTCTGTCAGTAATGTCCTGTTTGTTGCAAGGGAGTACAGCTTGCTTAGATAGAAAGCTAACTAATACTTAGTTTCCAGGAATTTTAGAAATGCCTTTATTCTGTACAGAAATTCCTTGCATGCTTTGGTCTAATGGGGACAAATGGAGAAATACAATTATATGAGTTAGTCTGCTCAGTGGGCATTATAAACCTCATGACAACACAATAAATTCCCTGTTACAGGGACATTTCATATTTAAGGGTTAATCCAGTAGGGTTTTTTTTGTATGGTATGATCATAAATGTACTGCTGAAGGTGTGTTTGAATTTTTAACCTCTGTGTAGGATATGAGGCTGTGTGCCTATGTACCTGATTAAATTCCTTCCTTGTCTTTTGGCCCTTCTCTCCTGGACTTTACTGACATATTTTTTTTTATAACCTGCAGCATATTATTACATCACAGTTGACTAAAGTACGGATATTGTGCTCTAAAAGCATTGAGTTTATTTGGCCCAATATAATTCAATTCTTTGTTTTATACATATATATATATATATTCTTCTTCTATAAAGATGTCTAGAAGCTATCTGCTTTTTTGAAGCTCTACCCAGAGATCAGTGTTTGAATCCTGAATAACAGCAGCAAATAACAGTAATTTCACTTGAGTCATACCTGTGGCTGGAAAGACCAGTGTTGTTTTGGAATTTTCTTATGAATAAATTGCAAATACAGGATTTCCAGACACAAAGTGGATGTAGACTATTACTCTGGAAATCATTTCCCCCATATTATTTTCTGAAAGTGAACTGTAATAAATTATCCTGGATGTGTCTTTGAAAAATATTAACCTATTCTTAGCATCCTTAATTGCTTTTATCCTGTAAAAAATTTACAATCTCCATTTGTGCAGAAAACTTCCAGAAGCAATTAGACCCTGCTGCCAAGCTCTAAAACCTGACTAAAAAAACTACAGTGGATAGCTGAGGCAGGATTGAAAGAAAAGACCAGTTTCTAGACTTTTAAAGTTTTATCTTTTGGCAAAGCAGGAATTCATTCCATAAGCATTTATACTTGTTTAATTTGATTTTCTTTTTCTGGCTGAACAACTGGAATATTTTGTTCTACTCTGGTCTAACTTACCTCAACACGTTATTTTTCTAAAATCCTCATTAAGCTTGGGAATGCCACTAATGTGGACCAAAATCTTTTAAAAATGCAAGTGATTTAGGTCAGTCATGTGCAATCTTTTGTTAACGACAAGATTTTTATTTCAAATATTTTAAACATGACATTAGGCTTAACAATAACTGCAAAAATCTTCTATTCAGACAGGTCAGTTTGCTTTATTTCTAGTAATACAGCCTAATTAGGTTTACTACGGTCACCATGGATAAAATCCACATGAGGTATATCCAGACTCCTACGACTTTGTGTTTCCTAATTCTTCCTTATCCGTATCCAGACTTCAGTTTGATTTAAATTAGTTTTGTTACACAGTATTGCAGATTTCTTTTATTCTTAGGGATCAGCTTCTTAGTGCACCTTCTCTTGGCAACTTTTTGAAAAGCTTTTCATGGGGACCTTGTAAATGTTAAGAACTGTGGTATTTTTGTAGGCCATTTTGAAGGAAAAAAAATTTTGTACAGCAATTTTGCAGAAATGTACAGTATTTTTGTGTAGAAATAAAAAATTAATTCAGTGTGCCATTCCAAGTGGAAGAGGAAAAAGCATTTGTAGATGTTAATAGTAGTAATTGCATTTCCTTCAGATGTTGTGGGATTAGAACAGCAATGCTTCGTTTTTCTTTTGTTCAGTTTCCTTTCAGTCTCAGCGTTTGAGGATGTGGTGGAGGGCCCACTGGTCTCCATTTCTGAGCCCTTCCTACTTTCCTTTCTCTGTGGTTTTTTGTAGACAATGTAATTCCAAAGCAACTTACCTTCTAAACTGAGGTGTCATGCACTTCTTCATTGCTTCCATTCTGTTGCTTTTCATCCTATCTAAGTCTCAGTTTGTTTCCAATATGGTGTCATATGGTCTAATATGGATA
This sequence comes from Notiomystis cincta, assembly GCA_013398075.1. Taxonomy (NCBI): domain Eukaryota; kingdom Metazoa; phylum Chordata; class Aves; order Passeriformes; family Notiomystidae; genus Notiomystis; species Notiomystis cincta. Next base: position 578,291 of record VZRX01009169.1, on the reverse strand, counting down.
TCCATGTATCAGTCTGATCGTCTCATGGCCAGAATCTTGATTTCTGGGTTTGGATTGGTTTTTATCGTTGTTTTTCCCTAGTCACCCCCAAGCTTTCATTATTTTCTTGGCCAGATTCATAATGCGAAGATTGTGTGTGGAGAATGGTAGCAAAAAGTTGTCACCTGTGTGAAAAATACACACAGGCTTTACCCACAAGTGCATCCATACAGTGTTTCCTGTAAACACCCTGTACATTTCTTATTAGATCAATTGATTTACTGTCATTAATCATTTTGCCTTGTTAGCTTTTGTAAAACTGGAGCCTTGGGCTGTTTGTTCTGGCTATGAGTAAGAAGTTGTGATATGTTTTACTCCTGTAGTCTAAAGAGGATGGGACTTAAGTGAGAGTATAGCTTTATTGTTTTAATACCTAAAACTAAAATAAAAAAAAAAGCGATAGGAAGGATGGCAATTACTTTTGTCTGTCCAGTGGTTTAAGAAAATGTCATTGGTGCTGTGGGGACACCACACTCCCAAGGTATTTCCTGCTCTCGCTCATTAAAGTTCTTTCACCTTTACCACGCTGCCTTTTGTAAATAAAGCACTGTGTTGTCTGAATGTTTTGCAGGACACATAGTAACAAGCAGAGGAGGAGGAAATAGAAGTCAGTATTTTGATTGCAACTCACTGATTTTATCTTGGGTGGGGGCTGACTTGAAGGTGTCTTAAGGCTGGCTAAATCCACTGATCTTTGTTTTGCTGATGTTTGCGTGGGCAGAGGGACACAATCCAGTTAAAAAGCAGCCCTACAAAAGCACGTTGAAATATGTCAATATGGTTCTGTGAAGATTTGTACTGTAGTGGTTTTTATCTAAAAGAAAGAGGCTAAGACTGTGACAGCCCAGACTTTCATGGCTTCACCTACTGCAGCTCCTGTGCTCCAGGCTGGTTGCCTCTCAGACTCCCTCTAACATACAAGGGAGCTACAATTTTGAAGCAAATTTTGAGGCTACCCGCTTCTTCTGATAGATATTTGGTATAGAAATTAAGCGAGCCTTATTTTTTTCTGTAACAGTGTCCAAAACTTTTCTTTTTGCAATGAGACATTTTCTAATCATGAAGAGGGATCTTCAAAATAACTGGCTCATTTTGATGATGGTAATTCCTTGCAGAAAGTGTTGGTGTATTTGTGTGTTCTGTGGTATTTGGCATAGTATCACTCAGTGTCTTTACACTGTTTTCCTTGTATACTTTGTAACTGAAAGACAAGGATTCTTATGTTAACACACTTGGAATAGTTTTGTTCTATTTCCTTCAACTTTTATAAAACACATGATGTACTATTTTGTGATTATTTAAAAAGACCCTTTTATAATTTTGATAGGGACTGACACAAAAGAGACTTGTTTTCTCTGTGAACTGATGTATTAGAGGAAGTTATAGAAGCTGCTTCCTATGCAAACAGAAATTTGCAGAGAAAACCATTATCATTTTGCTGTTTTGTCATTCCACCTCCAATACTGACTATTTTCACCTTCACAGCTTCACTGTGTGTCACTTCTGGGTAACCAAAGATGTATTTTTAAATTTCTGCATCTTTATAAAAGTCGTAATTTAACTCTTGAAATTAAATTAGCCAATTTTTCTGGATCTAAGTAGGCAGGCTGAAAAAATATACTCTCTATGCCGTTGGTGATAATTCATACTCTGAAAATGCAAACTCTGTTTAGAGTTAAGGTTACCAAGAGAAAATGGTATGCAATGTGTATTACCACAGTTAGTGTGCATTATTTCATTAACTTCATTTTTTTTGGTTAACTTTATCCTTGAGTAACACTGACTTCAGAGAGGATGAGCTGGGAACCAGTTGCTTTTGATGATGTAGCTTCTTAGGCACTTCAGTGTCTTTGCAGATACTGTTGAGTATATGCTGCAGGAGGTCGTGGTAATGCCTGAAAAGTCTCTTCCTGGCTGATTTAGCAGAGATGTCATCTGATTGTATCAGTAGTAGCCTATTGCTTAAACTTTTTGGGGGAGAAAAAGGTGTGCAGCAGTGGAGAGGAGCGAATGGTTTGTTGCCTAGCTACTCTCTTCTTGAATTTTTTAAATTCTTTGCTCCAAAGCTAAGATCATTTAATAGAATTTGTATTATTTACTGGCAATATTACAGTCATTGATGTTAATATTTAAAAATTTGCTTTAATTTCACCAGTAAGTTTTCTTGATAAGGAAACAAACCACTCTAAAGAGTTTTGACTTCATCTTGGTCATGTAGTTCATATTGTCAGTAAATGTATTTAACCATGTGTATGATCATAGTTACAATCACAAAATTTTGTTAAACACCCCAAAATCTACATGATATGTTGCTGCCCATTGATAGGTTTTAAAGTCTCAATGCATTCACTCTTAACCAGGCTGAATTTGTGGCATTAAAATCTTTTGTTGACATCAAAATGCCATATGATTATTCAAAACTTGCATAATTTTATTCCTTGTGATCTTATGATTTTTTTTTCTCCATCTACATTAATTAGGAAGTAGAATGTTTATTGATAATTCTTACTGATGACAGGTCATGATCAGCAAAAGGAAATTTTACACTTTAAAACCTAGGCATTAAGCATATGTAATTCTGTCTCTAAAAGAACGTCTCTTGTTTTCTGTCTTTCACTTTAGAGAGGGGTTCCATCTTCTGAATTTCCTCCTTTTTTCTTTTTTTCCCAGTTTAAGGAAACAATTTTCTCTAATATGTCACTGTTTTGTTGGATCAAATCAATTCATGTGTTTGGGGCAAATATTTTCTTTAACAGTTTTGATATTATTGCCCTGCTACTTAAAGCAGTAAAGAAAACTTTGTGACTGCTAAATGTGCATGGCACTTTTGCTGATGTTAGGCTAACGTGTTACTGCTTTTACTTTAGATGTTCAGTGGCTGTCAGACACACCTTCTCCAGCTCTCTCTGTATCCCCTGTCCCTGGCATATGAAATCACATGCTCTTACAGTGACAGGGTGCAAAGGTCATTCTTAGCATGGTTCCAGCATCAGGGGTACAAATCCATTTCCAATGGGAAGCATCAGAGGAAATTTGCAAGAGATGGAAGATGGTAAATGAAGTAATTTTGGCAAAGCTACAAGGATTTCTTCTTGGTATGCTGATTGTTGTTTTTAATAACACCCCCCCCCACACACACACCCTCCTAAAAGCTTATGGCAGAATTTTCATTGCCTTCAAGAGAAGCAGGGTCAAGCTGCACATTTGAATTAAGCATAATAACTTATCACAGGATCTTGGGGTCCTTTGTGTGGGTGTGTTTGTGAAACATAGTGTGGAAGAGGTGCATTGCTACTGCCTGATGTCCCTTCTCAGAGTATGCCCATCAGACAGGAATATTTGAAGTCTATAAGTGTGCCACTTGGTGACATTTTCAGACTCACAATTTCAACATAAGCCTTGACAAATAAGCCCAGATTCTCTCCTTTCTCTTTACCTTAGTGTCTGTCTCATACCATATTTTTTATGCCTGGCACTTGAAGAACTAGGTGCTGTTTTCCCTGCTACTTTTTTCTCTTTGAGAGAAAAAAAGCCTCTCCACTGAAAGGCCATTTCCCAGGTGGTGTGTCAAGATTTCAGAAAGTTTAGACATCTGAATGGGGATGGATTCATCACTTGGGAAGCATTGATTTTAATAGCTGTGAGCCAAAATTGTCATGTGTGTCTGGTAGGAAAAAGCAACTCTAAGCCTAATTCTACTCTCAGGTAATGGAGATAAGCATGATGTTAATTCGCTGATACCCTCATGATTTTAAAGCAGTTCATATTTGCTGCTGAACTTCTGAAGAAAGTCAAACTGTTTGAGGACATTAACTAGTTAAGTACTTAAAACTAGACTTCAATTACTGTAGCTTTTTCTAGCTGTTGAGAGAACATTTTCTTTATTTTGCTTCACTTTTTTATAGTATACTTTTAAAATGTTTATTTATTTCCAGGTTGGGACGGTTGTAAATACACTTTTTTTCTTTCAATTACTTTCCTGGTGAGAAAGTAATTTACAGTAATATTGGTTACTTGTGTATATTGCCTTGAAAACCTGTTTGAGAAAAGTGTGTGGTTATTAGCATTTTATATATTTCTGCAAGGAAATGGAAGCACAGTTGTGACTTGTGAAGGTGATTTAAAAATTCAGTGGAAAAGCAGTTTCTAGGATCTAGGTTTATGTTTGTGTTCCTTCCAATTTAAGTTTTTTTTCTTCAAAGTATTTTGAAATGTTTGTTGTGGAAATTCCTGAAGGTGTGGGTGGCTTGTAACTTCTGTGTGTTTAAAAGCTTTATTTATTTGCTTAAATTTCCAGTGTACTGTTTGGGTACCCCTTTCTAATCTTATTTCTGTGATCTTGTTGCTGTGATGTCCTCTTTCCTCCTTCTCCTGTACCTTCAGCATTGTACTGCTTGAAGCAGTGGCAATTGTTTTATTTCTCAGAAGGGAAGTGCTGTTTTTCTGTAGTGGTCAGGTGGATGCTTGCCAGAATTGTGTTTTGAACAGCTGTTTATGTGTGTTGAACTTGGACCTCCATAAAAACTAATCTTTTAACTCAGTGTTGTTTGTACCTTACCTTTTCAAGATCTTTCCTGCATCCCCATGATACGCATTCCGCTGGCATTTCAGAGAAGTTTTCCTGGAGTGTCTTAATGTCTTACATAAATTGAAATGCATACATTTAAGTCTTGTTTCGTACTTCCTATTTATGGAATAGGTCTGCACCATGCCCTGCTGCATGTTAGGGTTTAGCTTGAGTGGACTTTAAGGAATACTGATGGTTGTGGTGTTGGAGCAAGTAACTGTCAGGCTGCAAAATTCACATCATTGCTACACTAGAAACTTCAGGAAGTCAAATATGATGTCAACAGAGATAACCAGAAACTCTTTGATTATAATCTCCAACTGATGCTGGGAATTACCTCCTGGAAAGCTGTATCTGCATAGGTATTGCTCAAAGAAGTTTTAACTGAAGGTTGAGGCAGATTCTCTTAAAACTTTGTACTTACTCATCAGTTAAGGTGAAAAAGGCAGTATAGATAGGTAGTTTCGTAATACTGTCACTTCTGTGGATCAGGAAATTCCCCCTTCCTACCCCTCCTTTTTTTCTGCCTGGAGCTTCTGAGTATCTGCTTCCTGCCTGCTTCCACTGGCATTCTGAACTGCTCTGTGAGGAACTGATTTTAAAGCAACTGTGCTAAGTAAAAGTCAACTTTCCGTCAAGAATGGATACTCTGCATTTTTCGTTAATTTCATTTTGGTGTTTACTGCTTAAGAACTTCTAAGCCCATTCTGTAGGGTGCCTGGAGGTTGGTTAGTGGTCAGTCTGTTTTTGCAGCAACTTAGTCATGACATACCAGAGGAGAAATGTGGAGGTTTTTTTTTTTTTAACATAGTACTGTGGAAGAAAAATTCAAGAACTGTTCATGGGCTGTTACTTTGCAGATAGCAACTGTTTTTGAGGCACAGTGTAATTTATGTAGTACATAATGCTTTGCATCAGAAGTTATTTATGGGGTAGTTTGTTTAATAAGGATATTTCTGAGTGATTTTGCTGCCTCATTATAATTTGCATTTACTTCGTGTTTCATTTGTGCAGAAACATTCTGTACAAATCACTGTAATTTGTCATTTTGCTCTGCCAGGTTCAAATGGCAAAAGATCTTGAAGTGTCCCAAGGTAATTATTTATGATATACCAGGAATAGAGGAATCAGAGCTGGCATTGAGTCTCTCAGAGTTCTTCAGAGAAAGTATGGCAAGGGTTGGAGTTTGCCTTCCATGGCCTTCTGCCACAGCCAGCTCTTGTGCATACTTTCTGGATGAGGGGAAGGAGTAACTATTCCTCTACTCTGCTGTTGCAGATTCAATATTCATAAAACAACAGTGATTTGAGGTTCTCATTCTTGATGTGGTACAGCAGGACTTGAGAAACTTGCCTCTTTTCTTTTACAGTCAGGTGTGGGAGGTCACCAATGAATTGGTGCTCTGACGTGGTAGGCTTACTAAAATGAGTTTGTTTTCTTACTCGTCTGTGGGGAGTGGAATTTGGGGTTTTAGTCCAGTCTTGACTTCATTAGCACATGGACAGAAAAGAGTAACTTTCAGTGAATTCTTTGATTGTTTAAAGGGAAGTGTCTTGAAAAAAAAATTAACAAAATATTAGACTTAAGCCTGACCATGTGACATCTGAAATAATGGGCAGTCATTCACACCTGTGTAAAATCATAGACAGGACAGTAGTGGGTTTTAAATTTTTTTCTTTTGTTTTGTTGATTTGTATGGAACAGTGACATCAGAATGAAGTGCAAGCCAGTGCAAAACCAGATCCTACATCAGTATTTGTTCTGGAAAGCTGCAATAGCTCATTTGTGGTTTTCCTGCTTGTAAATAATGTAGTTAGCCTACCTCCTGCTGAATGTTTTTATTCTTTATATGATTCTACTGATGAATGTCTCTGCTTCTCTGAAATAAGGAAGAATATTAAGTATTAAGGGAGAATATAGAGCAAGTTACTTGGTGATTTCTTGAGTCAAATCCCAAAATGCACAGAAGACTTTAATGTTCTCCTGGAGGTTCTTTCCCCCCTTCTCAGTTCCATGAAACAGAGTAAGCTTTCTTTTATGTAGGTTAGTATAATAAGTCACTTCCATTTTATGAGCTCAGTACCATAGTAGATGAGCTGTGGATTAAATGGAAAGTAATTTCTTTACTTGTCCCTTTGAATGCTTTTCCCGACTTGCTTATTCTTTTAACTGGTAGCTGTGACTGAATGGCCACATACAGAAATCTCTTAGACTTTGTTAGCACAGTCAGCATCTTTGTTTTAAGGTACTTTTCTCCATCAAGCATGGAGAAAACCAAGCATAGCTTGGTTTAATTCCTCAAAAATGTTACTGCAGATGATTGCACTGGAAAAGAAGAGGCATGTTTCTTTCTTGTGATTTCATTAACTGCATACAGTGCATCATTTTGGAGCTTATTAGCTGAGAAGGGTAGTTAGGATTTGAAACTTGAAGTAATGAATTATTATTTTGTTTTATGTCGCTTACAGTGTTGGGAGAAAGACAAAGCACAAGAAAAGTCAATGTGATTATTTTTCTCTCCTTTTTCTTTCAAGCCTGGTAGCTCAGGAAGGAAGCTTTACCGTGATAAGAGATGTTGATGTGTTGCCATTGCAGTGGTGCTGTGAAGCATTGACCTTCGGGTCATGTTGAGGGCGCTGGCCTCTGCTAAGCTCCTGCACAAGTGCAGAACAAATAAATTGTGGTTCAGAACTGCCTTCCCACGTTTGCTGAGAGTTCTGACTCATCCTTAAAACTTAGCATTTTGTCCTGAACTAACCATGAACCCTAAAGCCTCTGCTCCCCTCAGATGTGTATCTTGCTTTTGAGTGGTTTCAACTTGATAATAGGACAGATGGGACCAAATCTTGCTTATCTAATTTTCAAAATTATTCCAAGTGTGTTGTATGTTCAATATGAGTTGAACATCGTACAAGGATTGTCTTTGAGCTGTTTAGCCTGGGATGCTGCTTCTCCTGAATTTGAGGAGTTTGTGTCATACATGAGAGCATCCATGCTGCCTAGCAGATGTCTTGATCTCAGGCATCTCTGTTGAGATCAGTAGCCAGTCCTACCCGTCATTTGGAAATGCAAGCCCTAAGTAATGACTATGTTCTGCTTTTTTATTTTGTATCAGCTGAGGTTTTGAATCCTTCCACACTCACTGGATGTAAAGCATTTTTTGTGCTGTTTCAATGATGAAGATTTACAGTGCAGCTCCACAGTTTGACATCTGCATGCCTGCAGGGAGTGAACTGATTGTTGGGTGAAGTATGTCTGCAGTTGCAGCGAAACTGACTTCAGAAGTGAAAAAAATGTATTGTGTAACTGTGCGTTACATGTGCCTTGTTGAGTGGACAGGAGATTTTTATTTACCTCTTTCCCAGAAATGCAACACCAGCTTCTAATGGTGTAAGAATGGAGCAAGGAGTGGCAGCGTTGGTATTATGAAGAAATGTACGTTGTTTTTTGTATATCTGTAAAGTAATTTGGCTGTGTAATGCTTGAGCTAATTCTGGGTTTGCTTGAAAGCTCAGAGAATTCCTCCTAGACTGAAAGAAAGGATATGTGAGTGTCATTTATAGGTTTAGCCAAAATAGCCCATGTTGGACTTTATTCTCAAATGGGAAGGCAAGATGCATTCCAGATTGCACTGGAAAGTCTTTCTGGGCATTACTTTTCAGGGTAATGGGATTCCCTTCTCTGCTCTTCCTTACTTGGGGGTGCTTAAGTGTAGCACACAAAGCAACAGAATGGAGGAAGAAAGAGGTGCAGGCAGCCAGTCTCTGCAGATCCAGGGGGAGTTTTGGGTGTGCTGCAGCAAAGAGTGGGAGAGATGTTCATTGCTCCTTCCAGGGGCTCTGCCAGGTGTCAGGCCTGGGAGCATTCACTGCACAGGATGGGCAAAAATTTGGTTTAGGATCAATTTCAAGCTATTTTTTTTTTTGTATAGGTACATCCTGAATGTCACATCAGTGGATTTTGTGGGAAAGTTTTGACATTATTTATGTGATTATTAAATGACTTCAGAATACAGCAGAGATTTCTGAAAATACCTTTTGTTGCTGGTATGTATGTATGATAGAAATGCTGAAAGGAATAATTAAAATGCTATAACCACAAACTGATAGTATTAACTGTATGTGTGCATCTTATCTTCATCTGTAGCTGTATGATGATGATGTTTTCCCTGCCTGTTCCCCCCCATCACCTGTTTTGCATATCCCATAGGACAGTAGGGCTCTGGAAACTAATCATATTTTGCTGGGGACTAAGCTGTGAAAGTAAGCAGTTACGTAGTGGATAAATTTGTGGCTTGATGGAAAGGAAAATGTTTGGGGGTTTTTTACGAGGAAATTGAATGATGCTATGGAGAACTTTATTCTTTTGCTGACTGCTACAGAGATTGGTTTGGGTTTTTTTTTCATGTAATGCTGGATATTAACCACATATTTTTTTATGTAGCCGGTATTGTGCATTGATCACCATATGGATCAGTTAGTTGACTTCTTGTGGTTTGATGTGAAGAGATACTGAGAACTCTCAGCTGTCACTGAAATGAGTTGGAGCTCTGTTTTAAACACTAAAGCTCTATATAATGCTATGTGCTCTATAAGGTTCATATATGGATTTCTAAAATTATCACCTAATATTGGATGACTTGCTTTTTTCCTTAATTTATCATGTGCCAATTCCTGTTCTTGTAAAGGCCATCACTGCTCTTCAAGGGTTATTTTGAAAGGCAATGTATTTAGGACCTTGCCATAGAATACAATTAAGAGTTTTTGTGAGAAGTCACAAGTCTTGTTGCACAATAAATTCAGGAACCACCTGAATATATCTTATCTGAGTACTGGAAGAGTTAGACTGTCATCATTTGTCTGTCTGTGCCCTCCAGGTCATGACCAGCCCAAACTTTAATCTCCTCTAGCATTGATGTCGTAGCCCATTCTTGTTTTGGTTTCCTTTTTTTCTTTGTCACATATTTGTCCAGTGCCAGTTTCATTCCAATGAATTGTCTCCTGGTTCCATTTGTAACAGAATACTCTGTTAATTGCACATAACAAGGTATGCATATTTACTTCATTTATTGTTGCAGCTGTAGTTGATCTGAACATAGCTGATGCTGTTTTGGAAGACAACTTCTGCTTTGGAAGAGATGAGTAGAATTTTTCTGAATTAAAATGAGGTGTGATGGAGCTACTGGTAGATGTGGAGAGGGAAAAATCTATATAAAAGAAGTGGTGACAAGTTGCATTTGGCTTAGTCTCAGTGTCACTATGGTTTGTAGAAAGCTAAGGAGGGGGCGTGCTGCGCTTAAAATAAGATCGTCTGTGTGTTAAAGTAAGAGCGCTTTAGAGCACATGTTCAGGATTCCTGTAGATTCAGTGAGAGTGTGTAAATGTATTTAAAGGCGTCCAGAGAGGGATCCTGTCTGCCTGAATTAGAGGCTTTCTGGCATCTACTTTCTCAGCCTTTAGAGGAGCACAGTTCAGCTTTTGCGTGGCGCACCTGTCAGTTTGCCTCATCTGTGGTTTGTGGTTGATGCTTTTGTAGCTTTGAACACCCAAAGATGGCTCTAAAGCCATAGTTCAAAGTATTTTTTTTCTTATTCATTTGTGGGAGGGGTGATTGCAGGGAAGCTACAGCTGCAGCATGTTTCAGTGTTTAAATGTACCTCAGCCAGTAGGGAAAGAAGCCAGTGTTTCACTTCCAGCTCCAGTCACTTGTGGCTAGACCGCAGCATCCAGGCTCTGAGATAAAGGACATTCTGTATCACTTCTGCTTCACCATTTTTGGGAAAAGAGCACTATGTTTTCTTTCTCCTGTGGTCGGCTTTGTAGTAGGAACATACTTTTTGAAACATTCAATTAAGAAGCAGCATGGCACCAATCGTCTTTCCAAAATCCAAAGTTTTGTTTTTATTCTTCCCTCTTTTAGAATCTCACTGCTACAGAACAAAAAGAAAGCAAACTGCTTTTCAGTTAATCATATCTTTAAAGGTGCACTGCTGTCATTGTGCTTTGTATGTGGTATAGGAAAATCTTGCCTTTTGACAGAGATGTGGGCATTTTGAGCCCTTTGTCTCAGTGAATGCACTTCTAGCCCTGGTACACTTTCTCAGATTCACAGAGTGCAGAGTAGAGAAATAAAGCCTTCAACAGAGGGAACAGGGAGAATACCTTCAATAATGCCCAAATCCTTAATCCTTACTCCATGCTCTTTGGAGAAAGGAAACAAACAGGATACGGGTTGTGCTTCAAACAGTTGTCCCATGTCACTCTTCATCAGCACTGTCTTATTTGAAGGTTTCCTTACCCTTGATGATTGTTTACTGTTGTCTTTTTCAGACACTAAGCTTGGAAGCTTTGCACTAGATTTGAGATCTCTTTGGGTAAAAACTTTCTTTTAAGCACACTTTAAAAACATAGTGCCTTAATGCTGGTGTTGGGTACTCAATCCATGAAGTTCCTGGCAGTCTTTCTATATTCAGTGTGGAGGTAGTGCTGTACCTGGGGAGATACAGGTGGTAATGGTGCAATTATATGGGTGGCAAAAAGGTGACTGGACTTGGCTAATATGTGCAGAATGATGCAAATCATGTAGCAGATGTAGGCAGAGAAACTCAAGACAGGCTTTATGGGCAAATGAATATGATTTTTCTGATCATATTTTCTGACTACTTTCTTAGGAGTTGTCTGGAACCTTTAAAAGCAGTACTTCCATTCAGTCACAGAGTAGATTAGTAGGGTGTGGGGAAATGGTCTACAGGACCTTCTTAATGGTGGTCTTTGAAATTTGAGGGGGTAGATATCAAGTATATCTAATAGGGAAAGGAATTGGCACAGCCTCACATTTTATTTCTACAGTGCTTTGTGTCAGTATCAGTCCCTATGTTTGATTCTAATCATATTCCTGCTAGTTACTGTCTCTATTCTTTAGCTGCAAAGTGTGGGTAGCAGTTGGTAGATCTGTCATGGTTTGAGAGATGGGTGTCTGACAGGAAAGGCAGGAGCCTCCCTTGGGATGGAAGATGTAAACCCCTCCCCTCCGTATTATTAGCATTTTGAAATTAAGGGGCTCTCAGGCAAAGACAGGAGAATAGGAATAACAGCTCTTTACCAGTGTGTATATGAGGCAAACCAACCCCAGCTGTGGCAGTGACACCGAACAGAACCAGAACCACCGAGAGCCTTCTCTGGGCTGTCAGGCACTTCCCCCTCGGTGCAGTTCCGCTCACAGCCGGCAGGGGCGCTGTGGCTCCGCTGGGCAGGGCAGGGGCGATGGTTCCCCCGCGGCTGCAGGGGGCGCTGTGGGGCAGCTCGGGGAGCACGAGCCAATGGCGGCTGGGCCGGCAAAAATCCTGGGGGGAGGGGGACAAGATATGTCGGGAATTCCATGGCTGTGGTTGGAAAAAATCCTGGAGTGTCTCAGCAGGTGGAGGGTGCAGGGCTGGTGCAGCAGGAGCTTGGAGCAGTGCTGAAGAAGCGGTGGGGCTGGGGCGGCGGCAGCCCGGTCCGGTCAGGGCTGGGAGAGGCGGGTTCAGGATCTCGGGGCCCCCAGGTGAAAAGAGTCCCTCTCTCAGCGAGGCATTAACAGGGCCCCAGTTCAGGGGCTGCTCTCCCGAGCAGAGGCTCACCCAGGGCAGGAGGAGCGGCCTGGGCTGGACTGCAGTGGGAACAGCGAGTTCCCTTCCCTGGCAGCAGCTCCGAGTGTTCTCCTCTGAAACCAAGAGAAAGTGCCCAGCTGCCCCTGTCCCCCATCTTTTACCAGTCCAGTTCTCACGGTATCTCAGTCCCTTTCCGAGAAACCCCCAGACAGAGATGGTGCAGCCAGATGCTTCCCAGGCTTGGCCACTTCTTTTGTTCTCCTTAAGTATCATCATTAGCATTTTTCATAGGAATTTATGGGACAAAATTCCCTACCAAAAGGAGACAAGATGCTTCTCAGGAACTGTAGTGTATGATGGGCTTTGGAGAATTGATGTAAAATAAAATGTGTAGTATTGAAAGCCGTAAACATAAGAATTTAATCTGGATCTCTGTCTTACCTTTCTGTATCGATAGCCTTGGAGGCAAAAAGGATTTTTTGAACCAGTGAATGTGTGGAGTTCCCAGTGAGTGATGCTTAGAGAAACAGTGGAAGAGGCCAGGTCATGGCCTCTGTACCCCCTGTCCCTGTTTAGGGGGAGCTAAACAACATGCATATGGAAGGACTAAGCCTATATTGTGCATCAGAGCTGTTTAATTTATATTAACCTGTACAAAACTCACCTTTTAATGAGAGGTTTATAAGAAATGACGTACGTTGTTGCTGTCTTCTTAGTTCTGTGAGAAGGATCTAACCTATAAATACACCCATGCTTACCACTCTGAGTGAAGGTATTTAGACTGTCTGTCTTGGTTATGAGGTTTGGGTTTTTTTCTGGCTATGAGCCCATTTCTGGTGAATATATAAGAAATACAACAGGGGCAGAATCCAGAAGGAATCTGAGATGGTTCAAAAGTCTTGGTATGTGTCATGTTCTGGTATATTCAGATGAAGTCAATGTTTGTAGCTGTTGTGAAGTTCCTAGCTGATTTTTGTTTATGGGGAAACAGTAAAGCTTGTACTGAAAAGAATCCCTCAAGTTGAAAATTTTTGTTCATAAGAACAAAAGCAAGATCTTCCTGATCATACTTTGCTATTATCAAAGAGCTGTCTGAGGTATTCACCTCATTTTTGACTTTTGAAGTTGGGGCAAATTTCAGCCTTTCTTCTGTGCTGTCTTCACTGTTGATCTCATGGAGTTGTAACAATGTGATGCAGTAATCATGTCCATGTTGTTATTTTATAAACAAAATATTATTTTAAGGAGCACCTATGAAATTTTATTATTTCAAATACTAAAGATATGAAGTTTTTGAAAAATAATGGAAATGTCAATTGCCATGTGGTAGAGAAGAGGTGATATGTGGGTTTGTTTGATAATTTATTCCAGCTCTTGTCTACTTGCTAAAGGCAATAACATTACTAGACTTATACAGAATTTCTGGATTTATCAAATACTGAGTCATTGTCTAATTCATAATATTTACAAGTCACTCTGCGTGCTCAGATATGACTTTTTTGCAGTATAATGCAAAGTTTGTTAACTAAATTGAACATTTTTTTATTGTTTCTAAGATAAATTGCTGTTTTCCTAGCTGCTCTAACAAAAGGCTTTTCTGTTATGTGTAGCCACTTTCTAATGAAATAGTTGAGCAAATAGATTTTTTAATAGTTTTTATTTAGAAATCCTTTGGGCACATACAGGTAGATGGATAGGTGTGTGAGAACCAAGGATGGTCCGAAATAAAAATAAAGTGCTTAGATGTGAAAAATAAATGTTATTAAATAAGACTTTATATAGTAACAACTGCTGATCTGCTGTTCATTCAGGTAAAATGAGATTTTCACACTTTTAAAATAAAGGTACACATTTAAGACAGACTGCCAGCTGGGATTTCTTAAATGTTTTCTTGTTTTATTATTTCTGAAAGATTGCAGTCAAAATTTTTGTAAAGAATTTTTGTGAATTTAAATCTGGATCATTTATGAATATATTTTGGTTTTGGAAATTTTATCCACAATTCAAATGAGGAGGATGTTGGAATGATAAAAAAATATATATTATCCTTAGTTCAGAAAAGCCATTCCATAGTGGTGAAATGTAACTCGAAATACTTCATGTTGCTGGGCAGCTTCCTTTTCAGGAAGGCATGGCCACGCTTAATTTGGTTTCTGGAGTTATTCTTGCATTGTGAATGGGATGCTGGAGGCACAGCTTTCCATAAACAGATTGCAGCCAAGTGGAATTTGATGGTGGGGGTCCAGATAGGAAGTAATTAAATGTTTGAGGTTACATTCACTTGGGTTCATTTTAATGGATGTCTGGTTTTGGAAGCCTGGCCCACAGCATCATTAGATAATATTGAATGAATGGCTGTTTCCAAAGAGAGAAAAGAGTGGGTTTTTTTGGTGGTGGTGCGATGCTTGATGAGCCTAATGTAAAGGAAACTGAAGTGCCTGCCCACTGACCTTATTTGCTAAATCAAAGCTAATGCTAATGTAAGGTCAACAAAGACACCAAATGGCTGGGCTTGCTTTCACAAATCCTGTTTGCATATTGTGATGGATGCATACTTTTACACTGCAGTATGGGAAAGCCTTTATTTCAGTTCTCTTCTATTTATTGTATATATTAGAAAGGGCCCATGGTGCTCTGCTCTCCGTGGCTGCAGGGCAATCCCTGCTCCAGTATCTGCAGCACCTCCTTCCTTCCTCTTTCCCTGACCCTGCTGCTCACAGGGCTGTTTCTCTCACCCTTTTTACCCTCACTTCTCTCTGTGTTTGTTGTGTTTTGCCCTTCCTTAGCACAGTTCCCCTCAGGTGCCACCACCACTGTGGCTGAGGGGCCAGGCAGTGCCCCCTCTCCTGACCTCTCCACAGAGGCACCCAACTTCTTAATAGGTGAAAATGGTAAGGAGTGGCCAAGAATCCAGTTTAAAGTTGGTTTTGTTACATGATCCCTTCGTAAATTTATAATTAGGCAAGTAGAAGAGTGTAGGTCAAGATGACTAGCACTGAAATTACCCGGTGTTAAATTATCTGCATTCCCCACAGCCCTGTTTCCTGGCCCACAGTGCAGCAAAACTAGAACTGGATGTAGAATTGTAACAAAAAATTATCTTACTAATTCAAGCAACTGAAAGATGATTTTTTTCCTCCTCTCTCCTTATGATGCCTTCCAGTTCTAGTTGAAAATTACGTATTGTGGAATCAACTTTGAACCTTTAGGCCTTAGGTCATTACATATTAAGAGTAAAGTTTATCAGTGTTCCTTTCAGCTTGACAAACTGAGTGTTTGAAAGTTAATTTTTAGGACTATGACTGGGTTTCACTTTGCCACACTGAGCTGAAATCTGTACAGTACAAAGGTTTGGTGTTGAGTCCAGGCTGTGGTGCCCTTCTGTCCAGTTTGCTGTCCTTGTCTTGGAGGAGGTAAACAGCCTTTCCGCAGGAGGGATTTACCCAGCGCTGGTAGTCACCAAATACTGTCCCTTCTCCAGCTAAACGTTCAAACAATCTGCCACTGTCACCTCACAGGGAGTGTCACCTCCTTCCTGCAGCCGCAGGGCAGTCCTGGACACGAGGCTTCCCTGGCTCCTGATGCTTGGATCGGTTTGTTCTATCCAGTTACGCTCTCAAATGCACCTGTCTGGTCCCTGCCGCTGGCAGAGCTGGCGTCTGGAGGGCTGCTTTGCTAGGCACTGGATTTGTGTCAGGCAGTACAACTCCTAGTCTTGAGAGGCTGTCTCTGTCCAGCCCAGGCAGCCCCTGATTAGTGTGAATCTGAGCAGTCACTAAGTACAGAGCCATTTTCATCCTCTGTGTCCCTTTATGGGTGTCCTGCTGGTAAACAGCAGCAGCGAAGGAAATATTAAACCAACCATACTACCTCTAGGACCATTTCCATCTTTGTCAGACATTTTTTCCTGACTGTTACCCAGATATAAATAGTTCTTCTAATCTGGTATTTATGGTACAGAAATAACTTAAAATTTAGCATGGTTTGTGTGGATTTTTCATTAGCTTTCTATTTTTCAGGCCTAGGAGGGAGTTTTTTGTGTGACCAATTTGAGACCAAAGAATACTTCTGATAGGTGTTAAGTAACTACCAGACCATTTCCTGTTTTTCCGTGAAGTATGTCAGCTGTGTTTAAATCCCTTCAGGGACAATTTTTGGCATGTGAACTCTTACTGGTTTGCCCACAAATTAGTCAAAATTAGTCTGCAGTGGCTGTGGTAGAAGTTAGTCTTTTTTCATTGGGAGCAAAGTACATAGACTATAAAACAAAAACAACCACAAAATCCTCCTTCCCTCCTTGTGCTCAATAATTGACTTTTAAACTTTATCTATTTTAAATGAGGAAATGCTGAAAGTGGATGTGAAAAGCTTCTAGACTTGTATGTTAGTTAGTGATCTTCACTTTATGATGGATGCAAAATTTATATGCTCAGAAAGCCAAACTTACCTTTTCACCACTGGTCTTAAGAGATAAAGAAGTATTCTGAAATTGTTAGTTATAAAAAAGAGTTTTCTGTATTTACTGGAGTCATTGTTTTGAAATACAAATTAGCACTTGCTCTGACAACTACTGTGTTCACGAAAACCCTGCTGAGGAGTAGCCTGCAGAACAATTTCTTCTGGTACAGTTGTTTTTAAGTAATCCCTGTCAACACTAGGCATCGAAAATGTGAGAGCTATGCCGTGGTCTGAAACAGCTGTCAAGTGTAGTTTCTGGAACAGAGCCATCTTCAGATATTCTTGTATCCTGTTAACATAGAAAATGAAGAGATTGTTTTCCTCTGTGCTTGTTGGATTTGTGGTCAGAGGGAAGAAGAAAAGGTCCCAAGTTATAAATTAAAAGAAATTGGTTCAAGTAAGGTGTAAATGAGCATCTATCGATGGCTGCCTTTATTCACATCATGAAGTGCTTTCCTGAGTGTAAGGATGTACTTAACCACATGCTTTCCTGAATCTGGTAAAGCTCCAACTGCTCTTTGAATTCAGGCTAAGATAAACTCTGCAGTTGGGATCATGGCAAAGTTTATAATTATTACCCAGAAAGTATGTTAAAAATAAAGAAATGTAGATGTTTTCTCTTTTTAACGATCCAAAAGGACAAGGTAAACAGCAGTAAATTTGAGGTTTGATTGAAGTAGGAAAACAGCCATAGTAGAGAATTCAGGAAGAAGAGAGTTTCGAGGGGAGCAGGAAAGGAAGTTGTTTCAAGGCACTGGCATCTCATTCTTTACATACAGACAGTCTTATCAAAACTAAGATCTGTATTCTAATTAGCAGAGTTCAAGGTACAAAACTGATTTTTCATGGTAGCTAGATGACATCCTGCTGAGACCTGAGTTGATTAAGAGAACATAATAGTTGAGATATTTATATGGCTTCTCTCAAGGACTTGAGTTTAGCAGGTTAGTTACAGAATACTTCAGTAGAGGATGTGAAGTCTTTACTTAAATGATGCAAAAGAGTCTTTACTAGTAGGTAAATGATATTTAATTCTGGTTGTTTTGGGGATTTTGCCCATCCTTTTCATTTTCCTTGAATTGTAGAAATGAGAAATGGCAAAAGTTAATTAGGCTTAGGTCATCCAGCACATTTCCTTGCCAGTGAGGTATTCTCAGCATTTTTTTTTTCTGTTTTTTGTTTTCTGAAGTTCCTTATTGTATCCTAACCTAACTAAGGTTATTGCCAAAGGGAAGCTTGGTAAGGGCTTCTTTTGGAGCCTGTGAAGGAATTTTAGTGAATCAGAGCACTGTAACATCATACCAGATCAATGTCATCTCGTCTGGGTTTAGATAAAATACAGTGTGTATTTTACACAAATACATTGTGACATTTCATGTTCTTCCAAAAGGACGTTGTTGAAGGCAATGCTACAGATTACATGTAAGTATTGTCTTTACCTAGTTAGCATAAATAAATTTCTGGCCAGAAATCATGTTAACGTGTTATCTACGCTTAACCCTTTACCTGTAGTCAGTACCTGTCATTTGAAAACCTATCTGGTTTTTTCTGGGTGATAACTAATACAACAAAATGGAAACGAATCTCAAGGTGGGTTCCATACTAAGGAAAAAGTCCATAGACACCACATATGTCATGTTGAAATTGAGCGGAGATTTTTAAGTACAGTTGGAAGTGTTTTCTTGTATGGAATGCATCTGGTGCCGGCTTTAACTGTCTATTCCAGGTAATGAGCTGTGAAATTGAATGGGACTGTTTAGGTTGATTTACTGGGTGAGTTGCAGAGGCAGAACTATTTTTAACTGTTCATTTACTGAAATCAAAATAGCTTATTTGCTGTTTATTTCAGTGGTCTTGTTTCTGAAAGGCAGTAAATAGTATGAATTCGAAAGTAGGAATATTGTTACAAAAATTTCGGTGCTGAGGTTTATTTGGGTGACTAGCAGTGTGTGTTTTGTAGAGAGGTGAAAGGAGTCAATCCAAGGACATTTCTACTAGAGGCTTGTTTATTGATTTTTGTTAAAATTAGGTTTTGGCAACGCAACAGTTTTTGTATCCCAGTGTGTAAATGCTCTTATGCTGTGCTTGAGATACTTCTAGCTACTCAAAATGTCTTCAACTGGGTCTTCTCAGTTACCTATTTGCAGCCCTTTGTAGGCTGGTTATATACTAATACATGGGATTACTGGAAAATATTTCCATATTCTGTTTTCTCTTCTTCTCCCTCCTGCCTCTTGTATTTTTGCATTATACCTTATATGGTAATTGAGAACTGGGCAAAGATATCTGCAGTGTATCGCTGTTGATTTGTCTTTAGTTTGAAATCTCAGTTTTCACAGTTATTCAGTGAACCCACAAAGGGCATATTTTTATGGTTGATTTATGTATGCTGCTAATTTGATACCAGCTAGTATTAATTTATTATTTGTATAGATCAGCTCACATCTTCAGGTTGCAAGCGTATGGATTATGTAATATCTATTTATTCTAAGTGTATTTATCAAACCACATAACCTGAAAGTCGCCTGATGTTACACCTCATGGCCTGCAAAAGTCACTTCTGGCAGAAATAAAGCACAGCTGCTGTGTTAACACATAGTCATTGCTCATCTGCAATTGTTCTTCTAATCTCTGCGGTTTTCCGCTTTCACTAAACCTACGCGCTCTCTGTAGCAACTCGCGGATTATTTGTGGCCTATGATATCACCGAGACTTGCTGAATTTTTTTAGCACTGGTTGACAGATGAGTAAGTTCCTCTTGGTTTCCTCCTTCTTTGTCGTAGGAAGTCCCATTAAATTGATTATGTGACTGAAAAGTAATGATACAACCACAGGAAATCCTGTGGCTTAAACCAGTTTTGTTCTCTGCTTGCTTTTGGTAATAACTTCGTATTTACAGAATACTGTCTTTGATTTAGACTGCGTTGGACTGACTTTAAAAAGGTGATACTCTTTGCAACATAAGGAAAAAAATGGCTAACTTTTTTTTGAGCTGGGGCATCTTTTGAAAAAGAAATATCAAGAGTAAATAAATAGTATTGCTGATGAGAATTTGTGGGTGAAGATTTGGCAGCATAGATCACTTCAAACAAAATCAAACTTAAGTGTCAGATGCAAACACATGCTAAGGAAAAAGAAGTCTAGCCATGTGTATGCTACATTTGGAGGCTTTAAAAGGTATGAGGTGCATGAAGGCATGTAGGACTTCTTGCTTGATATTCTGTGAGCTGGAGCAGTGAGCTGGTTCAGCTGCACAAGCCTCACGCTTGTATGAAGTATGGATGTGTCAGGAGACTGAAATCATCCTGAGAACACAGCACATTTAAATTGATTTAAACAAGTCTGCACTTTCATTCTTGGTCAGGAGTAGTTTATACCTTGTTCAAGCCCTTTCTTCCAGGATATAGCAATCTGTAAGTTCCTCGTGAATTTTTGGTTGGGACTCTCCTGTGACATTTAGGCACAGTAATAACATTGTTGGATGTCAGTCTCTTACAAAAAAATCTTTTTGGAAGTAATGGGAAGGTGAGTCTTTCGATGCCATGCAGATTATTTTCCTCCCATCTCCCTTTTCATTTGAAAGTACTTCAAAGGAGTTTATTTATTATGTTAGGTAAAACTAGGGAAAGACAGATTTCATCAGAATACATTTGCTTTCTTGCTTGCACATGCAGTTACTGTTAGGCCTTGGTTAATTTATAAATATGGGAAATAAACGTATCCCTGAGGTAAAAGTGCAAAGGAAGGATAAAGTGTTTTAAAAACATCTTTCCTGTGCTAGTGGGGAGTGCACATGGTGTTATCCTGACCTGACAGGCTCCATGGAAAGGGATTACTGTGGCAAACAGGAGACAAGCTATTGGTATTTCCAGACTGAGGCATGCCTGACTGGCAGAAGGGAAGGATGGCTGGAAAACCAGCCAGGATGAGGAAGAAGGGACAAGAAATGCTGAGGGGAGCACCTCCAAAGTATCGATATCCTTGAAGTCCTTACCTCCTGTGTTCTGGGCAACAACTGTCGGTCCAGTACAGCTGTTTGTGTGCTCACTGGGTGTGTACAGCCTCCCTTGGAGCTGGGCTGACCCAGCCTGCCTGGGAACCTGTGCTGGGAACACTGTCCTGGGTCTGGATCTGGTGCAGGTATTGCTCCCTCGCTGTTGAGTGAAATGTGGATAACTGCAGCACTGTTCCTCAGTATTGGTTGTTAGAATACATCTCCAAAGCCCCCTCAGGACCTGCATCTCCTGGGAAGTTGTGTGGAGACTTGAAAAAAGAGGAGAAGGAGGCAGCACCAGCAGGGACAAATTGGGATAGCAATACTAGGCATGGAAGTTTGCGGGAAGTTGTGTTAACAGGAGTTTGAGTTCCCTTTTTATTTAAATTCTGTTCCTGTAATTCTTTCTCTCTCTCTTAGAGAACAGTGCATACAGTGTCTCTTGGAATGAGTAGCAGTAGAATTGAAAAAAGTAGTAGTTGACAGATGATTGAAAATGACTTTGCAGAATGTGGACTGAATTCACTTCATTTCCTTCCCTGCTTGAAGCATCAAGAGCATTCTGTGATGTAATAATTTTTGTTGTCATTAGTAATAAATTTGGGGAAGAAGCATGCTGTTTGCAAAGGGATTTATGATGACCAATTGCCTGGTTCAGAAGCCTGGGCCAAAGGTGGGAATGTGGGTGGCTGTGCTAACCTGCTTGGGTCATCAGAGTGTGTCCATGAAATTTATCTAGAAGAGTAGTCTAGATTTGGGGTTTGGGGGAAGATTTCTTCTTTGAACTTGTTTCACAGCAATGAGTAGAGATATTTTTTGACACCACACTTGGTCTGTATTTTTATGCAGTCTTCTGCAGAAAACCTAAAGGTTGTGGAGGTGGAAAGTGCAGAAATATATATTTGATACTATGCAGTTCTAGGTGACAAAACAGCTAAATTATTTCCTGTCATCTAGCATAGCTTAAAGCTTTGGAGAAATATCTGTTCTTGGAGTAAAGTAATTCAGAGAAGTTTTAAGATGATCCTAATTTAATTATAAAATATACTGTGTGGTCATACTAAGAGTTAAATGTAACCCAGAAAAAAAAAAAACCAAAACAAAAACCACCTTGACCATAGTGACCTTTAGAGGAGATCACTGAGCATGAACCTTGTAAGACTTGGAAATGGATGGAACTGCAGTGGTTTATGTCAGCTGGAAGTCTGGCTCAGTGTGTAAACTGAAGCAGTTTATTGTTCTGTTTCCTCTAATACACACAGTAGCAATAAAACTGTACAAGTGTGGGAGGGTGGGAACACCCCAACTCCAGAACAGTACCTCTTCTCCCAGTCTCTTCCTTTCTCCTCTCCTTCAAGGTTACTTAAGGATTTACTAGGTAGTGAGATTTATTAGGTGAGTGTTGAATAAGAACACTTTCTTCCAATCTATAGTATGCCTTTGTAAAGGTTTCCTTAGTTTGTCACCCAGAACAGTAAGAATTACTATCTTCACTGTATTTCTTATGCCTTTTAATTGCTGTGACCCACCCCAAAATTTTACAGCATTAAAAACCCATAGCAGCATGAGAAAATACGAAGTTGTGCAATTCTTTTCCTCAAATGCATATCAGAAACATATATATTACTAAAATTGGATTAGGTCTAAATACTTAATTTGTATTCAAAGAGGAAACGCCTTTTTTCTTACAGCAGTTGCAGGTTGGGTGGAAGTGGATGAAAGGAGTAGAAGTAAAGCTCTAGTGGAAGGAAGAGAAATCATTCCTTGGCAGGACAGAGTGTCTGTCTGTAGCAACTCTGCAAGAGATGTTCATAAACCATAGATGTGGATGTGGAGAGCAGGCAGAGCAAACAGGGAGCAGTTCTTGACTATACATGGGATGAGATTTGAGCTAAATTGCTAAACCAGATTTACTAATCTCTTCCAATATAGTACATGAGTGAGAGTTTAGAAGATTGTGACCAAACAATTTGAGAATAAGTTTATTCATGTATATGCTACAAATTGGGAGGAATTGTGAGGTAAAGAGCATAAACAGGATGTACCTAAAATCATGAGAAACTTTATTCAGCACTCTCGAGGATAAAATATTTTGATAATATTTAGTACAGAATATTTTGGATCAAGAGACTGAGGTCATGTTAACTTCATACATTAATAAAGTTATTAAATGCAGCATTTTGTTTTTCAGTTCATAGTGTGATCTTCATAAGTGGGCTGAAGAGCTGCAATAACGCTGTAGCTGTAAAGCAAGTTTTTCATCTTTGTTTTTAAGCTAAATGTTATCCTAAACTCAAATGAAGTGAGTGTTGCATTTGTGCAGTAGTGAAAGATGAAAGAAAACTTTTTCAAATGCAGTTTGAGAAATTGCCTTTGGCTTTGATAGCTCATGCACGTACTACAGAACCTTAACTCACCTGATCAAGTTAAAGTAGTGGAAGTGTGAAAATAATTCTGGTTTTAAAGTACTTTTACATAGTGCTTACACATAGAAAAAATGAAGCTGTAAAAATGTGAAACTGTGGCACTGTGAACAGTTTTCCTAACAACAAATTTGCACAGTGGCAATTTCTAGAAGTGTAATATTTTTTATTAAAGTTTATTCCAAGCCTCTGTAAACACTGTGTGTCCCTTAGCATTCTGTTCAAAGATGCTGGGGATTTTTTGGTGTAATTAGTCTAAAAAAAGATGGTCAAAAACATTCAGTTATTTTGTGAAAATAGTTTGCTTTAAAACATTGAGCAAGAACAGGTGTTTTTTTAAGCTAGCAGCTGATTTTTTTCTAGGCTTAGCATTGAGTTTAGGCCTGTTGGTAGTATGGGATGCAGCAGTGAAGACAATTAGCAAGTCACTACTATATAGGATACTTAGTAAACTAAATGTTACTAGCAAGGAATTCGGTGTTTCTTGATAATAAGAAAGCAACTTGCTTTTTTCAGGTAAATGGACTTGGTTCTGTTGAAAGCATGGCTTCAGCTGATTTACGTGAATCAACTAAGGCTTCACGGTGTTAATTTCCAGAAGGAAACATTTTCTGTTTATATTTCCTTAAGGAGGAGAATATGTGAGATTATGTGGCATCAAGAATGTTTCCAATATTAAGCACTATTTAGTGGTGTTAATGTTTTGATACTTTAAAAAAACTTTTTTTAAAAATTTTTCCAAATTAAATGTCTTGGAAAGTAAATACTGAAAATTAGATTTGCCAATTAGGTGAAGGAGATGTTCATGTTGGAAACATTCTTTGTAACTCGTGTAAATCTGTAGGTAGTGCCAGGACTTGTGCAACACACAGCTCTTAATGAAATCACATGACTAAGTCCCTGCAGAATCTGTAGGTTGTATTTATTTTAATTCATTG
This sequence comes from Notiomystis cincta, assembly GCA_013398075.1. Lineage (NCBI taxonomy): Eukaryota > Metazoa > Chordata > Aves > Passeriformes > Notiomystidae > Notiomystis > Notiomystis cincta. Next base: position 554,284 of record VZRX01009169.1, on the reverse strand, counting down.
AATTCAATTACTCATATAATTTTGTGTAAATATAGGTGTACTCTATTCATACATATATGTATGTGTGTAGGTGTGTGTATAGACACGTATATACATATATATATATATATATTTATGTATTAAAAAAG
>VZRX01009169.1:529812-553837 GCA_013398075.1 Notiomystis cincta | reverse complement strand
AAAAAGCCATCTACATGCTTACAAGTTTCTGGTACCATCCAAAAAAATGTTTTAAACTCTTAGTTCCCAGCAAGAATTAAGATTTTTCTTTGTTCACCACATGGAAAATCAAACAATTCTCTCTGTAATTTATTGTTGGATTAGCTGTTGAATATGTTGTGCATGTTACATTTTTAGAATTTTATTGTTACATCTGATATAAAGGCCACTGGAAAATGCATAAAGACTGACTTCAGAAAACTTTTAAAATCAGGCTGTTGTAAACTCAGACTAATATTTTGTGGAAAAGAATGACATTATCAGATCAAGCTCTAATGGTACAGGTGCTTATGGTGTTTTGTTTTCTACTTTTTTGCTTATGTTATAAAAATAGTTGATCAAGCATTTTAACTGTGAAATCAATTTCTTTTTGGTATACAACATTGGTATTGTAATACATGTATATTTTAATTCCTGATTTCTAGAAATGAAAACATAACATTGATATATAGTAGAAAAATAGATGAGTCTAAAAGAAGATCTTACACAGATGCACATGCTTGACAGAAATTACATCAAGTTATTTTAACACCAGTATAAAATGGAATTTGTATTTTAATGTTCAACACTGTGCATCAAGTAAGATGAACAAGCTGTCAGAGGGAAGGGGGGGTGTTAGAGAGAAATATACATGTAGTGTATACATAATTTTTTCTTACTGAGAACTGCTGAGAAAGTTTTCATTTAAAGGGAGTGCCACTGCCTGAAATAATATATGGATATAAATATCTGTACTGCTCAGAATGTGTTATTTTAGAATATTTTTAACTGAATTTTTTGCCATTTAAAAATTTAAAGGTATAGGATTCTGCATGGCATTTTCTCTACCAATTTATCATGGATATTAACTACTTATAAGGTTAAAAGAGCAGTATTCATGAACTGTTGGCAAATCTACCTAATGATCCCTTCTTTTATCTCAGTATTCAAATCTGTCTGAAATAGCACTGTTTTGAGGCTTTGCAACTGCTACATGTTTGAACATTTTCCATTCCATAAAAATAAGACTTCCAAGTCCTTGTGTAGGGAGATGTTCAGGAAACCAAACCTCTTTCCTCCAGGAATATTTGGGTTTGTTTGCTTATGCCAGTCTGTTATGCAAATAAATGTGCTATCATACAGGCTTTATACTTGATTTTGCTCTAATGTAACTTGTCAGCTCTCCTTAGAGATGTCCCAGTCTCAGATGAAATGTGTTTGATATTTACAAAGGGAGGGAAGGATTGTCTTTCGTTGTTTGCAGTTATCAGTTGAATCAGAGTTTAAAATACAAGGTGAAGGTGATTGGAGGTTGTAAATTTTTTGTCTCCTGGAAGAAGCTGTAGGCTGTAGCACTTAAGAGGTAAAGTGATGCCAGTGCAGTTGCATTCATATGTGGGTTCCTATTCGAGTGCTGTGATAGCTACCAGAAAGGCAAAGGCAGTATCAGTCATCCTGCTGGCTCTACTGAGAGGTCGTTTGTCTTATTGGCATTGCTGGGGGACAAAATTGAGAGGTCAGCAGAACAACCTTGGGAAGAGTGGCAGGAGGCAGGCAAAAGTTTGTCTTTTGGGTCTTGCATAGTGCTGCTACTTTGGTGGTGACTAAGCCAGGGAATGGCTCCTTTGTGTTTAATAGCCTTGAGCCATTTTTTATTAGTTTTTTTTTCCCCTTTTTTTTCTCTGCTTTGTGGTAAAGGTACTGCATTTTGGGAAAGTTGTCATTCTTGGACTTTGGCCTTTTATTTTACATTAATATTATTTTGTACTATATTAGTGTTATTTTTATTAGTTTTTATCTACGAGAAATTCTGTTGTTTGCAGATCCTGGGGCTATTTAGTTATGTAATACATAGCAATTGCAAGAGAGCAATGTTCAGGTAAAACATGACTTTCTTAGGCTTATCACAAATTTTATTCATAGTTGTGAGGCTTTCTTTGATATATGACTTAAGAACATTCAGGATTTTTTAAAAAAGTAAAATCTCCAGACTTCTGGTATAGCTTTAAAATCTTCAGCACTGTCTGAACTTTTGTAGCCCATGCAGGGATAACTGGATTTCATAATCAGATACGTGTTTGGAACATGGATATGTACTTTTACATTGGCTGAAGAATGACTGCACTGATCATACAATACTGACAGGAGGATTTAGTTGCTGAGCTTCATTTCTTTCTTGTCGAGACTACACAATGTTGATGTTAGTTGCGTTTTTAAAGTGAGCAGTTTTTGTGGGCATTAGGTGTACTTGCTGAAGAGCTGAGGGTCTATTTCTCTGTTTATTCAATGCCTGGTGTTTGGAGCCTTTGAAGAGTAATACCCATTATGGTCTTCAGGAGCAGCATTCATCTCTAATTTTAACACCAGCTGACCATTTCTTAAAAGACTGCAGCTGTTATTTACTGAGAGCTCTGTAGCTAATTTGATTTTTTTTTTGTCTGCTGCAAAGCTAATGAATCATTTTTGCTTCTTAGTGAGTGCTATATGTACATAAATTATAATTTCAAATGTTACATTACTTGAGGCCTTTTAAAGGGGTATGTTGCTGAGGTACTAAGCATAGTGGAAATGAGATACCAAATGTAATGTGCTTAATTCTGATTTCCTTTAGTAATAATCATATTTTGTCTCGGTTTGTTAAAATCGTATTTGTAAAGCAAGCAAATGGTATGACCACTGTGCACAACTCATATTGCTTGAAGGTCATTTAGGCGTCCTAACAGCAACACTGAGAGTTGTGTTACAGAGGAAATTGCAGTAGAAGAGGTTTCAGCTTGGGAATCAATGTAAATCCTCAGTTATGGGATTCTGTATCAGTGATTTTCTGAGATAGCTGGAACAGCTCTTAGATAGAGCTTTACTGGTCCTGCAAAAGTAATACTGACAGATTAGGGCAAAGCTGAATCTCCTGAGCTGGACTCCCTGTGTTGTGCAGCTTTTATTTGTTCACATATCCTCATTAGCATAGAAGCTAACGAAGCTAATCAGTATTCAAAGAGGAAATTGTACAGGAAAATGGGTACTAGACACAAAGCATGGGATATTTTGGTTAATACAGATGATGTTTAAACTGTAATTGAGCATTAATGTCAGTGGGTATCTGGAAGGGATGTATTTCTGAATATACTTTTTTCAAATGTTCTTGGTTTGTTTTAATTTTTAGGACAAATATCTTGTATGTAGTAGTTTATTAGAACACAATTACAGTATTTGTCTGGTATTAGTTACTGTGGATAGGCTGTAGACAGTTTAAACGAAGTTGTGGCTGCATTATTTTGGTTTCCTGAACTGTTTGGTTTCTGTTGGGGTTTTTTTGTTTTGATCTTGAGCACTTTAGAAAGATAGTTGCTGAATGTCTGTTATCAGCTTCCTTGGGAGAATCAGCTCTGGAGACATTGCACCAAATATTTAAGCTGTTGTTAGGAGTGGCATTGTTTTTCTGCTGTGCTACAGTTCTTATCAATATGCATTAACAAAGCATTGTGAGGTTGAAGTATTGAATGAGTGTGGGACAGCTGTGGTGTTTTGCAAAGCCATGTATTTGAACAGGGGCATTGCATTTAATAAATATTAAAGTAATGACAGTAAATTGAATGTAATGACAGTAAATTGAATGTCTCAGAGCTTTTGGAAAGACTTACTTATAGGGATAATATAAACAGAATTTGTTATCCTTTAATAGTAGCCTTCTACCTTTTGGACTTACAAAGAATTTCTACTGGAAATTTCTACTTTTGTACAGAACATTTAAGTTTGTGGTATCCATGAGTTTGACAGTTAGTCATGAATTCTGCCATGCCCACAGTCCAGAGGCCAAAGAGTAGTGCCTTATAAGACTTGTCTGACCAGGTTATGGAAGCAAGAAGGGAAGAGAATTTCAGTGTCTTTTTTCTCGTTCAAGAATTTTTGTTCATGAGTAAAATAAAAATAAATCGAAAAATGTTCGTAAGAGCAATCCCCAGCTCCATTTGTGAGTACTCAGAGCAATCTAAACAGAAGTAAAGTGCTAAGGATTGAATTTTCGTCCTCTATTTTGACTCAAATAACTGGAATTACTCTGTATTTGGAAATATTTTTCACATATTGCTGTTGCTTAGCTTGTGGTCTTGGCTAGTATTCTCTTGTATTTTCACAGACAGGAATGACATTCTTATGATTGCTCTGGAGCATGTGTGACTGGAAATTTTTTATTTCTACATTTTTAAATCCTTTGACAGAAGACGAGTGAACCATAGAAGTGACAACATTATTGAAGTTCAAAGAAATATTCCCCTCTGAAATCCCAAAATTTAATACAACTCGGTTCGTCTTGTGCGTGCTTAGCACCAGCTTGGCCTAGTCAAATGGAACATCTATATCTTGATAGAATGTAGAATCTGATTGCAACACTTTGAGTGGCAGAAAGATCCTCTCATGCTCACTGGTGGCCAAGACAACACCATCATTACGGTTTCTTTGCTGTTCATGTTATTTATGTTAATTCATTTGCTAGCGCTTAATTAAAGCAGTAACTACTTAAGCACTTTCTTCGGAGGGCAGGAAGTACATTTAACAAGCCCAGTACCCAGCAATGGGTGAATGTACCTGATCAGTCTGTAGGTTTTGTTCACACAAGTAAGTATCCCAGAGGAAAGTTGTGCCAGGAAATATTCCGCCTTCCAGCTGTAATTGAATGGGCTTGAACAACAGGCTGAGACAGCTGGGTCCTGTTTTGGTCTTGATTTGTAGGGACCCAAGGGATTGGGAGAGTGGGAAAGAAATCCTGTGCCAGTTGAGTGAGTTCAAATGAGGAAAAGAGAGCTTTGCTCCCTTGACTGCTCTGCATTTCAACTATTAATACAGCAATAAAGCCTATTCAAAAAGAGTTCTGTGTTCTTTGTGTTTTTTTGAAAGAAGGCTTGTGTGCTTTGCTATTGTGTCTTTTTTGAAATTTAATGTCTTATCACATGAGGCAGAATTTTCCAGGTCAACCACCCAACTTTAATCATGAGATCTTGTAGAGTGCAGGAAGGAAGCTGAGAAGTCCTCACAATAACCAAGGAATAACATCCTATTGGAAGTGTTCTTTCATGGAGTCATTCGTATTATAATTAAGAAACCCCAGGAAACAAGTAGTTAAAGCAATTTTTTGAACAGTTTAAGTCCTTGATGTATCTGTATTTAAAATGAGTTTTCTGTGGTTTTGAGATATAACAGGAGCTTTCCCGTATTCCTTTTAAATGTTGCTCAGTTCTGAACATATACTTCTGAGCACTATAGGAAGGTCAAGTTGCTGTTTTCAGGGAGAACTCTAAATCAGATTTTTGCAGTTTACATTGCAAACATTAACTGTTTAGTTAAACTTTGCATTTGCCTCAGGTTGACCTCTTGTAGACAACAATAAATAGCTTTTCTCCTGACTGAATCATCCAACAAATGGATGTTTGAATTAGTTTGTTCATATCTAGCTTATGTGATTGTCAAATGAAAATACTGTGAGGGTAAAAATGGGGCAGAATGAAGCTATAATTGCACAGTGATCAATTGTGTGTATTAAGTAAGAGTGAGAATTACAGAGAGATATGTGAAGGACCTGCCTATTTTTAAAAATGGCTACAACCACAGAAGAGAACCAGAATCTTAGAATGGTCTGAGTTGTAAGGGACCTTAAAGATTATCTTCTTCCAACCCCTCTGTGGATACAGCCTTTGACTAGACCAGGTTGCTCAGAGCCCCACTCAAGCTGAGTGTCAGGAGAAAATAGTGTGCTACAACATAAAGCAGAGCGTCCTGTGCTACCAGTTTGATCCTAGAAGAGCATCTTCACTAGTGTTAGTGGGGGAATGTTATTACAAGCTCTGTGCTGTGGTGGCGTGATGACTTCTGCTGCTGCATTTACGTGAGTATTACTGCATCGCTGCCTGCAGTGTACACAGAGTGAGTTTAGACACGCAGGCACAGAAAGCTAAATTCATTTATTTGTATGCTGACTTGAATACCTGGTGTATAAAGACAGCTGAATGTAGACTAGCAGGTTGAGTATCTAGCAGCTCCTGGCTTTTCTTATGTGATTGTGTGCCTCTGTGGCTAGGATTGGTCTGATGCTCAAGGTCAGAAATCCAAATACAGAGGGCTCAGGTTTGTACACTGCTGTAGTGATTTCATGGCGGGTATCCTCCAAATTTACGTGGGGCAAAAATAGATGTTCTGACTTATCAGTATAGTACCATCTTAATAGCCAGTTGATTTTGATGCTTTTCATTGAATAGTAACTATTTATTTACCAGACCTGACAGTGTCTCCATGAGTATCAGTCGTGTCCTCTTTCGGTTACTTGAATGTGGAGAGTTCTGAACAACTCTCCCATAAGTAGTTGTGTTCCTGCAGGTGGGAGTTGTAAACTGTCTCAGACTGAAAATAACTTCTTAGCTGAAGAGTGTTTTTCAGTTGTTGTCTCATGTAACACTTATTATGCTCACAAATGATTATTTTGTGTGTGTATTGCAACTGTTTTGAAGTGTGGATTTGTTGGTATCAACTTCCTTTAGGCCAAAAAAAGTTATTCTAGAGAAGTGTAGAATATACAATATTTCTTCCAAATAAAATTTCACTTGATGGCAACTAATTTTATAAAAAGAAGTAAAAAAAAAAAGCAGCATGAGCTGCTTCTGAAGAGATATGGAAGTTCTACCATCTTTATTTAAGAGTGATATTGTGCGTGAAATCTGATGGTCTTTTTGCTGCCTCCAAATCAAGAAAATTATTATTTGTATAATATTTATATTATGTTTATATATAATAAATACATTCTATAATATTATTAATATTTGTATTATATTTAAGTTTTTCCTGGGACAGAATAGCAGAATTTAGTAGATGGAAAAAGCTACAATTTTTCACATTCTTATAGAAGAATAATTAACTCCTTAGTGGAGGTTTCTTTCTTTTTTTTTCTGGGCCCAAGTTCTAGAGTGTGGCTTGCAGGCAGTACTGGGAAAAGATGGTTTACATTATGTCTAAGTGTTCTTTTAGGGACAATCTCACTGTTGTCAAGTTTGGTTTGAAACTTTGAAAGAGAAAGGGGAAGCCAGTGCTGTGAAGGCATTTTTTTTTTCAGAGTATTTTACATTGGAGGTGACACTTGCTTTATTTCACCCTTTCTAGCAGAGGAGCTCCATAGTGTCAAGGCTGTAGCTGGGCAGAGCACCCTGGGAGAAATTTGTTTGAGGTAAAAAGATCTACAGCATGTGAATTTGGGTATTTTAGCCATATATTTGTTTGAGATGGGAGGAGATTCATTATAAAAAGGCAATTGAAAATACACTTTTTCATGTTCACTTTTTGGTAACTTCTGTTTCTAGTCACTGCTAAAAGCATTTATATTGCTCTAGTGTACTAACAGGGGTGCTAGCACATTATTTGTATTTGTACATAACTTTGCATACTGTATCTCTTCATGACACCATATAATAAAAATAAACGGGTATCTAATTCTCTTTTGTATCTTTGAAGGTTAAATTGATACTCGATCATTTATTTTGATTCTGTCTTGTATCATCTCTGCAATGAGTTACAGATTAAAACATTAAAAAAATTAATCAAGATTTAAGTAAATAAAATCCTACTTGATGGATTGACTATTCTGAATGTTTAGTAATATGCTCAGAGAGCCATAAAACGTAGTTAGTATATGTATCATTTAAGACTGATTTTAGACTAGTGGCTTTTTAAATACATAGCAATGGAGTAAATGGTGATGTGACAAATAGCTACTTTTAATTATTCATGTTAAAAGGAAGATACTGCTATTTTAGAAGTTGAGCTAGAAGTAATGGTTATCACCTTTTTTGACATAACAGAATGTGAAAGCTGTGTTTACTGTGTGTGCACACAATGATAAAAATAGCAGCAGCCGCCCGGTGTGGGGCTGGAGGGCAGGAGAACAGTGCGGTCACAGATTTGCCACCTTGGTTGCTATCCAGCCTAGTTATGTTTGCTGTCAGGTACTTTTGCACTTGTAAATAGAAAATAAGGTGACTTTGAAAAGGAGAGAGTGGCAGGAGCCACTGCCTAAGAGGAGAGAAGGTGGCAAGCAAATGAAGGAATTGAATCTTCTTTTAGATGGCTTTCCTATTTCCTGTGGGAGGAAATATGGTCAATCATGTCAATAACAGTCCCCTATTATTATTGATTAAATAACAGCTGGCTTCTTTCTATGGTGTCTTTAACTATTTAGCTTTCAAAAATAGAGTGAAATGTTCTTGTCTCATGAATGAAGGGACATATTTTTACTGGTGTATGTGTTATATGAGAAAAGTGAAGAAGAAATCCTGGTTTTTACAAACTCAGCAAGACCTCATGCACCTTGTCAGAGATGGTTCTTTTTTTGCAACAGGAAATTTTTTTTCTTCCCATTTATTGTATCTGTGTGTTTTATCTTGCAATTTTGTGCCAATGAATAATTCAGCTGGCTGAATATACTCTTGATTTCAGGAAAATCATACAACTACTTTGTTACTCAGCACACATATATATGTTAAAATCTCATCCCTGAATGAGGCAGAAATAGGTAAGATTTCCCTTACAACATTATTTTGCTGTTTGGTGTCATAAGATCATTTTAAAATGCAAAACATCTAGATTTTTTTCTATTAAAATTGCTCCGATATCTATTTACTTAAATGTTTTTAACCATTCACGTATTCCAATATGTTGTTTTCACAAGTCAAAATGTGATCTTGAAATGACAGTTCAAAATTTGTGTACATGGGGTTCTGTTGACAATATCAGGCGAGAACTGAATGTTGGCTGCCACCCTGCTCTCAGCTTCTGAAAAATTCAGGCCTGTTACGTTGGCAACAAATTTGTGTGCCTATGCATGTAGTATATATATGGCATTTGAAGTATTTCTCAAATATAATTGGCCAGGAAATAATTCTTTTCCCCATGTGTGGGTTGATAAATGGCTGTTTGCCATTTTGAGTAAGCACAAAATGTTTGTCTTTTGGTATCAGTGAGAGAAATTACTGTTCATGGGGCAAAAATTTATTTTCTCTGTCATGTGTACTTCAGGGCTTGTGGGATGGGGAACAAAGCAAGACTTCCTTTTCCTGGAGGCACAGAAGCAGGATTCAGGGGAGATTTTTATCTATTGCCTTTATTAGATAAGGAAGGAATTGGGGAAAGAGCTAAACAAATCACCACATAAACCTACATAACTCCAGTAAGTCATGGTAATGTTTCCTTCTCTCTACCTGGCTTTAGGTAGTGGGGAAAATGGCAGATCACACAGATTATTTGTGAAAATGCCCTCAGAGGCCTCCTGGTGACATCAATCATGAGTGCTTCCTTAAATCTCTTTGGTACTTTATCAAAGCTCCCATGACCACAGTGTTTCAAAGAGGGAAGATATAGAGTTTAGTTCCTTAAAATAAATTTTAAAAAATCTCCAAGAAAACAACAGAAGACCCAAACCAAAACAAACCCAAAAGGCATTTTACAGTCTCTGAGAAGAAATGGTGCATAAGGATATTTTCAGTGTTCCTTCCATGATGTGCTTTTTCTTTAAGTACAGGTAGTAAACACAGTATATGAGACTTCAAGCATGAGGAAAGTGGTTCTTCTTGCTTTGATGACTTTTATGTACACAGCTTCATAGATCTTAGCCATCTCATAGGGAGATATTATTTTCTTTTTGTACACTGAATTGGTTTAGGTTAATTTACTAGTTAGTATTCTCTAATGTACTGGCCAGTTTTTGGAATGAAATAAAGCTTAGTGGTAGTAAGTAGGAAATTTTATATGTGATGTCTGGGCAATTATATTTGCATTTCTTTAAATCTGTAATCTTTGGTATTTAAATCAGTCATATTTTCAGAAATAGTTAACACTCTTTCAAGAAAATATTTAACTTATAAACACATTTTAAATCTAAAGAAAAAAAGGGTACTGAGTAGATAAAATGATTTCTTTCAGATACAGTAAGCTTGTTTGCAGTCTTACAGGCATTCAAACTTGGCAATGTCCATCGTTATTCTACAGCCCAAAAGATACAGTCTGAGTTATTTGTCTTATATTTTCTAAAAGCTGGTCATAGCATAAGGGCCTCAGCTTTGGATTTCCCCATAAACATTGTTATATATCCAATATATTGTGGAGTTTTGTTTGACTCTGTTCACCATAATGACATTATAATGCTCTTTTGTGTCCACTTTCACAGTATCTTCTTAGGTTCTCCACTGACACTGTGTTCCCTGACCACCACATGCTCTTGCAACACTTCAGGTGTACTAGGTCCTCTAAGAACAGATACAAGTCACTAGTGGTGACACTGAGTTGTAGTTGTGGTGTCCAGAAAAAAATTAGCATGTTTCATTACAAGAAAAGATGCCATTTCCTGCTTCCTTCAGAATTTAGTTGAAAACTTGGGATGTTGGTTGTTAGGTTGTGATCCTGTTTGTTATCTTTGTTATCATCTCCTTACATTTCCAACTTACAGCTAAACCTATATTTAAAAAAAAAACCCCAAACCCTACAATGTGCTATTTTTCTTTCAGCTCATCTCTGCTGTAGCTCTGCAGCAGGCGGGACAGACTTCCCACCTGGTGTGGAAGCACAGGGGTGGCATCTGCTGAAGAGAACAAGCAGTTGTAACTTCGGGCACAGAAGAATTTTATCTTGTTTTGTCAGCACATCAGGGCTGCTGTTGTCTGCTGGGTTTAGGGCCAGGTGTTGAAATACATGTGTTGGGTGTTTGTTTTCTTTGATTTCTTCTGATGGTGCTCTCATATCTGCGTACAGCCTGGGCCACAAGAATTTGGATGTGTCTGGGATAAACTTACACTTCCTTCACTCCACAGACCACAGTACAGGCTGAGGGGTAGAAGTCTATTTAGAGTGCTTCAAAATTGCCTTCACTGTGCTTGGGTTCAGCTGGGGTTTTAGAAAGCAGAGGACTTCCTTGAATGCTGCCCTCATCCTTAGGTCTGCTGAGACGTGGGTTGTTTTGTTGTGGGTTTCGTTTTTATTTCCTTATTACTTTTCTAGCAGGCTTCTGTACCTTATGTATAAATATCTTCATGTGGCTATGCAATTATAAAGATCCATAGGATATTTGGTGCTTCTGTGAGAGAAGGGGACTCTTTGGAAGAAGGTTTTAGGGTTTTTTTCTTATTAAAAGGTATCCATATACTGTTTAAAGGATCTCAAACTCTGCCATTTCATTGTCCCTGCAGCCAAGGGTGCCCTTGAATTTCACATTCCCCACCAGCCCTTCCTTCTTGGTGAGAAAAAGGTCTTGGTTGCTGGCTGGGGTTAAGCCACAACACCATTAAATAGCACTTCTTGGCTCCTCCATTACTTGGAGAAGGAAGTTACCAGCTCATTCCAGCATCCTCCTAGATTGCTTATGCTCTGCTGTGTTGTCCCTCCAACAGATACCGAGGTGGTTTCAAGCTCTTCCCTTCACTTCCCATAGAAAACAGATGGTGCCACTCAAGAAAGCACCTATATTTAAATATTTTTTTTCTCCCTTTGTGATTCTTTTGGTTGAGATTTCTTTGGAGGCAATGGATTGGTCTAAGAAATTGGTGTTAGTGTGTTAGTTCCTGTGCCCTTTGTGTGGACATTGCCATTTAGTAGAATATCCATATTTGTATGGAATATATTCATTTATACTGATATTTGTGTGAGTATACACACAGTCATATATGTATATATGTATAAAATAATTTGTTTTGATTGCTCAGCTAACATAGAATGTTCCCTATTATCTATGGACAGTCATGGAAAGAGGATAGATGGACGAGCAGGCTTGGTTGTAACTCTTCCACTTACTAAAATCATAATTACCTTGTCACTGTTCCTTCCTTTTGAGTGTGGCAGCCTGTTTGCTTACTGGGATTGAGCTCACTGTAGGCAAATCTCAGCCCACCCAGTATTCTTCACTGTACGCAGTTGGAAGTTAATAGGTTGACTTTCAGCTGGAGAGTGTACATTTTTCAGTCCCCTGGTGATTAGACTGCTAATTTCAGTAACCTGTTGACATCCTGCAGTGGCACTCATCTGTCAAGCTTGAATTCTGGCACTGTGCTTTCAGGCAGCAGGACAGATATATTTGGGAGGTGGGTTTGGTTGTGCAATTTAGTTTTTACAAAAAAAAAAGTCCTTTTTTTTTGGTTCATTTTAGATCTTCTGGAGCTGTGCTCATTCTCTCTGTGTTCTTGACTAGAATATCTAATGAGTCAGAAATTACTTTCCTTACTTCCTCAAGCCCTTGGGAGTAAATTTCATTAGGCCTTGCTGACTGAAGTGTATCTAATGCATTTTCTTGTTTATTTAATCTTTTTATTAGAATCAGCAGAGATATTTGTGATTGGGTTCAGCCCAAAAAGCTGAAATGCCTTTTCCAGCAGGAATGTCACTCAGATCAGGTGTGTTGGTCAGTGCATAGTGGGAAACCTGCCTTGCCCTTATTTCAGACAGCAAGTACTTGTCAGTCCAGTAATTTTCACAAATATTGAATTCACATTTGTTCTAAAATGTACTAAAATAACTCTAAATGGGGAAAACACTGCAGCATGAGTAGCTCTTACCTCAACAGATGGAGCCTGGGTAAGCTGTACTGCCAACTGGTAAGAGTGAGGAGAAGCTAAAGGAAGTGTTGTCTGTTTCAATGACTAGCAACCCAAGTTACTGGCAGTCACACTTCCTCCAGTTTGAGCTGAATTCTTCTTGAGATCCAGAAGGATTTTAAGGAAAAGGTATCCATTTATCCTGAGGTTTGTAAAGAACTGCTTTAGCACAATGTAGATGAAAAGTTCATCTCTGCAGGTTTTATACTTACTGTGATTATATTGGTATTACTATCTTTGAGCATGAATTAAATCAAGTGCTAGTATTGGGTTAAAAAAACCACATTTTCCATCCTTTTTCACATACAGAAGTAGTTGATTTAAATTAGCTGTTGTGTTGAGCCAGAGATTCTGTTGACATTTGAAATAGTACTGAGAGGTTCATTATTGAAATGTATAAGGGAGCAAGCAGTAAGATTTATCTCTTCTGTGAATATCAATCCTTTGTGGATTAACACGTAGAGGGAGGCACTGTAGCATGGCTGATGCAGAAAACACAGGGGACAAATAATCCCAGCTGGAAAAAGCTCATAATGACTGGAACATGCAGTATCTGACTCCAGAACTTTTGCAAGGCTTTTAGGAGTCATCTGAGAAAGCTTGATTTTGGATGAGTTTTGATATTGAAGATTCCAACAACTTTATTTTAAGTTAAATGGGTAAGTTGATGTTTGATAAAAAGGTATGAGAGATGTACTTGGAAATACTCAGAAACTATAGGAAGATAATTTCATTTTAAACTTAGCTCCAGGTAACTTTACAAAAACAAGACATGAAGTAGTAATTGTTAACATACACAACTAAACTCAGTCTAATATATGATCTTTTTATATATAAAGTTCAAATTGTGTTGTCATTGGAAGGTGAGACCTTTATAGTTAAATGTATATAAAGACCTGTTCTATGAGATCAGGGAACAATCACAATTAAAAGCAAGAAAATAAATATATTGAACATTTCTTACGATGTATCATACTAAGATGCTCTCTGTCATTGCAGTTTTGTCTATCCCTCTGTGTAAATTAAATAAAAATTGAAACGAAGTACTAACAAAAAGAGAAGTGAGGAGGTTGAGGGTGTTGTGTATATTCATTACTTCCTTTTTATGGACTTGGCCATCTTTCTAGTATACAAGGGAATACTTGATTCCCATTCTCTGAAGTGTCCTTTCTTTTCCTTTCTTTTGTAATGAGCCCTTGTGTACACAAGTAAATATCATAACTGTAATTCTGTCTTGTCTGAAGTTGGCAGTTTGCATGGGAGTCATAGGTGTCCTGTTGATTTCAGTGGAAGTTAAATGTTTGCATTCTTCTGAGGATTTGGGCCCAAGACATGTTGAAAACCCATTGCAGTAATTTCTAAAATTAATGTGTATTAAATTATTTTCCTTGGAGAAATACTCTGCGGATGTCAGGTTTCTAGAAAAAGATTTCTCAGCTATGTAAAGTGAGATCTCACTTTCTTGTGACTCATCTTTTCTGTATTTGTATGTCAGAAGAAATAGTAAATCAGAAATTGTTATCCTTGGAGTTGCCCAAACTTGATGCAAAGTATTTGTGTATTTATCTGTTTGCTAAAAGATGTGCAAGGAATACTCAGTATTCATGCAGTTGTATTTGCTGGTTCCACTGGGAGTCTAGGCACAGACTCTTAATTCAAAAAGAAAACAAAAACCAGGAAAAGAACAAGTCCTCAGAAGTAAATCTATGAGCAGAAGTGAGTAATAAAACTTGATTTTTCCTTAATGGTGCCTTGTGCTTGACTAGAGTCCCCAAGTTAAAGATTTTGTCACAGTTACAGCACCTGTGTGGGCAGATGTCTGCTCCCACCCCAATGGCTGCTTCCCAGGGGGCTGCCTTGGCATTAGGAAGTAAAGGGAGGATGCTGTTGCAGGCTGTGTGGGTTTAGAAGTCTCTCCTGCCACCCACCTACCTTTGCAGAGCATGCAAAAAGTGAATTGTCTTTGAAACATCTTCCCCTGACTCATATCTGATTCAAGTCAGGTGAGGGGTAGAAGGTATGAGGACACCTGGATGCAGACACACGTGCTGTGACTGCAGGAGTGATGCTTCTTTCCAGTCTGTGTCACTTTCCTGACAGCAATTCATGTATATTTATGTGTAACAGATTTTGGTGGTGGTGATGATGCTTAGTCAAAATTACTAATTTAATTATAAACCCACACCTGTCTGAGAGCAGTTGTAAATCTAGAGGATGAAACCCAAATGTTTCTGAATTACACACACACACACACACACACCCCCCACACCCCCACACACACCCCATTACAGGTCTTTGTAAGGACTCCATTCTGCCCTTCTGGTTTGTTTGTTTCTTATGGACTATGTACACAATGGCTATTTAAACACCAGCCTTCCGTCTGTGGCTGGATATGAAATTTTTAATTTATATGCCATCATTATTTGAAAAGAAACAAGAAAATAATCCCAAAATACCTTATTGTATGAAAGAGTCCTTTCCATTTCAGCAGCTAGATAAGCAGCCCATTTCCTCTGAATGAATACTGCTAAAGTAGCTTACAGTAGTTACCATATCCCAACTGAATTCAGGTTTTCCAGGTGTGTGTTTTTTACTGTACAGATGGTTTTTGAATGCACTTTGAGATAAACTAAGAATATTCAAACAATCAGTTGCATATTACATTTTTATGATAAATAGAGAAAGATTTGGGTGGAAAGAAATATTAATATAGAGCAGAAAGTTGGCAATGTATAGATATGTATGAAAAGGCATAAATTGTGGATGAGTTCAGTCAGAGTTGTAGGGGGGAAATGCCTTTGGAATTCTTGCATGTATTGCATTTGAATGCTCATTTTCCCCTTATGTTTGACATTAGTTTCAGAAATCTGTTTTATTTACTAAGATATAACTAGATAATCTGAAAAAGAACGACTTACCTTTTTTTGGTTTTTTTTGATGAGCAATGTTGTGAAACCAAGCTGAAACGAAGAGGAATGTTTTGTGGTGAGTTCTGAGTAGATACAGACTAACAATCTAAACAGTCTAAAAATGGGTGTTAGTGAGGGCAGTAGTAGCTACACTTTGCTAAGGATTTGAGATCAGAAAAAAGCCCCAATGTTCAGACTGTGGGAAGGGAAATGTTACACTTCTCATGTTTTTTGTAATAGGTAGGGAGTGCATTGTGTTACAGTGGAAGTGATCTAGCTTTGACCTGGGATTAGAGCTACTTGCCAAAAAGGGTTTAAAAGTGACACACTCTATTTGTTAACTGTATAGATGGATGCACTCATGACCCATACCTTCAAATATAGCTGATTCCATATACCTAATTGATGCTTCATTAAACTTAAACTTCATTTTCAGTAGTAGCATGTTGGTACTGTTTTCATATAGAAAAGTATTAAAAATTAACAGAATCTGGAGAAAGTTTTCACCATCTTTCACATCGTTGTTAAGCTTTCACTAATTTGTTGCTCAAGTCCAGAGGAAGAAGAGGTGTCATGATCAGGTGTTTGAACTGAGGATTCTTGCTGAACAGGGAAAGATGAAATAATTAGAGAAATGGGTTTTTTCATATCATGTGGAACATAAATTATCCATACCAAAAAAACCCATTTGTTTGCTTGTTACTATACTACTTCTTAACTAGCTCCTTTGTGGTCTGTGGAACAAGACATTTGTAAAAATGTGAGTTTTAAATTCACGTCCCTGCAAGTACTTTTTTCATATAACAAATCGTCTCTAAACTAATTTCAGAGTGAAGAGCAATGAATTTTTAGCATTCATTCTGCTTATGACTTATTTATTGTTTATATTTGCAAAATGTCTTATTCCCAGGAATCTGTTTTTATTAGAGTGAAGTTTCCATTTGAGTGTTTTTATGAAGTATCCAGATTGATAATTTTTAAAAATTGTAAGCACTAACTAAAATTTTTGTGTGTTACCTTCTTCTGAAGTGGGGTTGATTTATTGAGGTAACTAAATTACTCTCTCCTTAAAACTGCTGCTATTTTTTAGAAATTAAAGAATTTGTTTTTTGCACTCTTCTGAAAATGTATCCAACTTCCTTATTATCCCATTACTTATCTCAAACTTGTTTGTGTGTGCTGTGTCTTGCCATGACTTTTCCTTTTAAGTTTCTAGTAAACAAGACTTTTGAGATAAAACTTGGGTAAAAGCATTCAAAGAATTTTCAGAACTCCGTGGATATTTTATGTATTTAGGATCACAACTTCCAAAACATTTCCTCTCAGAAATCTCAGGTTCATATAAGGCCATCTTTCTGGTCTGTATTTCAAAATTTTGAAAATACGCCTAGAATTTGAAGAACAGTTTGTATTGAGTCTAATTGTTCTTTTTGGTTAGTTTATAGTTTGAAATGAAACCAATCAATCTTTTACAGAAAGATTGTTAATTTCACTTGCTGCCTCCCCTTTTGATGTTAAGTTGATAAATTAAATAATTGTGTCTTCTTATCAAATTATTCAAAGATGACTCTTAATTCAGGCTCAGCCTTGTGCAAATATGTGCATGTAAGAGTTCGTGGATTTGAGGTCTCTCTTATTCCTGACTTGTCATTGACAGGGATACTGAAATAAGTGACAAGCTCAGTAGCACAAAAGTCAGTTCAGGTGCACCATTAGTAAATGAATCATTTGATTCATTAGGAATTCTAAAGGGACAATTTGAAACAATATGCCCTGAAGGGGTGGTTTAAAAACATTTTATGTTTAGGTAATACAGGCATTAAGGGTGCCTAAAACCAGAACCAAGGTACTTACTAAGAAACAAGCTCAAATTTCACTTTGGTTTCATAAATATTTAGATCCATCCTCTGGGTTCCAGAATTATTCTTTACTGCAGCCTTGGTGATACAAAGGAGATGTGAATCGAAGCAAAAATGGGTCTCTAGATAGCTATGCTCACAGATAAATGTGGTTTATGTAGGAACTTCCTGCTTACAGAAAATGTTTATTGTAGGTTGGTTACAGGTGTTGGGAAATGTATTTGTCTTCTTCAAAATGAAGATTCTGTTGAAAGTTTGATTTCTATTAATGGGGATGGTTGATCTTTTTTGCAGTAGCAAGAGGTTTTAGTGATTCAGCTGCATTGAAGATAAAATTATTAAAATTGCCATGAGGTGAAGTGCGGTCAAAATAAAAATATCTTAATCAGCATTATTTTACAGTGATCACTTAATCAGGAAGAAAGTGAAGATGATTGTAGTTGAGAAATAGAGTGCCGGATCTGGTGCACAGTTAGGTACGTAGGCTCTATGATATGGTCTTTATTCTCAAGTGGGCCAAATCAAGTTTATTACAGGCAATTTACATCCTAATGGTACTGAACTTTCAAATGATTAATTATTTTTTTATTTTAATTGCATTAGTTTTAAGGTAACTCTGAAAGAGTGCTGAAGTTCTAGGATCTTTGGAGACTTTTAAGGATGTGGTTTGTGTAATAAAGGGCTGCTGTTGACATCATAATTCCCTGAAATGTCACAAAACTAAGAACTGTTCTTCAAACATGACTTTATTTTTAATTACAGTCTTTTTATCCTTGGGTCAATGCAAAAGAACCAGATAATAATGTACCTGTTCAGTTGGGTTACCCAGTTTGAAATACAGGGAGCCGGCAAATAAAGAGTTTGCAGTCCTTACATTACAAATACTACAGGCTGAGGGCATTTAAAATGGTGGGATGTATGGGTGGAACAGGAGCCTAAGCTGTCCAGGTGGAACAATTTCTGTGGACATAGGAAAGGTGTTTCTTCTTTTGTGACTGGGAACTCAAAATTTCCATAAAAAGCAGTTGTGCAGATAAATCTTATTTTAATCTAGGTAAAATTCCTTCTCACAACACCAAGTTCCTACTCAGTATAGTTATTAATATTTATATTTGACATACATTATATTGAAGTTGTTTTTGCTTTTCTGAATAGTAAATTTATTTTAATATTTGAAATTCAGTTTAGTGTCATGAATGCAGGACTTCATATAAGATTTTCATTTTGAATATTGTCTACACGGGCAGAAATAGGAATGTAATTGTGGGCATTTGTACAAGTTCTCTAGCTCTGCTTGGGGTTTTTGAGCTGTGTTGCAATGCAAATAGAAACAAGTGTCAGTGAAAGGCACAGTAAATGAAGTGCTTATGAGCAGGTTTATGCTGTGCTGTTGAAGAGGAAACAAGGTGTGTTGGTACATGTTCTTACTGTGGGCACCTGCCTGTGACATCCTGAAGAAGAATTTGCCTGCTCTTTGAGCTTGGCTGCATTTTTGGCCTTCTTCTGAGGCCATTGCAGCTGGGTGGGAGATGTCTGCAGGGATGTGCAGAAAATTTGGGGGTAAAAGCACCACAGTGGAGGAGTGAGAAACAGGACTCAAATTATTTGTGTGCTGCATGAGACTTGACAGGTGTGCATTTTGACAAGTTCTAAGTGTAAGTGTATGCTAAGAATATATGGCTACACAAATGAGTCATTTCAGGGGAGGAAAGTTTGTGGAGAGTCTGCTCACTTCCCTTCTCACAAGGATTAGACCATATCCTTTAACTAATTAAAAGAGATTAAAAGTGCTTTAAGTTTCACAGAGCTTTTGCAGCTTTTTTTCTCCTCAAAAGCAAAAATTTATGTTAGTTGCTCGTGTAAGATGTAATGAGACTTTCAATATCAGCAAAAAATACCAAATGTCTGACCTCAGTATGTTTGCTTTATATAGATATTTTAATTAAATTTCTGAGGTGAAAGGGAGGCAAGAGAAGGGAGTATAAGGCAGTATCCCTTAAAATCCTTTCTGTAGCTTCAGAAATGGAGACTTCTGCAGTGCTGTGAAATACCTGTGGGAAGCTGAGCAGGACCAAAGTTGTTGGCTTTCTTCTGGTAAAACATTTTTATATTAGTACAGCATGCACCAGAATTTCTACAGAGGGTTCATTTCTATATTTTAATTGATAGGATTATTTGAATTATAAATCAATTATGTATTGAATAATTCGTTAATTAGGGGTGCAAAACCATAAATACAAAACAAAGGAAACGATGAAATTATTGATACCTCCCCAGCTGCTTTGAGAGAGGGCATATTTCAGGCCTTAGTTGTGGTTATAACAGTAGCTGGTCTTCAGAGTGAAGTGCTGTTACTTGACACATTCTTCTTTCCCTTTTCTTTTCTTTTTTCCCCCTCCCTCGTTGAAGTGTGGTTACATGCTCTGTTTATTGCGCAATATTTGATTTTTTTCTCTGATACTCATCAACACACAGTGTTCCATAAACATCTTTTTGAAGAGTCTTGTCAGACTAGAAGGTGTTATATTGGTTTTACATAATAAAAAGTAATGCTTTTAAGAACTAAGAATTCTGCTTAAACTATTCACTTTTGATGCCTGGTTTATTTTGATTTTTCAGATCGTTAGTAATTCTAAACACAGGTCTGATAGATTTTATTTACAGCTGTAAGGTCCAGCATTTTTTTGGCAGTCAAATACCAGCATATTGTGTTACGTGTCAGATATTGGGGACTGTGAAGTTTAAGCTTGACTGTTGGAAGTGTGATTTTAATTGGCTCATTTCCAGCTCTGGGACAGCATGAGGAATGGAGTCAAAGCAGTGTTCTGCTTTAGAAAGTGTAAGGCCTCTTTCTTTCTTTTCCTTTGTTTTAGCCTTTCAGGGTTTTTAAATATCACAAAACTTTCTTCCTGTCTGCTCTTTTTTTGTTCCCAGAGCATTTCCACCCTCTTTAATAGGTGGAACAGGAGTCTTGTAGCACAGCCAGTTAAGTCTTACTTCAGAATTCCAATCCACAGCAGGATGAATTGAAGTTCAGTATTTCACTTTGCTGCTAGTATAATAATATTTAAACATAAGGTGGTTTACTGAAATTCTTGGGATGAGAAAGAATGGTAATATAAAAACATAATGGCTATATCTTGATGTGGTATGGAAGTGTTGTCCAGAGCTGCCGTGGGTGTTTTGTGAACACAGGGATTATTTTTCATCTGAGTCTGGGGAAGGAAAAACCAGAGCTACCTCTAGTATGTTTGGGAAAGGTATTTTATTTTTCTCCCCGATTTTAAAGTTCCTGTTGAAGAATATTTTGTGGTAGATCTAGCCAAAAATGTCTGTATGGTCTCTACTTGACCTTGATGCGGATGCTGTAGGATCCAGAATATTGTGTCTGTCTATACCATAGTACAGGAATTTGTGGACATACTTCTCATTCCTGGAAAATGCCAGATTCTTAACTTGTACTTAGAGATGCTGGCACTTAACTGTTCATCAGGGAAAACATGTTAAAAATGTTCTGAGGGAGTGAAAACTAAATCTTAACTGTTAAAACTGAGAAGGGTATTTGTGGCTTTTATTTTTTACATTTCCTTGACTAATGTTCTGTGGTTCAGCTGCTATCGCTGTTGACTACAGTGTTTCACCCCAATTTCCATTTCCGCCAGAGAGTTGGCAGAAACTGCAACAAAGCTTCTTGGCTGTTCTGCCAACCTTAGGTGGGTGGACAGGAGAGATTTCTTTTCCATCTCCTCTCAAATTATGCTTTAAGCAGCTCTGCCTTGCTGATGGTCAATTACTTCCCCTTTCTTTTGAGAAATACTGTTTATTTTGGGAGTCGTTTTCTCTCACACCTCCTTTCTGGAGTTTTTTGAAAGCTACGGTTATGGTCTGCCTTAACTCAAAAATGCTATTTACACATTTCATAATCACAACTGATAGAAGCCAGTGGAAAATGAATACTTTAGGTTTGGATCAAGCTTGTAAAGTAGAAACACTTGCTAAGTTCCTTTCAGGAATTCGGCAGAAATTTCAAAACTGCAGAATGCTTTTTTAAAACAGAGCTGTCAATGTATTAGTCTGCTTTGGATTTTTGACGTGGTTTTTTGTTGGATTGGTTGAATTATGGTTACTTTTTCCCCAAAGACAGCACTAGGAAGAATTAGGGTGCCTTCTGGTATTCTGTTAAGTGACAGTCTCTTAGATTATGTGGTTTTCTTTTCATTTGCATGGGGAAGCTCTGTATGTATTTTAAAAAATACTTTTAGCTAGTGAAGCAAAGGGGGGTTTATCTTGAAATGGCAAGTGACTAGTTTCCCATGGTGGTTGTTTTCTTTCCCAGTCTATTTTCTTCAGAATGAACTTTCACTATTGTTGTTGACAATTCCGGTGGATACAGTTTTTAATTTCTATACCTTTGGCTTGGCATAGCATTTTACACTGAACAGTGGAGTGGACAGAAGGCTGGGTTTGCTGTGGGGTGCCTGGGTCAGTAAGGAAGCATACTTTATGATTCCTTTGGCAAGTAAGGTATGGCTATCTTACTGCAACCTGTCAGTCAAGGGTAGGTTTAGGTTTAGCAGAGTTAGTCAGCTTGTTTATCCAAAAGCAAATATAGCATCAGTTGGACACCAAGTGGAATTCCTGAACAATATTCTGTTTTGTTTTCCATTTAAATCAGTTGTGGGGACACATTCCCAATTCCTTCTGTAGGTCTGCAGCACTTTCTTTAACAGTCAACATGATCTTCATATCACTTGGATTCAGTTTCACCCCATGCCTGCAGCACCCCTGGTTCCCTTCGGTGCTGTGCTGGGGAGGGGGCACTGGCAGGTGATGGAGAAGAAGGAACCTGCCAGCAGGGTAGCCTGGGAAAATCTGAATTCCAGGGCTAGCCCTGCCTAAACTCTGCAGACAGAAACTTGGAGCTGGAGGGAGAGTGAGCAAGGCAAGAGCATGAGACTAACTTTGCTAATAAAACATCCAATACAGCTGTTTTACTATTTTGACATAATTTGGTATAATCATGATACTAAACTATATTGGGCTATCAACCGTGTCACTGCCATTCCTTGTGTCAGCTCTTTGCAAGGTGGACTTTTATCTCCAAGAGTTTAAAAGATAACCCCTTTAGTATTAAATATGCTGTAAGTAATGCTAATAACAGCTTCCCCACTGTAAATATGATAAACAGACTGTTGAAGCTCTATGTCAGTATTGCAGAGCCCATTGTTTTGCCTCTCTTCTGCTGAACAGTTGTAATTATAATAAAATACTGCCTTTCCAGGGCCAGGGGGTAGAACATATGTTCCTCTGCATGCCTGGCTTGGCAACTAGAGTCCTCCTGGGTGTTTTTCTATGTGTTTAACATGTTACTTGTGATGGAGTCCAATCTACATTTCTAAAACTTGCAGTATTCATATAAATGGAATGAACGGCTAGAGCATGAAATGTGGGGAAAGACCCATAGAAACTTAAGTAAATTGAAGGAATAGTGATGACAGGTTCACCTTGTTTGAAAAAGCAGCTTAGCTTACTGCATCGCTACATTGGTTGCCCTGAGGGTGAACTGGGAGATTGCTTTTCCTTGCCATGTGTAATTGGTTGAATAAGTGCAAGGAATCTTGCCAAGAGGGTGGTGGCACAGTTTTCCCAGGCAGGGTGAGATCGGAAGTACTGGCCAGGTGGAGTGGCCAAGTGTTTTCATGGAACAGATTTTATAGGTCAAGTCTTATCTCTCCATCTCCTCCACAGAGATTGATAACATAGAATATTTTTCAGAGCAGCCTCCTCCATGAACATTGTGTCTGACTTGTCAACATGTGGCCATAGAGAATACACTGGAAAGTTTTATATAATGAACTTCCAGTTCTTGCTGAGTTGAAAATCAGCAAGAGGAGGCAGCAGCCAGGCTGCTCACACTTAGCCCTTGTTTGGAGGAGGAAGAGTTCTCTTTGGCACAGCAAACTGTTGCTCCCTAATCTGTATCACACATGGCTAGCAACACTGAAAAGGGATGTGTGTGTGGAAAAGATCAGCTGTACCTCTGTGTATTGCTGTAGGCTGAATGAAGCACCAAAGGAAATGCCCATATTGCCTCTTGCTCTCAAAAATCTGCAAAGAAAGTGTGTCACTCATCAACCATGAAGGAAACCACAGCTCCTGCTAAAAAAGAGGGTGTTATTTTCTATTAACTTTATGCTGATTCTCTTTAGGGAGATGTGGGTGTAGATGAGGGGTTTGTACCTGCAAAGCTGCTTTTTAGGGACCCCTTGGAGCACACTATTTCAGAAAGCATTCCCTGGCCTGACAGGTTGCTCTCTCTGGAAGGCTTGTAGGACACAGCCAGACTGGTTGCAAAAGGTCTGCCTGTTAACCTCCTAATCTGGAAAGCTGCATGGGTGAAACGCTGTCTGAAGAGAGGCCTTCCAAGACCCCAGGCCAGGCCAGGTTTTCTATACTTAACATTGCTGTTGCCACAAGAGCAGCAGATGTTTGCACAGCAGACAAACAACATTGATGATAAAGCAAATTGACCTTTTTTGGAACAAGCTATTTGGAGCACATTCCTAGGGCAATACTTCTTCTTTTTTTTTTTTTTTTTTTTTTTTTTTTTGGTGTTTTGCTTTTTTCC
>VZRX01009169.1:496765-529553 GCA_013398075.1 Notiomystis cincta | reverse complement strand
TCTTTTTTTTTTTTTTTTTTTTTTTTTTTTTTTTTGGTTCTGTCTTTCTTCCCAAAAACTGCTGGGCTCTACATTGACATCTCTGCTCAAGGTGATAAAAAAGTTACAGAGGGAGATTTTACAAACTTTTCCACTAGTGCTGATACTACAAATCATTTAACCTACTCCAAACCTATTTTTGTCGTCTTTATTTTACTGAAGTAGTTATAGTGATGTTTATTTTTCCAGTGTCCCCATGGAACCCTGGAAGATTTCAGAATGTAATAATTAAAGAATGACAGGCCCTTCCTTGCAATATAAAGTGAGGAAGAGCTTTGTGGTTTAAACAGCTATGCTGTTGCTTGTTAGCAAGAAATTTTGCCTTGTACTCTGGCCAGGCCTATAATGGTCAAAAAATGTTGAAGTTGAGAACTACATGTTTGTTTTTAATAAGTTGTTTTCCAAGTTAAAAGGCTCTAATGGCTTGTTTTAATTTGTTCAGTAGTATTTGTCAGTAGTATTAATATTTGCATTCAGTCACTTAGTGTAGCACAGCTCACGCTGTCCAAGTAAGGCAGTACAGTTTCTTAATCACTTTTTTTTTTGCAAGACCTTTCTTTTAAGGGATAAAAGATTAATAGAAAGTTTGGGGAATCTCTGTGAACTTGAGTAATACACTTCTGGTTAAATTACATTTTAGAAGCATTTAAAATGTAATATTAAACTTGTATTTTAGTTTTGTAATTCAATATTTTGAATAAAGTTGCTATAAAGTAAAAGTATCATTAAAGTGAAAATCTCAGTGTTACACAGCTGCATCTTTAGTATTTGGACCTAACGATGGATTTTTTAATCATAAGCTGATGTTCCTGTAGTTGGAACAGATGTAATTCCTGAGAGAGTATTGATTCCTGGTATCTGAGAAATTTTAGAAAAGAGAGACCAAATTCAGACTTTGGAACCACTGAGATTTTTAGAGGGTTTCATCTATTGTACCACTCATGTCAGTAGAGCTGTGCTGTAAACATAAGTCCTTGCATTTTTGCGTCATTGTTGTTCAGATGTGGTTTAAAAAGCTACTTTAAGGACTAGGATGAAAAACTTTTCTGGGGTTTTCTAGGTATTAAAACTACAGGTGGCCTGTGTCTTGACTCAGTTTATAAAATTGCTTTGCTGCATGGAAGGCAGTAGGCTTTTGGACAAGGATGCTGTGGTGCCTTGAAGAGCTGCATGTTAATATTAAAATTCTATGTTGAGTGATAGGGTTTTTTAGCAGGATTATCTTATGCCATTAGAAAGAGAAAATACTGAATTCTAGGAGAACCCAAATTTGGTCTTTTACATGTGTCTAGGTCCATTTAATTTGGTTCTCACTTCGGGTCAATTCTGAACAAATTGTTCTGCAATATGATGTCTGTAACAACTCTTTCCTGCAAATAAAGCTCTACTGATTCCATCAGCCTGTGTAGAGAGAGAAATGGACATAGATGGGCCCCTGTACCCTGAAAGCATAAGCTAATAAGGTTTTTATGAGCCTTGTAAAATGGTGACTTCACAATGTGCTTTTGTGGGTTTTTTGTGATTCAAGAATGTGATGGTCAGTGCCCTGCCTGTTAGAAAAATACTGTCCCCCTTTCGTAGATGTGAAACTGGGTGAAATATCTCAAGT
Source organism: Notiomystis cincta (assembly GCA_013398075.1). Lineage (NCBI taxonomy): Eukaryota > Metazoa > Chordata > Aves > Passeriformes > Notiomystidae > Notiomystis > Notiomystis cincta. Next base: position 527,905 of record VZRX01009169.1, on the reverse strand, counting down.
TGCTTGTTTGAGATCATTGAGCTAGACTGCCTTCAAGACAGAAATTGAATTTATGTTTCTGAGACCCATCCCAGTTCTGATTATACAACCTTCTTTTACGAACCATATTTACTGAAGTATCAGTTGTAGTAATAGGATTTCATTTGTGTAAAGTATTGAACATGCTTTTAAAACAATAATTTTATAAAGAACTCCTTTTTCTGCTAAATTACTTCAGGTTTTATTTTTTTTTTTTTGCCAAGGGTTGTGCTCTGTAGGTTTTGATGTAGAGTTGTCAGTAACTTGGATGCTTTGCATGCAGAGAGCACATTTTAATGAACCAGGACTGGTTAACTGTAATGCTAAGTGGAGCTGAAAGAGAGGAGCAGTGCTCCTGAGACTGTTTTACTGCAAACAGTGCTAGGATTTTACCTGTCTGGAATTATTTTGCTTACTGCTTTCAAATGTATTATAAAAGAGGGGGGAAAAGATGAGAAAATGAAGCTTTACTTGAAAATACATTCAGATTTTCACTGAATATATTAATAATGTCTCGAGTGCAACTGCTTTTCCTTCCAAAAGCCAAGACTATTAAGTGTTCCCTATGTTGAAGAAGTAGTTTTCAAAAATGTTGCATAATACATTGTATAGGCCAGTATTGCCCTTCCACTTAACATTCATCACCGTTTTAATTTTTCACTGAATACAGTATTGTTTAGCTGATTGGCAAATAAATTAACATTGTCCAAAGTGAACTCATTATGTTACACTTTGCTTTTGCAACTGGAGTTACATAGCACAGATGCAGTGGATGTCTGTGAAGTCAAAAGGCTCTGGAAAAATATAGTCAGCTTGACTCCATTTTATTTAAATTAAAAGAAGGCAAAAGCAAACTTAGTCTGTAAACCTTTTTCTCACAGCAGTTTCGACTTAGTTCTTACTTCATTATTTCTAACTTTAAACTTCATTATATTCCATTTGGGAATATAGATATATAAGGAAAATGATTTATTGTTTTAAGGACTCTGACTGCATGTATTTTGTGTTACTCTTACCTTGATTTTTGATTTTTGCATGAGTTTTTTTTCGTTTTTTTTTTTAATGATTCTTTTATTTCCTTTGTTTCAGCCAAACCTTTTACATCTAAAGTGAAACAAATGCGACTACATAAAGAAGATTTTGAGATTCTGAAGGTGATTGGTCGAGGAGCCTTTGGGGAGGTATGTGTGAGAAAGAGGTGGAAGGGTTTGAGTAATTTTCTTGCAAACCTGCAGCACTGAGGAGAGACACTTAATAATAACAGTACACTGCTGTACAGACTTTTACATTTTTTACCCTTAATAGATAATATAGGCCCACCTAATGTTTGATGCAAGTACATCTTGTTTTATACATTCTCTGACAGCTCTTTTTAAGTCTTGTGAATTTTGAGAGAAGGCAGGTTCACATGGATTAGGAGACCATGTTTCAGCTGTCTGAGGATAAATCATTTGATCTATGAATTCTTTCCAGTCAGGAGGTGGAGGCCAGTGAGTTACTGATGATATAGAGATCTAATAATTGCTAATTTTCCTAATAACTATATAGTCTGAAAATAATTTTCCGCAGCTTAAATAGCCAAATATTGATACTGACATTCCAAGAACATAGAGAAATCTCTTTTCCTGTAATATAGTTTCGTATTTTAGTGAATGTTTGAAAATTTTTCCTGTATTTCTTTAAAGAACTTTAGCAGATGTTATTTTCTTTTTCAGTAATCACCTACTGCTATCAAGCTATACAATTTCTTGCTGCTTCTGATTAAGCTATCTCTTATTCAAAATTGCCAGACAAGTCTGTTGACCACTAGGTTAAGGAAACCTTAAGTTAAAAACGTTAGCTTTCTGCCCCATTTTTCTTAATTCTTTTGGATGCACGAGCTTTGTTTTTCGTGCAGGACACTATAGGAAGAGCAGTCTAATGTACAACAGTGCCTTGAGTTTTTCATAGCCAAATATACTGCAGATGTGGATAGTGTGTAAAGCTTCTGCAGGAAAATACACATGAACTGAAACCCAGAGAATATGAAAAAGATTTTCTGAGCAAAGTCTTCATTGCCTTTGGAAATGGAAGTTCTCTTTGATAGGAGAGGATTTCTGGAAGCTCTGGCATGTGACAGAGAGGAGTTTATCTCAGGTTCACTTACATGTTTGCATCTTGAGTGAAAATGAGTCTTTGCTAGTCTGTGATTATGGAAAAGTAGACTCCTGCAGGTACTATGTAAGGAAGAGGAATTTTTAACGTGGAGTGTGTCACTACATACTCTGATCCTTATGTGCAAATATAATCATTGGGCAGCTGTAAAAATAACAAAAATGTAATATTTATTTAGCTGCTTTTTCACTCTTGGTTTTGCTCCATCTGGAGTAAAGCTTCCTTATAAAGGAGACTGGTGGCTGAAGTTACTCATGGATAATTTATCTTTAGTCTAAACCTCTGCCACAGAGAATGTTGCAATCTCCATTTTGATGTAAACACTCCTTAAAAGATTAGCCTTGGTCAGTGCTACCATAGGAATTGCAGCTGAGTTCATGTACAGATTGTGTTAAAAATAAGAAAAATTGCTGATGTTGGTGCTTTCTTGTCAGAAGGAGCATACATGAAACCTGCCTTATATTGTGTTTTGAAGAGAAGTAATTTTTGTCTGCTAAATCAGCATCAAACTCCACAGCAGCTAAACCGCAAAGAAACCGTAGTTCTTTCTCAGGAAGTTCTTTGTGGTGAATCATCCCATGAACAGTGAGAATGTAATTTTCCCCATCCTCTTCTGGGGACAGTCTGTGTAATTGGTTAGTTCTCCTCTTCTAGGAACAGTGCTTCTTTCTAATTCCTTATCTGAGGAAGATAGCATGACTCTATTAGTACTCAAAATCTTCACTTAAGGGGAAAACTGAAGTTGTTTCAGTGAAGATGTTTGGGTTTTTATGTTCTTAAAGTAGGACTTAATAAATATTTGGAAGGATATATGTCCTGCTAGCTTAGCAAAGACAAGTTCTACACAGACATCTGTCTATGAAAACAAGTTCTATATGAAATTGCTAATTTTCCTGTAATATAACCAGTAAATACCTGAGCAAGACTGAAAAAAGGACCACCAAATTTTACTGCTACTTAAACCACAAAAATACTATATTAATATTAAATTGCACAATACTTGTATTTACTGAGACAGATTAGGAAATCTGGAAGAATGTATTTTCTTTCCAGCAAACTATAAATGAGACCAAGGTTGCTCTAGGTTACTGGGAGGGGTAATTTTTGTCTCCTGAATCAACATAATTCTGAAATTCTGTAGACTACAAAGTTAGTGCAAGTTTTCTTTGGCACAGTCTCAGGCTTGTTCTTATTTTGATTTTACGCTACTCAATTTCTTCAATTTGCATAGTCAAGAAATATTTCCCATTTTGTTTTTACAAGTTTACTGCAGACAAAAAGTAGTTTAAACTGCTTATAGTTTTATAGTAGTTTTAGTTTTATAGTAGTTACTGCTTATAACTGTAAGAGTTCATTGTTCCTAGTTTTGTTTTTTCTCCTTACCCTTTTTTCTGCTTTCTGAGAAGGCTTCCTTTTTAACAAATTATTCACATGTCCCTTCCCTCTGCATTCATACATTTACTTATTTACAATTTTATGTGAGAGTGCTGTCTTTAGAAAACACAGATGTTTTGCTTGGGGGAGGAGCGGGATTATCATGGTAGAATTAATAATGTGGGCTTCAAGTGTTTCATTGTGCTGGCTTTGAGCAGCATGGTTTGAAAAACCTAACTCAAAACAAGAAGACTTTAAAGTTGGGAGTTGAAAAATGCTGCTAGGAAAGGTGAAGCAACTGAGCAACAGCTTTTAGTGGTGTCCCTCAGAATTGTAAAAGTGCAGCTTAGAGAAAGTGCTGTCTAACACCAAATTTTTTAGTTGATCCTATTTTAGCTGTGAAAAAAAAATTCAATGCATGCTCATGCTAACAAATATTAGGTTGTTATTTGTTGATATTTTGAAGATGATGAATTCTGTAGCTTGAGAACAGGTTAGTAACTCCTAATTTTTGTTATACAGTTCTGAACAGTAACATTCTTTCGTGTCTGCTTGTTCTTGCTGGGTAAGAAAACCAATGCTAAATCTTCGTTTCTACTTCTATTGTTCTTCTTTTTCTTTTTCTTTAAACTTTAATAGCTTTTGTTCTAGTTTTTTTCTGTATAAGGCTATTGCTTTTTAAGCAAAGGAAAAGTGCAGGCAAATACCATGGACACAAATAGCCAAGCTTGGGGCAGAAAGTGTCTGACAAAATGCCAAACTATACTGCTGTTTGTGGGAAATACAGAAAATGGTTGGAAGAATGGGAAAAAAACTCCATATCTGACTAAACCAAGATGTTTACATCAGCACATACCAATCATTTTTTTGGGAGGCTGCTCACGGGAAAATAAAATTTTAAAAAACCTAACCTTTAAAAAGTCTAATTTTAAGAAGTTCCAGTAGCAAAATACTTTGGGACAAATAGGACAGAAATGATTACTCTTTCTTCAGTCTTGACAGCTTCACTGGGGAAGGAAAAGATCAAAACAAAACTCTTATGTGTATTTGTGCCTTTGTGTAGGTAGTAAATACTCTGTGTGTATGTAAACACTGCCTAGGTTTGTAATCATGATTCAGAATTTTTTTGTTACAATTAGAAACTACATCGATCTGTTCATCACTGAAAGTGTCAGGTTTTACTTTCACAGTCTTGGAATAAGCATTTTAGAATTTATGTTCATAAAGCACTGAGCCACCCTCAAAAACATGCTGTGATTGCAGAAAGATGATGATGGTGTCTGTGATCTTTTGTGTGGTGGTTATTGATATGGAATAACATTAATGGCTTTCACAGACTGAAAGCTTCTGACTGATTCTAAACACAGCTGGTAAACACAAGTCTATTTTTGTTCTTTAGTCACTCTTCAATGCTATTACACATTTGTGGAAGGTACCAAGGCCTTGTTCATGCCAGAAGGCCTGTGTTCCAAGTCTTCACCAAAGGCAGTGCTGTAGCTCCTGCTGTTGTGTCCAAGTGAATGCTGAATAAGAGACTGGAAATTTAGGCAGCTGTGCAGTCTTACTGTGTGTCCTTTGCAGAATAACACAGCCTTGCACTGAGCATGCTACAGGCAAGAAATGAAATCCTGAAATTTGCCTTGAAATACTTGCATTGTCTTATGCCTCTGGCTGCCTCTACTACAGTGGTTAATGGTGGGGAAAAACTTACTTTCCATGCTGGGCAGTGACTCAGCTCTAGCAGCAGCCTTTTAATTTTTCAGTGCAGGAGTCCCAAACCCCTAAAGGTCTTTAGGGGACAGCTACATTGTGGCTTCATACCAGGGGCTGCATCACTGGGGCTGTCCCTGTTATCCAAGTTATGTAGGACACAGTTTGAACACTGACTAGGTGCAATGTTTTAAGGCTTTCTCCTCCTGCTGTGCTTATTAGAAATTGATACAGATAATGGCTTACCAGAGCTTTCAACTAGATTTAGCTAGTCAAGTAAAAGGATAATCAAGATCAAATCCATACTGTGGGCTGTGTATCACTGCAGAGGATTCATCTTTCCCTCAAAAAAAAATTGTGATTCTCAGTTTTGGGTTATCATGCCCAGCAGAGCAAACATTCTTTATGAATGAAAATTATTATATTATAGGCTAAAATAATAATCAATTTTTGTGTTTCAAATCTGAAAGTTTCTTGAGGGATTCCAAATCTGAACTTGAACCTCATGTGAGGTAACGTTTAAAAATTTCAGCCCATAAACTAGTTTAAACAAATAGATGTAGTACCTTTCTGTCTTATCTCCTCTTTTTATCTCCCCACCACTCCCTCCCGCTGCAACCCCAGAAGGCAGCAGTGTCAAGAGCAGGGCTGATAATACACATATGGGAAGTGGCAGCTGCTTGGTCTGTGAATCTATAGCTAGGCAAGAGCTACACTGTGAGATACACATTGATTTAGACATCAGAGTATTGCAATCCTTCAACCTGCGCTTTTGCCTCGTTTGTGAAGCTTTTGCAGCTGATGACACATTTGAAGATATTTGAAAGAGGTTTGCATGACACTTTCTTCAAACTGTCTGATCCTGTATTTTCTTTTCTGTTATCACTGTCTTCACACATTTCTGCTGTACTGATTACGAAGAGGTGAAAGGAATGTAGGATTCAACCTTCGTATTTTTTTGTCAGTGGCCTGCAGGTTGAAGATGATGATAATCTGTGTGACGACATGTTGGTTTGTAACCAGATGCACACAGAAATAAACTTTTATCTGCTTTAGCTTTAGGATTCCCTTTGAAAGGGAAGAGGCAGAACAGCATAGTTGGAGAATGGTTGTTAAAATGCAGTGATTGTTGAACTTTTCTGTAGTTTGGATGATGGTGCTGGTCTTATTCTGATCAGCAGCTTTGAGTTTGTGGTACTTTCAACCCATTTTGGTTAAGACACTGAGCTTTCCCTACCCAGGGAATACTGAACTGTGAAAACAAGTTTGTGTAAACTTTTTCCCTCCCTCTTCCTAAAAATATTCAGTGTTAGCTTATATTGTAGCTAAACAAAACTAATACTCTCAGAAAAGGACAGTGTCAGTGAACTTTGTTAATTTATTATTACAGACGCCTGTGGCATCTAGTGTTTCAGAAGCTATGAGGAGAGGGGGGCAGCTGGGCAGGCTCGTTTTAAGTTTTACTTCTCTAGAAATTGTGCATTTCACTGTTTCCTTGCTCTTTACAAGAGTCATAATAAAGGGTTCATTGAACTTTAGGTGGAAAAATGTGAAATCATTCTATCTGAAGAAAATCTTGTGCATTATTTGAAATGAGAGTGGAAGTTGTTTTATGGCAAATCTACGGTTTCATATGTATTTAAAACCAGAAATACATTGTTTTATCTTGATTTAAAATCTGCTGTACCATTACCTTTTCTTGATGGTGCTAGAGTTTAAATTAGTGTGTAGCACTGAAGCCCAGGAATATAAAACATAGAGCCAGAGAGAGTTTCATGACAGTATGATGGAGAAAAAGAGGTGTGATGCTCAGAAATGCCAGTTTTCATTGACAGTCACTTCAAAAAAATTATACATAGGGAAAGTGTGATACATAATGAAAGCTTACAGTAGACTTGGAATTTTCCTATACTGTTTTGATGTTTCTCTCTTGATGGTGTGGTATTGTGTGCATAGTAAAAATATGTCCAGAACACTCAGGAACAAAACTCCAAAACTGCAAGGTTACATAAAAATGAAAACAATATGCATTTTCTTGTTGTAACTTACTTATCTATAATTTCTCTTTTCCAGGTTGCAGTAGTAAAACTGAAAAATGCAGATAAGGTTTTTGCCATGAAGATACTTAATAAGTGGGAAATGCTGAAGAGAGCTGAAGTAAGATTACAGTAATGTTTTCTATGATTGTGACCCCCTCTTTCTCTGCTAAATTGTCATTTCTCTGTTCACAAGGATCTGTGTTTATTAGAGAGATGAAGAAGGTGCTTCACTATTTACTGGCAATAAAAGATTAATATTAAATAAGCTTAAAGAAATTCATCAGAAGGGTTAAAATGGCCTGGAATCTTGACTTATATGGGGCTGGATGTTTTTGACATTAAGCCTTTTCTGTAATTGCCCAAGAATTACCAGCTACACAAATGATTTTTTAATACATTGTTCCAGTTGGGAACATTTTCTTTATCAAATATTTTCCATGGTGGAAAGTAGTTCCTGAGCTGTAAAAAGGTAATTGCTGAGCTATAGGTCATCAAGCCTATTAGTTTATCAGTAGTAAGAACTTAGTAAAGGCTCAATGAATAGACTGAAAAATGAGAAAGAAAAAAGTTTCAAATTAATTTGAGTGCGTGCTCCTGAAAATGTTCATCTGCAAAAATGTGTGATAAAAAGTTTCTCATTAAAGTTGGAGTCCATTTTGTATCTGAAAAAGGTGGAACAGATCTTTTACCAGCCTTGCTTTTGCCTTAGCTACCTACTTTCATTATACAACTCTGCTCTTCATAAACTCCTAGATATATTTCCCTGGATTCCTTTGAAAGGAAGCTTATAAAATGCAGTCTACACCTGAATATTTTGTGTATTAATTTTAGATGGAGCATGTATCTAACACTAATTTGATTTGAAATTCTTTATCTATGCATACTAAAAATACACTCATATAGTTTTTATTTGAGACCTCAACTTTGCTGTTCTCAGACTGCCCTGCTGTTCAACCTGCTTCCAAGTTTATTCTGATTTCCGCATTTATATTTTAATTACATCTTGGTAGGAAATGAAATCAATGGGAAACCGTCACACTTTGGAAAAAAAAAGTATTCAAACAAATTAAAGCCAATTTCTGATGTGTGCACATCCTGTCTCTTTTAATGAAAATGTTATCACATTAAGAAGTATAAATGGCTTGCAGATTGTGGTTACATGTACACAATGTGGTTCCTTTTTATCCAGAAATTATTCAGATACTGAGCAATCTGGCAGTAGTCTTGATACAAAGAGATATTTTCTCTCAATGACAAATGTCATTACTGTAAGTTTTATTATTTCAGTGAAAAAGAAAAGACCAGGAATAAAGCTCCACTCTATTTTTAAATGTACCCTTTCAAAGTGAGTTTTAAAACTGTTTCTTTTCATTAACATACAGTTATAAATAGGTTTCAAAAATTTTTCTCTATGCAGGGTATTAAAAATACTCTTCCCATGGGTCCAGCTGAATTTCTGAAAGTCTGAACCGTTAGCCTAAAAAGAATTACAGCTATGTTTTTCCATGTATTTGTAACCCATGGGTATATAGTGGAAAGAGAACCATCTGGAGTGAAAATGCGTTATAAAGCATGACCTTCAGCAACTGTAACTTGGCATTTTTAAATGTTCATGAATGCACTTCTTACTACTGATGGGGAAGATGACCCATTTTGGCTCTGTTAGCAGTGTGCTGCACTAACACTGAGATACACAGGAAAATCATGCAGTCCAAAAGCACAAGACAAGCATATGTAGAGATCTATATGTTCACACACCTCTGTATCAACAGTGTGGGAAGTGGGAGTCATTTGTAAAAGCAAAAAGGGAGTATGTACTCAAAAGAGACTTGAGAATGCCAGATTAAGGTTGATGACTGCAAGCTCTGAGTGCAAAAACTTTGTTACGAGAAAATTATACAGGTTGCAAAGTCGCTGCACTTTTTGTATAATACAGAGCATAAATTTTCCAAATACTTGCCACTGTTGAGATGGGATGTAGAACTGCGAACATGACTGATACAAGGACTACCTGGAAGTTTGGGCCACTTGTTACATTCCCAGACCTGTTAACCCTGAGTGTTGACAGTCACTTAAGAGTTACATGTGTGCCATGCTGGTGCCAGATGAGGCTCAGGAGAGACCAGGACAAATATTGTGCAGCCTGGAAGCAGTCAGCACCCCCAGGAGGTGCTGACTCTGAGCTGTGAGGACACGAGCACCAAACAGCAGAGCAGGTCGCATTCTTTGCTGCTTGAAGGTCATGATAACAGGAGGGATACAACCACAGCACTGAGCTGGCTTGGCTGTGACAGAGAGTTGGATCAGATGACCTCTGGAGGTCTCTGCCAACAGTTCAGGGAGATTCCTAGGGAAGATGAAGTGTAATGCTGGAATAATGGAAGGCACAAAAAAAGGCTTAGTTTTAAAAAAGCCTGATTGAGCGATGTTACAGTAATTAAAAGAACCACTGCTACTGTCTCTTTTTGTTTTCATTGGAATTTTTTTACCACTTCAACTCTGGCTGTTGCTCTCTCAGCTGTGATCTACTGTGGTAGTAGCTGTTGCTTCAGCTCTAGGCATGCTGCCCAGAGGTGGGTGTCTGGAGTGCTCAAGGAATGCACGGTCTTTTCTCAAAGCATGGTAAAAACAAGTGGAATTATATAAACTCTCTAGTACCTAATCCTATGAATTGTGTCATAGCAAGTAGAGAAACTACCTGTTATTTATCCTTGTGGAAATAAGAGTTCATAGTTATCTCACTCTGAAGTATGTGAAGAGTTTACAAACAAAGAAGGAAAAAAATCAAGCTGAAGCATCAAACAGCTTTTCTTCCTTTTGAAGATGATCCATGCTCACTCTGCTACCCCAAGTCTATTTTTCATTTAATAACATTTGAAGGTATTTGTTTTAGGTATGTCTTGCTATCTTCTCAAATTTCACTGATTTGTCTTGTGCTTTGTGCAATGATTCAAGTATGTCATCTTAATTTTTCCTGGTCTGTATTGTTCTTACTCACTGTATACACCAAAAAAAGGACTTGTGATAGTTTATTTGCTTGGAGGAGGGAGTTACTTGCTGCTCTATTTTTGCTGCATGTATTCTTGGGCATAGCTCAATCTCAAATGATATTTCACTTTTCATTCTTAACTTTCCAAATCTCACAGCCAGCAAAAGCCATGCCAGAGTTCTGCTATTTTCCTATTGGACTTGGAAATCAAACTGAAAAAAAACAAAACACAAAGGCTTGAAATGCCTTTAAACTTAGCTGTCTCAAAGATGGAAGAGACAGAGCAGGGTTCAAAATGATGAAACATCTTTGTGAAGAGCAGAGTGTGCTGGAATAAAATATGGTCTGTGTTTTTCTCAGACTCTCCATCTCTCTTCTAAATAGAGCCCATACAATATTATTCTTCCCTTTGCATTCTCTTTTAGATCTTTTTTTTCTGAACAAAATTGTCTGTTGGCTTTGTTATTTGGTACCTTTAGTTTTCTTGTGATACTCACTTAAGAACTCAATCCCTTCAAAATGTTTATGGAATTTCTTTCCTATAGTTTCTTTTTGACTTTTCATCTGTTTGGTCATTTTTGTCTGTCATTCTGCGGAGTTACTTCTGTTAAGGTATTTTTTCACTACTCAGAGCAAGTTGCAAGACATTAATTTGCACTTGGTTATTTCCTTCACATTCTATCTTCTTTTGTTTTGTATAAACCTGTGTTCCACCATTAAAATATTTGTTGGCACTCCTTGTTCCTCCTCTGTTTCACTTGATATGAAGGCACCTCCTGCCTCCTGTTTTTCTTTCCAGTGTATTTAGAGGAAACCTCTTGGGATGTATGATCAACAGCTGGTATCTGGCAAGAGTAATATTTGTTTCTCCCTGCTTTTCCTGAGCAAGGGGTGTGGAGAAAACCTCAACTGGTTAATGATTATCAAGTCATGAACTACATGGAGTTATTGGCAGCTACTGTCAAATGGAAAGAACCTTGCTTATGTGAAAACTCAAGTGTAAAACTAGGCTAACAGCATGATGAGACAGAACAATGGCACAAGACTCCAGATTCCAGCTCTCTGGCCCCTAGTGCAGTTAAAATTATCTAGTGCCATTATTGATTGTATTTCATAATCATACATTGCTATTCTGTCATTATTGATACTTCAAGATTTTGACGTTTTAGACAATGGGAAGCAGCAGCTTATTTATCCCTTTGCCTCACTTAACAGTACAGAGAAGTACAACTGTTTAAATTTGAAGAAGATGGGCTCTTCTCATATCTATTTTTTTGGTTTTAGATTTTGTCATGTTTGGATAGTGTAATAAATGACTTTTTAACTGAGAGGCAGTTTTGATTTTTTTTTTCCCCCTGAATATAATGTCAAAACGTAGTCAACTTACTAAATGTTTTTCTTTATATATTTTACTTCAAGCCTATAATTATTTTTCTCCCCTTCAGACAGCCTGTTTTCGAGAAGAGAGAGACGTGTTAGTGAATGGAGATAACCAGTGGATCACAACATTACATTATGCATTCCAGGATGAAAACTATCTAGTGAGTGTTGCATATATCTAGGTGGAAATGCAGAGTCTTGGATGTGGGTTGAGACAGAAAAGTAGTTTGTTAATTTTGTTTTCTGGACCGTGCAGACCATGTGAGGATCTGTGTTTTTTCCATAAAATTCTGAAGAGTGGAGACTGGTGAGAAACTTTGAAAGTTTTGCTATAAATACCTCAGGAGTGCAGCTTTGTTTTCTAAACCACTTTGCATTTGTTGATAAACCTTGGTCTCTCTGCATATTCTTTCTGATAATTTGTCATTCCAGTTTAATTAGATTCATAAAATTAAAAGGGCACCTACTGATGTAGATTTTCTATTTTACTTCAATTTTTTATGATTAACCGTGCTGATTACTGTTTTACAGAGAGAAATAGGGAGTAGCCCTGTTTTGATACAACTTACTATTTTGAGGACTTAAACTCAGTAAGCTGTCACAAAACAATAAAACATTATTGCAGCGTGGAAGAATGCCACTAAATGTTCATAAATAGGAGTTGGAAGCTGTAGTTGTAGATTAAAATGTCTCTTCTATGTTATTTAATTTTTTAGTATTTTTAATGACTTGCAAAAAGGAGCTAATATGAGGAAAAGTGGCCAATTTTCTGTAAAATCATTCCCACTTAAAAGATGTTTTGATTGTTACACAGTTTTGGTAATATTTATGCCTGAAAAAGTAAACAACTACACATTGATGGCTTTTGATTATTTGGGTTTTATTTCCCTGTGCTTTGGATTCTCTGTCATTAGCAATTCTAATAATTTCTTAGAAATCTACTATACAGCCACAGTCATTTTTTCCTCCCAGTCTGTCCAATACATGAAGTACTATACATGGAACTCTTGCAGACTTGCAGTGTTTTTTGCCATTATATAGCACTTGGTTCTGTCAGCTCAGATGGTTGGGGATCCATGGATTTTGGTAGATTTGTATAGAAACTGGGCTCTGCATTTTTAAGTTTAAATGTTGGCTTAAATACCTCCCAGCCAGCTTCCTGCCTTGTTAATGTGGACAGTAAAAATAATCTCATAATATTGTGTAATTCTGATCTTATCATTAAGAAGGCTTCAAGGAAAATATTATATATTCCACAACAGCCTGCTAGAATTTGTTTTATTCTTGCCAGTTTCCTTGTCTTCACTAAGCACAGAGCAGGTTCTGTTCTTTGTCTTTGATAGTCTGCTGGTTTTGCAGCTTGCTGGGCAAAATCTCATTAATACTGGGAGTTTGTATCATCACTAGTTGTCCATATGCTTTTTATTAAAATCACGTGTAACACAAGTGGCCTTTTAAAAAACTCCATGTAGATTGAGCAGTAGATGTGGTTGAGTGGTGACTGTTGTTTACCTTGAGATGGACCTCAACAAACTGAAGAGAGTGAAATCTCATGAATTTCAACAAAGGGAGAGGCAATGCCTGCACCTGGAGTGGAAAAAACCAAACCCAGTACGTGGTGGGGGTTAAGTGATTGGAAAGCAGCTTTGCTTGAGGTCCTGGTGGATAACAAGCTTAACCATGAGCCAGCAATGCACCCTCGCAGCAAAATAGGCCAGGAGAATTCTGGGCTGCGAGGAAAAGTGTTGCCAGCAGGTCAGGGGATGTGTTTCCTCTCTGCTCAGTGCTGTACCTGGAGTGCTGTGTCCAGGTCTGAGCTCCCCAGGGCAAAAGGGAGATGGAGCCACTGAAGCAAGTCCATTGCGAGGCCAGGAAGAGGCCTGAGGCCCTGTGCCATCCTTCCTGTGAGGAGAGCTGGGGTTCTTCAGCCCAAGTAAATGGAGGATTGAGAGGGGGGTTTTCATCATCAGTGTGTGTGAATACCTGATGGAGGGAAGCAAGACAAGGGGGCACGATTCCTCTCAGTAGTGGAAGAGGACAGGAGCCAGTGCACACAACCTGAAATACATGGAGTTTCATCAGAGCATGAGAAAACCCTTCTTTACTGGGAGATACTCAAACCCCAGCTGGAGACAGTCATGATCATCCTTTTCTAGCTGACCCTACTCGAGCAGATGAGGTCTGAAGAGGTTCCTTCCATGAAATGAATCTGTGATTTAGGATTAAATGCCTGTGTTAAACTTCCACTAGTTACTAGAATTTAGTGTTCTTTTTGCTTTCTCTTGGAAAGCTGGTGCTGTCATACAGTAGTATTTTGAGAAGTATTTGCGATTTGGTTAGATCTGGATGATTGTGTACATTTAGAAAGTATTTTTAAAGCTTAAAAAACCCCCAGACTTTTTTAGTGGATGTGGATATTTGACATTGGATATTTGACAGAATTATTTTCATTTAAATTTTAGTTTTTAGATTTAGCTATCATTCCTATGCATGTGTTTAACTTCATTTGCACCACTTAATACCCTGAGTTACAATTTAAATGTTGGCTACTTCAAGGAGTTGAAGGTTCTTTAGGCTACTATGTTGCTCTTGCAAACATAGGAGGAGGTGCAGAATCCTGTGTTGTAAGAGCCAAAATTCCATTATTTTGGTATATCCAGTAGCAGTAGCTGAGTTGCAGAGGTTTTAAAAGTGCTGAAGAATGAGTGCAGAGATCCCACATCAGTTAGGAGAATCCGAAGAGGTCTCTTTTCAATACACGTTCGAAGCAATAAGTGCAGCTCATGGAGATGTCTGTACAATGCATCACTTAATAATCAATATCAGAAGTTCTAAAGGCTTAATACATTTTCTAAAACTGTAAAACACAAGAAGCAAATACTATCCACCTTGTCCCAGAAGGAGCGTAGGAGAATAGAAGATACTCATCTTCCATAAGGATTGTGAGCATAATTTAAGAAGTTTCTTATTCCTGTCACAAAGCAATAGATGAAAATTGGACTGTCAACACATTTCAAATCTTGTGGGAATGCCTTTTGTGCTTTCTTATGCACTTGGAATCAGTGAGGATGCCCACATTATTCTGTATCAAGCTGTTAAAATCTTTGATCATCACCTTTATTGTAATGGAAACTATGAGGGAAAAGAAACAGCTGTAAGATTTCTGCCTGCCCCTCATCTTCCCTAGAGCTGGCATAATTTTGCACATTTTTTCCCCTCATATTTTAGTGTCTTTTTCTGAAAATGGGAAAGGCAAACAAGTTAGGGGAACTAATATAAATAGTCCCTTTAGATTATGTTTTCAGAATTTTAAAGAAACAAGTTGGGGTATACACTATTACATCTTCAGTATTTTTTTATTATTTACGGTCTTCTTAGGAGTCACTGCTTCAAATGCAGATAGGCTGCCTTCCTGGAAACAGGCTGGAGCTCTGAGCAAAAACTTTCAGATGCTCTAATGGAAATTTATTTACATTACATTTACAAATTGTTATTTGATTCTTGGGCCTGTGTAGGGCCAGGAGCTGGACTTTGGTGATCTTTGTGGGTCCCTTCCAGCTCAGGATATTCTGTGATTCTAATTAGCCTGCCCACAGTGATGTTTGAAAGTAATGCCTTTGCAGTGCATGTTAAATTGGAATGCTTCTAATTAGTTTGTTAGCTATAATTAGTTTGATTTTCTTTTTTCTTTCCCCCATTTGCCCTTTCAAGCAGTTTCATAATTAAAAACAAGCTAAACTAAGCTAAAATATATTAATCCTGAGTTTCACACTTAAGTTTCACTTTTTCCAGTCAATTTAACTATATTGCTAAAAGAAGTGGCATTTCATTTTGTAAATACAGTAAAATGCAGAAAGGCTGTGATTTCTTTAAAGTCTTTGCACCAGCTTTAATGGCTGGCAAGTTCTGTGTTTCATTAATACATAAGAAATCAAGGTTTTTCTCCATCCTTCCAGTTAGAGAAGGTGACATATTGTATTTTATGTTGCCTGGTCTGTATCATATGTAATGTCAACAGTTTCTAGAGTTATGCTGTGGGTCACTGAAAGTCTCTCAGATTCTGCCTTAATCTGAATAGTCTAAAAACTTTACTCTCCAAAGTAATTTGTTTAATGGGAAAAGAAGATGGTAGGAAAAAAGGGAAGGGAAAACCTGGGAAATTAGGACAATGTAAATGAGATTACAAATTAACATACTAGTTTCATGTGTATAGGTCTGTGCTTTAATCCTTTACTCCTTTTGCATTCTAACGAAGGATATTGTTTTCATAAGGCAATCCAGAGGATCTAAATATTTCATATTTAGTGATGGGACTCTGGATGAAGTTGATACTGTTTTGTCATGAGGCTTACTGTATTTGGGGAGGTATAAATAATAAAAATATTCAAGTGGGCTAAATGCAGTGGGTTAAAATGCAGTTGAACTGACTACTGTTTCCAGAGCATCTAAGCATCTTGGTTAGTTTTCTAATGTTCATAATAATTTTTGAAGTGAAATCGTTTTTTTGCTTCAATGAGTATTTAGTCTCTTATTCACTCAATAAATTGTGATTTTTTTTGCCCCCCACTCTTATCATTCCCACTCCATAGTACCTGGTTATGGATTACTATGTTGGAGGAGACCTGCTTACATTGCTCAGCAAGTTTGAGGACAGACTCCCTGAAGATATGGCTCGTTTTTATTTGGCTGAAATGGTGATAGCCATCGATTCAGTTCATCAGTTGCATTATGTTCACAGGTAAGTAATTTGGGCTTCAAATTCCTGTTGGAGTTATGGAGAGTTACTTGATGGAATGAAACTAGTTCCTGTTAAAGAGTTTAAGTAGGTAACAAATACTTGCTTTGATGGTAAGCACAATAAAACCTGCCTCCAACATGCTGTGGTTATTGGAGCTGTTGCTAAACTTGTACATATGGTCAGAGGCATGAATGAACCGCTCTGAGTGCATCTTATGGGCTTTGCACACTGCTGTGTTTGAGAGTCAATGATCCATAATTTATAAAAGCAAAACGGGAAACCTGTTTGTGCAATGTGATCAACTTTGAACAGGTTTATTGAAAGGTCAAATTCTGTTTCTTCATTAATCTGTTTGGTTTATTCTGAAGCTGAAAACACACCACTGTCTGCATCCAATTTTTTTGCAGCATTTTCATATGGACTTAAGGATATCGTCTTTAAAATAAAGTGAAGGCAGCTAAATTAATGGAAGTACTTAAATTGTGGTACTTACCTTTACCTTGGTGTGAAATACTGTGTTCAGAGGAAAATATTAAGTCATTTGTGTCTAGCTTTTTTGGAGACCATGATTGATTTTTCCACAAAACTAGCATCATGTTTTCTTTGATGTATCATTCTCTGCTGAACTCCATGGTAATTCTTGTATGCAGAGGGAAAGAATATTATACAAGAGGCAGAATCTTCAAATGCACTCAACAGATGTACTTGGCTCTGACAGAAGTCAGGAGGAAAACTCCCAGTTCTTTAAGCTGCATCATTAAGTTGGCAGAATGAGCTCATTTGATACATCCATCTATTGCCCTTAATTAGAGTCTGTACTAACCATGCCTTCTTTTACTGTTCCCACTTGGCTGCTTCACTGCAAAACAAAGTGGGGAGGACGGCTTAGGGTTTTTTTAGGGGGTCCAAAAGGTGTATTGTGGTTGGTTTTGGTGTGTTACTGTGCTGTGGCTTATTTCCTTTGTGATTCTGGCTTCTTGTGGGAGAGCTGGATGGGTGCTAAACTGCAAATCACTCCTCTGGAATATTTTGAAGTCTACTAGTTTTGCTGAAGAACTGTGTCTACCTGCTTTGTATGATAATATCTCGTGGAAAAAACCAGATTGCTTTCCTTGAGTATTGTACATAACACCGTATATGAGCTGTGTTATTTCTGGCTTTTTTGTTCTATTTTGTTTTGCTTTTTGCTTAGGACCTGATGTTGAAAAGTTTTTGCATTCAGTTTAATTTGGATCTAATTCTTAAAATGTGTTTGTGGGTAAATTGCTGAGACAAAACTGTTTCCAGGTCTTTTACCCAGTAAAACTGCATATAGAGTGGTAACTCTTTCCAGAAGAACAGATTCCTCCTACTTTCTCCTCCAAACAGATCAAAATCTTTGTAATTCAGCACTGTGAGTATGTAATGTGCAACAGATGTGATGTTTCCATGTTCAAACAGTAGTGTCCCCGAGACGAAATAGGTGCTGGTGTAAAATTTGGGATGAAAATAATAGTATTGCAGTTGAAAACAATAAGCTAATTATTATGCTTGCATATTTATTCATATTAATTTTTTTAAAAAGGCAAAAAAAAGCACCCCTATACCTTCTCGGTCCTTTGTTGCTTGATTTGTGGCATTGCCAGTGAGCTTCACATGTTCATAAGTTCTAAATGCCACTTTGGCATTTTATCATTAGTGCTGCTGTAATACAATGCCTGTTTATAAAGACATGTTTGGCAAGATTGAAAATGTAAAGAGCACTTGAGTATATGTTAAATGATCAGCCTTTGAAATGAGACCTGTTCCACTGTTAGTTTTATTAACATGTTTGCACCGGTAAAGCAAAAGAAAGGAAAAGAAAACACATCATCTAAATGCCACTAATGCTCTTTTCCTGAAGGCTTAACCATGGTGGCCACATCCTTTTTTGGGAGTGCCTTGCACACAGCAAAGGGTGTAGGAGTAGAAGGAAACAGTGCTAAAAGCTGGATTAATGTAGCAGCTGCAGTAGTGGTATTTCAGATGAATAGCCAGTGTGCATCAGGATTTGATCTGGGTTGTTGCTGCTGAACTAGAAACTGTGCTTTAGGCGTGTTTTGGTCAAGGTTCTATTCACACAGTAAGATAGCAGATTGCTTTGTTTTGTTTCCTTTTAGTGCCCCAGTTCTTTCAGGATAGATTTTCACATGAACCATTTATCGTGGTGTACTTTGATGATAATTTTCTGCTTTTCTCTGAATGTTTTTGTACCTTTTAAAAATGGTATTTCTGTTTTTCTTCTAAGTGTGTCACTCCTCTTGTGCCTTTCTAGCATCAACCACTTTTTGTTGTCAATTAGTTTTGTTTGGGGGTGATGCTGATTGCAGTGGCTGTTTGTGTGCCAACGACTCTGATGTCAAATGCAAGACACTCTTTTTTCCTGAAGTACATTGGCCAAGGTTCTGAAATGTCAAATACAAACAACTTCAGCATTACCTAAATTACTTTATTTCAGGTTTTCAGATCCAAATTTGAATACTATTTCTGTACTAGCATTGTGGGATTGCAGGATAAATTTATAGTGGGAAGGAGATCAAAATCTAGGTATTGATAAAATTGCATGATGTTTTTGAAGCTATCACTTGATACCTAATGAAACTAAGAAAAAGAAATGTTGCTAGCTAAAAATAACATCGATACTATAATTTTTTATGGTATTCTTAATGTTTTTGCACTCTTTAGTTTCAACAAATATGTGTTCCAATATTTTTGAGATAACATCAATCAGAACATAAAACTTGGATAATTTTTAATTTCTAATTAATTTCTGTGAACAAATCTTGCAATGTTTTCCCTGACAGCTAAATGATGGCTCAGAATGTAAACAAAATGGCATTTTCTTTAGTATCTTAACTTTTGCCATTGGTTTGAATTCACCAGCACTGGCATTTCCAGGGGATGTTGTCAGCTCCAAGGCTAGCTTTAGAAAGAAACTTCATCTAAGGTAAATATTTTTGCAGCTCTTCAAAATAAGAAGGACAGTACATATTTGTGTCTCTCACAAATGCACAGTTTTGGGAAGCTGACACCTAACCCTGATACTTTCAATTACAAATTTGTACTAGTGAAGTGATGCTTGCTTTTAGGCCAAGGTTAAATATTGTCTTGTGCCAGTTTTCTGCAAACTGTAGTATCATGTAGGGTAAGATGTAAGATTTCCCATTTATTAGGAATCAACTTCAATTCATCCTTTATTTTTAGCACCTTTCTTTTGTTTTTCTTTTTTTTCCTCCAAAACAAAGTCTCTACATTAATACTAATTTTAGTTTCAAGGTTATGTTGTTACTTAATTCCTCATGGCATATGTTAAAAGCTTATATTTGCATACATTATCAAATATCCAGGTGTGGACTGCAGTAAAACTCTTACCATTTGAAGCTAGGTAGTTACGCTTTATTTATGCAACACTTTATTTATGCACATTGTGTTACCTCAAACACATAAAAATTGCTTTTCCTACAACACCTTTATGATTTTATTGGTGAACCAGATTTTCTCTCAGTTTTATGTAAAGTAGAAATTCTTGGTTTTGTCTAAATCCTTTAGAGTAAAAAAAGACTGGAGAAGGCCTGACTTCCATGGGAGGAATTTCCCCTGAGAATTGCAGGAGATGCCCTCTGGACAGGAGCTGGTCCTGGGCATACTCAGTGTTGTGTGGCTTTGCACACCCCTGCAATGTCTGTGCCTCTGCCTTTTGTGCTTTCTTCCAAGATAGCCCCTTAGTAAGGGTGCATCTAAGTCTGTCTCTGTCCTAAATTTAATTTGGGACATTACAGCTTCTTGAATAGTACAGAATTATAAGTGTTACTGTGCTTAAATAATTTTCATCTTGACTTTCTTTCCTCCCCCTATTAATTCTGTGCAGGGTTGCACAGTGATTCAGGGCAGAGCCAATTTGCAGCTAGGGAGTGTTCAACATTTAGGCTCATGATCCTCCAGACCACTGCAAAAATACTCATTTAAAATAGTTTTCATATATTGGCACACACCCACATTAAACAGTCATCTTTTTCTATTGAATGGTTAAACAATCCTTAGTTACCTTCTTACTAAGAAAACATTTTGGGAAGATTATGAAACACCTGTGTTAATTACTGTTTTTGTTGGTTAAGTTTATGGGAGGACAGTTAAGACTACAGGGCAAACTCTTTAAGTTAACATACATTTTAGGTGTTGTCTTTTGCATGTGAAAAGATGTGCAAAGTATAAACACACCCACTTCCAGAAAGTATGTGAGATTACAGTTAGCTCCATCAGGGGTTTCTGGATTTCTGGTTGCTGCTGTCTTTTAGTTGGAAGGATTTTAGCATTCTAAACCACCAGATACCTTTTTTTTTTCCTTTTTGTTTGATTTTCTCCATCAGTTTCTGAAATTCAAGCTGAGCTTCACTGGAACATTTGAATTCTTAAAATGTAGAGCAGCAGAATTCTCTGAGGAAGTGACATCCTTTCTGAGAAATACTGAACATAAGGGAATAAATCCATTAGAGGCATAAAAGAGCTGTCTATTCTCCATCAAGCCAGCCTCTTTGCTTTTAACAAGAAGGTACTATTTGTCCTCTACTATATGTAGAAATCATCTTAGGGACATCCCTGAAATATTTACTGTCAGCAGGCAGCTGAAATCTGGGATCCTTTGTAGGATGCATTTCACTTTCAACTATAAGTTTCAGTGCCAGCATATCCATTTTTGACTTGCTGAATAAGTGGTTTTCTGTCTTCTGGGTGTATCCCATCTCTACTGATCATTAATTTGCTTAAGTGGAAAATTTAGGGGTGGAAGACCCATCTTGGAAGTTAGCTGCATTGCACGGTGTGTCTGAGTTGAGTTGGCACAAGGATGAGCCAAGTGCTCTGGCCTTTGGTAAAGTGAGCCCTCATTGTGGGTTTGAAAGAAAGCAACGTCGTGTTTTAAGTGTTTACCAAACTTTACAGACATAATGTGGAATACACACATGAAGATGTCCTTACAAAATGCTGAGAGTGAAGGAAACAGGGCTAGAAAAATAAGGAAAAAATAACATAAGATTATTTTGATAGTTAATGAAAATGTATTGCTTTGAAATGTGGCATGGTTTAGTTTTACATGGAAAACTGCAGGACAGAAAGTTATTTTATGAGTATTTGGTAAGCCAGTGCTTCCTTACAAGGTATTCTGGGACAGAGGTAGGAGAGCTCTGTGAGTTGTTTCTGCTCCATTTTGCTGCCGAGGAGCGGCTGGATACAAAGGTTATCTGGGCCTTCCTTGTGCCCTGTGACCCTTCTGGTACAAGCACTGGCAGCTGCTCTCATAGTGTGCCCTCTGGGTGGCACCTGACCTGGGGCTGGGGGAGGTTAATGCTATTTGACTACAATTCATTGGTAAGATTTCCAAAGGAGCCTGCCATGACCTAGAAGTATTTTGAAATAAAAGGCCCACAGATGCTTGGAGTGCCAAGAGCTAGTGGATGACACACTGGCAGTACATCACAGAGAAGGCAAATGGTTTCTTAAAGTGTCTAGTGGGAGTATTAATTTGAGTGAAAGCTGTGTAGTGAGTGACCGAGCTGGTATAGACCTATATGTATATTCTGTGTTACTCGAGCAGAAGGAGTGGAAAAACCCTAAATCCAGCCCCTTTAAGCGATAGTAGCCTTGGGTAGTCCTTTCAGCAGAGATGCCTTTACTAATGTGTCTTTGGACTTTTTTTCTCCCATTGTTCCTCTCTCCCCAAGGCATTCCTGCTCTGCTGAAACAAAGGTTTGTGGCAGGGAACTGAACAGGGACAGCAGGCCAAGTGAGAAGTAACTTTACATTTTAACTAACTGGGGTCAATTCTTCAATCTTACAGAGAAGGAGAATAATAGGAAGTCGCTTTAAACAGGTCTTTCCAATGAAGTCTTTGTTCATTGCATTGTGCCTGTTTTCCTCCTACATCCCTTGGTACTTGGGATGTCTGGCGATGTGATTTTAAAGGAAAAAGGGCATGAGAAACAGCTGGAGT
Source organism: Notiomystis cincta (assembly GCA_013398075.1). Taxonomy (NCBI): domain Eukaryota; kingdom Metazoa; phylum Chordata; class Aves; order Passeriformes; family Notiomystidae; genus Notiomystis; species Notiomystis cincta. The sequence goes on along the minus strand of VZRX01009169.1, from coordinate 505,499 downwards.
ATCATAAATGTATGATATCCTCAGCTTACAGTAAAACTTTCCCCTTTAATGTTTGACACTGACCTTCTAACAAAGGACATTGTTGATTATTGTCAGCTGAGGAAAGCTGGCAACACAAGGCCTGCACTCCTCCATTCTTTCTGAGTCCCAACCTGTCCTTTAGCTGGTGCTGGTTCTCCTTTACTAGAAAGGAGACTCCTAGGAAAAGGAGGAGTGTGTAGATGAGGAGTTTCTACTTTTTCACGTTGGTTTGCACATCTTCTGGGTGCAATTGCTTGAAAGGCAGATGGGTGTGAGCACTCTGCCAGATGGTATGTAATCCCCCTTAGGTAGGAATTGGTTGTGGTTGTCATAAAGCAGAAGTATTTAAACCCTCCTAAAAGTGAAAATGAAAGAGAGACAAGAAGCAGAGTTTGATTGGAAAGGGTCCTTTTTAATTCTTAAGGGGAAAATTACTAACGCCTAAAGTTTTCTACAGAAAAACCTATGGTCTTCCCTTTCAAGTAATAATGTTTAAAGCAACACTCAGAGGATGCTAAATGTGATGGAACTTTCCAAGAGCTCCTGCTGCCTCTGGCATAAAGATTGATTTGACTTCTTCGGTGTTTGCAGAAGAAGAGTCCACGTTAGAACAGTCATAGCTCTGAGATCTGTTTCAATGTTTAATGAAGTTGGAGGTGTTTATAGAATTCAATAACTTCTTTTGAGGACAAAGCATTCCCATTTGCAAGCTTTTTTTTTTTGTGTGAGTGAAGCTATAATTTTACACTCATTCTTTTCTGATTATTTCAGACCTGGAAATACTTCTTCCTGCTACTTTCTTTGATATCCAAAATCAACATCAGGAAAGTAGGGCAAAAGCATTTTCCTTATTCCTGAATTTTTTGTCACAGAGACTGTGGTTCTGAGGGTGTAATTAGCTGTTTGTTGGGTGGCCAAGATAGAGTTGGTAATTAACTTTCAGTGATTTTGTTGCTATTTAATAAGTTCAGAACGATTCAGGCAGAAATGAGGATGGTAGTTGTGTGATAGAGCCTTCATTATTCCCAAGTTTTCTGTTGTATGGAAAGGAAACTAACTGCCTCTTGTCTTCCACAGACCTTTCATTTCATTATCTGTGAACACAGTATTTTTTTCATAACTACCTCCTTTCATAGTGTCTCCAATTTTCATTTATTAATACCTTGTATGTTCCTAGAGTTCCTCTTTGAAATGCCTCTATTTTATTTATGTGCCCTTTGCTTCCTTTTTAGTATTTGAAATACAATTGAGTTTATATTATTTGATTATATAAGGTTAGAGGCTTCAATGGACAAATTCATTATCATTATCTGACTTTGAATGTCATGTAGATTCGTCATTGCATAAATGAGCAATAATAACTTGGCTTTAGAGTCAGATGTTACTGCAGTTTTCATAGAAAACTGTAACATTGAGATGCATGCATGTCTTTCAAGAAGTGTTTTAAAACCTGGTTTCTTGCTAGAGCATTATTCCCAGTGAATATTTGGTGCATTTGAAGTGAAAATGTCTTCAGTATCTGAACTTTGAGATCCGACAAGTAGAAATTTGATCTTTGAATTTCTGAGTTGAATGGCTGTTGCCTCAACCACTGAATGTAGTACTTCCTTTTTTAATAGTTAATTAAGATTACCTTGCAAGATTTCTTATTATAATAAGATATCAGTGCAGGAATCTGATTCCTGAAAGGGCAGTTCAGAAAGTAACAGTCCAAATAACACTGTCCACAATGAAGCTGTTCTATAGTAAGCATTTCCCTCTTGCATTTCCAGAAGAGCTGTTGTTACATTGATACAGGAGCCTATCTTGTGATCCTTTTTAATAACAGCAAAATATTGCTGGCTTTTAACTTCTTAAATGAGGGAAAAAATAGGTCACTTAACATCCTGCAAATTAGAATACTGCTTACCAAGCAGATGCTTGCATAAGGTCAGGCTTGGTTCAGTTATGGAAGGTTCTGTGGTTAGGGTCAGGGAAGCAAGACCTTGTGGAGCTTTATCTGAAAAGTTGTATTAAAATCTTTATTGACTCAGGTGCCGCGATGTTTGTGCTGTTCAGTTTTTCTTTAGTAGCTATTGGGGGACAGCCTTTAGCATCTCCTTGTGCAGCAGGAAGCAGCAATATTGCTGCCACTGTAACTCAGTAATTCTTAATTAGATACAGTGTGGGAAGTCCTGGAAAAGGGCATTAGAAAGGTACAAAGAGAAAACACTGGCTTAGAGGAGAAGGGGGGAAAGGGGACGAGGGTCTAAAATCTGGTTTGATATAATAGTAGCAAAGTTATGTCTTCTTCATGTAGGAAATTGAACTTCTAGCACAGAGAGGAATTCACTTTTATGTAAGTACATCTCCTTTAGAGTTCTGCTTAAGTTTAAGAGCAGAAAATTCAGGCCTTAAGTTCCTTTTCAAGATATTTTTAAAAATATGTATTTGCCTTTTTTATAAGCAAGCATTGTGCCTTGTGCTTTATGTCAAAAGAGAAAGTTTTTTTTACATATGCAATTTGAATACAAAAGCTTTTCCAATAACACTTTATTCTTAATAAGTGTAATTTCAGTGTGTTTGAGCAAGCAGTATACACCCTTTATTTTTCTAATTATTTTTAAATTTCTGAGATTTTTTTCTGCCAAGCTACTGCAAGTACTGGATATACTGAGATACATTTAGACCAAATGCATTTTTTCCTTTGTAGCCTCTGGCTACAGTTCCTTCCTTAGTCTGTTGCTGTCAGGAGTTTTATGCCAATGTCACAGAGCTTATTATATTTGGATCATGCCTGTCAATATGCTTTGTTTGTTTTCTGACAACAACAAAAGCAAAAAATTTGTTACTGAACTATTTGTGTCATATGTCTGTTGCTGCATGACATGGTAGGGAAACTGTAGACATATGCTTCAAGCTTGGTCTGCCTTATTCCCTCATGTTTCCTTGCCTTTTGGTTGGAATAAAGATTATATTGCAGGGTGAACCTGCCCAAACACATTCTGAATGCCTTATGGGATGAGAGATTTTAGGACATATTTTTATTGTTTTCCTTGTGTTCTGTTTCGTAAGGATTAATGTATTGTTTTCATATTATTTCCCTCAAATCATAATCTTTTTACTGTAATTTAAAAATGATAGGGGCTTATCTGTTAATTGAGCTATTATATTTTTGGGAAGATTGCTTTAAAAAAATCTAAAATATTCCTGTGTTACAGGATGAAAGTGCAGTTTTGATCTCTCGGGGAATGATCATCTAAAAAAAGCATATTCTCACAATCCTCCTCAGATGCCAGAGATATCATAAGCTGATTTAAAGCTAATTTTGCATATAAATATTTTGTTACATTATATTTTTACAAGCACTCATCATTTTTAATATGCTTCCTTGTCTGTATGCTGTAGTATTTTTAATTAGCAAAAAATGAATCGTTACCAGAATTGCTTCCATACTGATTAATTTGATACACCAAAATCTTTGTATAGCCTGCAGCTGCATATGCAAGGCTGGCTTAGTAACTGAAAAGAGGTGACTTTACAGAGGGCCACACGGATACAGTGACAAGCAGAAGCCATAAGAACTTTGCAAAGCTTTGCAAAACCAAACAAGCAAAAGCTGGAAGTTGTCTCACAGTAATTCTTGACAATGAGGTGGTGAATTGGGTCAGCTGGGCATCCCATTTAGATATATTGGAGTTTTACACTCCCTGGGAATTAGAAGATAGCTTATCGTATCCTCATTTAGTATATGAAGAAAGTGGAGCGCAGGCATAGTGAAATTTCAGTGGATAATTTCATGTGGTGGGCATATTTTCAATTATATGGCAGAGCAGTAGAGCTGTGGAGTTTGAGTTCAATGTCTCTGACATTGTAGGTATGTAGTAACAGCCAAGCTACAGCTGAGAGTGAATGGAACTCTAAGATTATGAATACTTCCAAAAAGGCAAGTGGGTTTGGGGACTACAATAAGTAAGGCAAAATAAGAAATCCGCATGTGCTGTATTTCAAAGACTGGTTTTGATCAGGGGACAGTGATGCAAAATAGAATGAAGAACTGGAGAATATAACATTTCTTTATGTGTGCATCTAACTTTAAAGAGTTTAGTAGTGATGAAAAAGCTAATTTTCTGTACCACAATGACTACTTGGTTTTGGTTTGTTTCATACTATTGGAGCTACAGTTACATTTTGGCATATTTGGTGGCCTGACTGGAGTTTCCTTATATGTGAGTTAAAATTTTAGGAATTTCTTCTACAGATAAGAACTTTTGAGTAGTGTTTCATGACAGTTTTGAGTATAGTCATTCTTTAAGTTGTTTAATCCTAGAGTTGTCAGACAACTTCATAAAACTTTAATGTCAAGGATTGTAAATATTATATGAGATGACATTTTGGAAGGAACTTGTGTTCTAGCTGCAGTATTTCTCACTCTGCTAGAAAATTTGTCCCAGCAAAACCAAGAGCCATGGTTCCATCACACTGTAAAGGTACAGAAGTCAAATAATGATTTGGTGTACTCAGTTGCCTCTCCATCACTTACAGTTGATAATCTTGTGGTGTATAAGAAAAGTTTGTGTTACACTCACCAGGAAAATATTTGCATTTTACACTGTTAAGTATAATCTCATTTCTGTTATTAGAGACTTCAGTTTAGTCATTTCTGTATATTCCAGTTCTCCCTGCTGTTACTGCTGTTTTTCAGCTTTGTGATATTTATGCATTTTATGAGTGCATTTATTTTTGTGCCAAGCTTTAAAGCTAAAATGTTAAATCAGTTTCAAAACTGATCCCACAGGATCAGCAGTAATAATCTCCCTCTGATTTTATTTCCTCTTTCAGCACTATGCAGTCATCTCTCCTTTAACCAGTTTATTATCAATACCTTTCCTAGTACTATCATTTGTTCTTTGAGTGACACTTTCTCTCATGTCAGAAAAATTTAAAATATTTTAATAAGGAATTGCGTCTCAATCCATGATACTGTGACAAAAATTACCTGATCCTGATGAATTGTGTGCACAAAGGAATTGAGATTTTGCTCCCAGTTTTGTGTGCTATAATGCAGTATTCCGTGTAATCATTTTAAGTATCACACATTACATTTAAGGAAGTGAAAGTTGTTTAGTGTCAGTATAGTCCACATGTTTTCTGCCTGATTAATTGCAACAGCTCCAAATAACATTCTCTTCCTAATCATGTGTGTCACAAAGCTGGTATTTCTTTTAAGAATGTAAAATCCAAAAAATGGTAGAAAATTTAAGTAATTAAAGTATGATTTACAGTGACAGCACTTGTCAATGGACTCAAAAAGAAATTACTATCGAGTCACAACTCCTGCTTAAACATTGAGTCAGCCTTTGCTTTCCTTGTTTCTTTAAAACCATAGTTTCTGGAAAATATTTGTCTGAGACTCTGTATTATTAATGTCATGGCTGCTTTTGAAAGTCAGATGCTTAGGAGAGTTGTGAATACTGAAATGTAAAACATCATAATTGTCAATTGAATATTCTAAGAGGGATTAACTTGTCTTTTGCCAAAAAATAAGAATCTGAGTTCTGATGATGTTGAGGAAAGTAATGCAATATTTGTGCATTATATATATACCAATATATGCCAGTTTTATGTCTTGTGGTATATCTGATTCCAAACAAGACTTTTGCATCCCTTCTCACAAATTTAATTCCAATTAAAGAAAATTGATTTCTAATAAGTGATGATGTTTGACCTTAACAGTCTCTGATAAATTTAAAAAAAAAAAGAGCATCTGTCATCAAGAATTATGCCAGCTTCCTTAGAAACACAAACATAGAAGCTGCTCAGTGCAATTTCTCTGGGGACATAGTTCTGTTATCCCATTCTACTTGTTCCATCATTTTCCTGCTTTTTTGATGAATATACCAAAATTAAAAAATTTCTGTCCCATAATTTTAAAAATTTTTTAGTGACTTCTGTACTCTGTCAGTAACTACATGAATGCAAAACAGATTGCTGATTTCCCTGCTTACCTTGTGAACGTGCTGCCAGAACCTTTCTATGTTTATGCCTGCGAAAAGTCTGCCTGTCTCAATGTATTTGTCTTCCTCCCACCCTATGTGCACTAACTTGAATGTGTGTATCTTAGTATCTTGATAAAACTAACATGAAACCTCTAACACACTGGAGCTTTTTTGAAGATATCCTGTAGGGAAAAAAAAAAATCTAGATTTTCACTTTACATCAGGTGTGTGTTTTCACATTGCAGGTGGTGATTTCTGTGGGTTAGGAAATGTTGTGTAATGTTTTGGCTGTGCTTGTGAGATTGAGATCAATAATCATTTCACAAACTTGTTTTGTCTCTATTATTGCCTCTCAATTCCCTTGTACCAGATCAGTGCAGTGTAAATGTCTACAGAATATTATTAGCAGCATCAAAAGAATCTTCTAATCCCTCTGTTCTAGAAGAAGTGATGAAATAATAGAATCATTCTGAGAATATCAGGAAATTCCTGTTCCCACATGAAAACAGAACATCTTGAACTGGATTGAAGTAGTTTCTGGTATCCTGTTAGAAATTTTGACACAATCCTGATGTAGTTCTTGGGTTCTGTTATGATTGAAATTATCTGTTACTGGTCTGTTTGAACACATTGCAACAGTTACTGAAAAGCAAATGTACATTTAAGGTAAAAATGCAGCTAGTGTGTGAAATAGTTGACATACACATGCTTGTGTGGGATTCATACTACAGGCTTTGACTTAATTTGTGCTTTATGGTAATGAGAATTCTTGGCTGAAAGTATCTGATGGTGAGATACTAGTTTGTTTAACATTGAAATAGCACCACTAATAATCTTACTGAAATTGGTAATTACATTAGCATAATATATTAAGTAGAAGAACTCTGAATGCCTTATCTTCTGTGTGTTACTTTTTTGGTACATTTCTAGTCTAATAGATCTTTTTGAACCACAGTTTTATTTCAGCAAACATTTATGACATTCAAATCTCAGCTCTGGGCAGGCAGTACTTTACCGCTGTTACACAATTTTATACACTGCTTGGCTCCAGATCCATGAGAAGAAAGAAGATAGTTCATGTAGACATTTTAAGCACTGTTATGTTTATTAAAAGAACCAGCATTGAGCTGGCTATCAGTTTGACAGGGTGTTGGGCTCTCTTACCTTCACTGTGCTTTTGCCAAGGAGGGTTGGACCAGATGAACCCTGTGGTCCTTTCCAACCTGGTATTCTGTGATCTGTTTAGAACAGGTCATCTCAAATTGAGTACTAAAAATTTGATATTTATGTAGTGGCCATTGCTTTCTGATGTTTCAACACAGAATAGGCACCTGTCTTTGAATCTATGGAAAAGAACAGTATTAGGCACATGGGCAAATTTGCTTACTCAGGAAGCATTGTTTTCTCACAATGCTTTGGTAATAGTGTTGATAATATCAAGAAAGGTGGAAAAAATGTCTCCACTTTTTAAACTAAACACTATGCTGAAAGCCATTTGGCTGGTGGTGAGTTCAGAAAAGGCTCTCCCAGTTGGAGCTGAGGCAAAGGCACCAAGTAGGAATGATCCTTGTTTTCGTACTTCTGAATAAAATTCAGTGAAATGTTTACTTGGGTTTTTTTCTTTTTGGACTTCTCCTGAAGCAGATTAGCTCTATGTGTCCAAAGAAAGTTTATTATTAACACTGCCTATGTATCATGTTAATAAATAATTGATAGATGCAACAGGTCTACTTGCTAGTTTAAGTTGGAAATAGCTGTTCCTTGCTTTAAAAATTTTGGTTTCTATTCAGTTTCCAGAAAGAAAAGCAATGCTTGAGTCTCAGTCAGACAAGAATGATTAATTCATCATTCATCAAGTCACATATCCCTCAATTCTCTAAGAATTAATGTCAGAACTAGCTAGAACTGCTCATTATGCAAGTTCTGAAGTGCACCTTCTGTAACATTACAGATAACTGGAGACTTACTGTCAGACTCCTTGTTAACCATTAAGTGCACCGCAGCCAACTAATTCTACTTAAACAGGCAAGCAACAATGAGATTAGCTCTAGGTTAAGTGACTCAAAATAGCAGCTTTGATCCCCCAAGTGACCAGCAATTTAAATGGTGGGGAGACCAGACAGGAAAATAAGCATGGGGGCGAGGGAAGGAAAGAAGAGGAAGACAGAAGTGACATCTGAGAGCTTGAGGGATGGTGTGTGTGTGTTGTACTCTTGAATATTCCTAAATAACTGTTTGTTCTAAGATAGTATTCTCTTACTTTCTTTTGAAATTGTGAATTCAGCCATAGCTTTCACTCAGTAGCTGCAGTTCTTCATTTGAAACTCTTTAATACGTGTGTAATTGAGGCACATCAAATCAGTCATATCCTTAATGTCTAATAAAAAAAGAAGCAGTGCTGTGAAGTCTGTAGTTTCTTACTGTATGTTCTCTCATTGCAACTTCTTGATATGAATTCTATAGTTGCATTCAGTGAAAGGACCTAAAAATGAAAAAGCTGGAATCACTTTCCATAGTTTTCTCTGAGATGCAAGCACCTGGGTGCTTCAGCAAACTTGACTCTTGTTTGAACACCAGCTGACTCTTACCACCTTCTCCTTCAGCTCTCTGCACAAGGTGCAACTTCTCAGCATTTTCAAGACTCAAAATTCTCTCTCTGACAAACTCCTTTTTGCAGTTAATGGCTTTTGTATGAACATCAAATGTGAAAAAGCACAATACAAAAAAAAAAAAAA
>VZRX01009169.1:444266-490102 GCA_013398075.1 Notiomystis cincta | reverse complement strand
TTTCCCTGTCATATCCCTACAGAGTTGAGAGAGGAACTTTGCCAATTTTTGTTTCATGAACTGCAATTTCCAGTGCAAAAATAGGCACGTTCTTAATGCTAAGGCTAACGAGACACTCTGTCTTGAGCCACAAGCACTCAGAAGTATGTAGGCTGCTACAACTGAACCTGTAGTATTTGGGTGTTACTGCATTTCAGAATTAGGTTTAAGGAGCTTTGGTACAACATAATCAAAAGGTTATTAGTGAAATAAAATTGAGAAGGCAGCTTTAGTCATCATTTCAGAATCACAGGATGGGTGAGGTTGAAAGGGACTTCTTTAGTTCAGCTAATCTAAACTAACCCTGCTGCTCAGAACAAGGTTATTGAGAGCAGATTCCCAAGACCCATTTCCCGTTCTATTTTTTAAGTAGTCCTTTCAATGTAACCATAATTCTGAATTAGCTTTTATCACTGAATGGCACAGCCTCTCCAGAGTTTTACAATATTGTGCCATAGTTATGTTACAACTTGTTTTATATGAGAATATTTACCTCATTTCCCACGTGTCATCTCCTTGATTTTTACAAATTGCACTCAGTTAGTAGCAATTTTTACTGATTTCCTGTGTTGATTTTTGGACTTCTCAAACCAAGTATTTATTTTTCAAATTAGTTTTTGTTTCTGAAAAAGAAATAGTTAAAAACATTCCTTTTTTATTTCTTCCATCTTATGCTTGCACATCTTTCAAAACGTTAATGCTTGTACCTCAATCTTTTGCAGCAGGAGAGACCATCATAAATAGCTATTAAAAACTACTAGAATTACCCAAAAAAGAAATATGGTACAAGGCTCTCATATTTTCATGCATGAAATTTTACTCAATAGTACTATTCTGTTCAAGATCAATGCATTATTAAAGATTCAAATGTTCAATACTTTATGTGTGCCCAGTTTTATATTTGAGCCCTTGCAAGTTTTTTTTTGTCTAATATCAGTGATTGCTACAAGCCAACTCTGAGAAAAGTTACAAATTTCTGTATTCTTGATCCACTGTGAGAGGCTAGTTAACTTCAGTTTGGGTTTTTAAATTTGTTTTTAACAGTTCCTTTGTCCAACTATTTCAATTAACTTCCAGTTTTTAATTTGAACTTTTACAAGTTTTAGAATGCATTGGACTTTCTCTTACATTCTTGATTGTTTGTCACAAGGAATTGTCTTTCTGATGTCTACCACTTTTTGATTCTTATTTCCTTGGTGTTTAAAATCACATCTGTAAATCAGCCCTGTTAAGTTACCCAGTTTACAATGGCTATCAACACAGAGTGTTCCTAGTTTTAGTCTGTAAAGCTGACAAGACAATAGAAATAATCCCCAGGCAATCACAAGTGACTTTGCTCTGACATCTCTTTAAAATGCTATATAAGGAGCCTAACCTGCATGTGAGGGGTTTTTTCCATAGATATCTGGTTCTGTCAGCTGATTAGCATTTTAGATGAAGACAGTGGCTATGGGGAGTATGTAGCTGGCAAACATTTATCCAAAAGAATTTTTCATATCACCCCTTTAACTTATTTTTTTTTAAAGAACGAAAAAACCGGACATAAGCAGCTTTTTAAAATAATTATTCTTGGTTTGCAACTGTTACCATGTTTGAGATATCCATTACTTGGAAACAAATACATATGCACAAAGCCCCCAGGGAGACATTTTTTCTGAGGTAAATTAATTCTAGGATATTATAATATGATGTGGTGGAGCATATATTTATAAGCCAGTAACTACAGTCCGTTCAAGTGCTCAGGAATGAATATGAGTGCCTGAACAAACTCGGGATATATATGTGTTGGCTGATGTACTCATTCCCTGTTGTTTGTTATTAGTTCCTTTTATTAGCATTTGAAATTCATAAAGAACATTGGATACCATAAAGTAAACACTGTGTTGTGTCCAGAATACTTGTCTGAGTGGCAGAAATTAAAGACTGTGGAGCGAAGGAATTGGAGAGGTCAGCTAGTACTTTTCTTGGGCTGCAAGGCAAGATCAAACTGTAGCTAAACCAGTCTTGACAGACATTTGTCTAACTGGCTTTAAAAGAAAAGTGATGGAGATGGTGATGTTTCCTGAAGCAGTTTGTTCCAGTGTCCTATTGTCGTTATTATTGAAGTGTTTTCTAATGTTTCATCTGAGTATCTTTCATTGGTACTTAAATTCATTACTTTTTGTGTTACCACGCTCAGTGTGTGTGAGAATTCAATATACTTTGCATTATATACTTCAAGTTTATGGTGCAGATTCTTCATAGGAAAAGAGGAAAATAATGTAATTGCCTTATTTTTAGTGAAAACTGAAATTCTTCCCCTCAATTTGGATTAAGGATTTTAAAAAGTACACTTTGGCAGCAAGTATGGTCTGGAACTAAGATAGTTTGGAAGTATCTGATTCTATAGGTGCTGTAGTAAATGTAGTGCAGGCAATACATGCAACCTTGAATTTTGCATTGCTTTTCATTACTTTTGTGATATTACTAAGAATAAAACTTGGTTTGGATTTGTGACAATATGAATATAAAATTGTCCACACTGATCAATAAACAATGACTGTATCACAGATCTAGAACCTTTATTGTCATGGTTTGATTGATGTTTCCAGCTAATTGATGAGAGTCTGTCCATTGAGTGTAATGAGATTTAGAGGAATCTTCTGCTGCTTAGAGTAGTAGAGAGATTCTTTTAGCAAATTACTGGGTGTTCCTGGAACAACATACACATAATAATTTACTGTCAAGAGTTAAAGAGTAAACAAGGGAGTTTTACACTATTAAGATACTGTTTAAGAAAAAATAATTATAAAATTAGCTTGATTATAGTATTTATTTTTTCCCTGTAGTTACTCTTCTTATTAAGGCTTAAATTCTGAATTGTTCAGTCTTTGGCTATTCCTATTGACTTCAGGGCTATACTCAAGGCTACTGCATCTTTTTTGCTTGTAAGCTTAAGTTTGTCAACTTTACATGAAGCAGGTTTTGTTTAGTATACAAACACGCTGCAATGGTTTGGGTGCTATATAAATAAAAAGGCTAATATCAAAGTTATGTAAATAATTTTGGTTTCAATCAAAATAGGCACTTTTTGGATTTCACCCAAAAATGAAGGAGTGTCTGTTTAGGAGAAGGCACAGTAGAGTCTTGATAAGAGGCACGGTTAATGAGGTACAACATATTCCAGTTTTCTCATGCTGCTATCTTGTGCAGCCTATCTTCTTGGGATTACTAAAGAATAACTGCCGACTGTCCCAATCTAATTTGGCTCAGTGCACATTGGTCTTTCTGCCAGATGGAGCCTATTCCTACTTTTGCTCATCAGAATTCAGATAAACCGTAGCTGGCAGAATATGGCAACGCTGACTTTGATATAACCCAGTGCACTCTAATGGAAAATAGAAATAACCTGCTGGACATCAATGTCCATACATTTGACTGTGAAAAAAGGCATTATTTGATGAGCATTCTTGGTGGAAGTTCAGCAGTTGTTTCACTCTGCCTGTCTAAAGCAAGCTGTCAGTAGAGCATCACTGAATACCTTAATAAAAACTTCGCAGGCACCAAATTTTCTCATTTAATTGGAGTGCTGCCAAAACCAAATGTCTTCGTTTTTAATCATGGATGTACCATTTCTTCATGAGGGAGGTGTATGTAAGGAAAGTCTGCCTGAAACAACAGAAGGGAGTGAAATAAGCAGTTTGCCAAACTTCTGTCCTGACTAAGGATAATCCTGTGTTCAGAAGGAATTTTGGATAAAAAGTCCAGGCATTCTGGCAGTGAAGTCTTGGTTGTGTTTTTTCTTAAATTAGGTAACTTGAAAAAGGATGGCATTTCTTGTAAGAGTGAATAATTATAATCACTGATGTCTGCTTTTAACCTTTTGATTTATACTTTTGGGGAATGCTCTTGCATGTACAGTGAGCAAATAATGTGCTGTGAAATCTTTAATTGGTAATAAGCTTTCTGGATTGGTTTCTCTGTGCCAGCAGTTACACCTGAAACTAATTTATTTTTCTCAAATGCTGGTGTTTTAATTTGCATTGGTAGCATTAAAAATACTGTTCATGTGAAGTTTTCATGGAAAAATAATTTAATGTAAGCTATTCACTGTTCCTTTCTATTCAGAAATGTCTTGAGGCATGTGACCTGTTCAAGAAAATTAATTGATTTCTACACTTTTCTACTGTTAGCATTAGAAATAAAAATTTGTTCTCCAAATTATCTCTTTTTTATCTACTGGGCTCAAATAAACTGTAACTCAGCTATCAAAATGCTCCTTTGATTTCAGATAAGTCTATGTCTTTATTCAGGCTCAGCTCCCATTGTGGTTGTTGCATTTAGAACAGTGCGAATCCTTTTATTGTCATTTCAGTTCTGCTGGGTTTTTAAGAGCTCAGCTGTGCATGCAAGGACAGTCCATCAGTATCTGAAATGTTTATTCCAAAGTGGTTATGTTGGACATATTAAGAGGTTCCCACTTGCATCACCTGGCTACTTTTGTTGATCTTGAGGAGAAGGACTCGCTTTTTCTTTCATTTCTGTCTGATCTTTAATGTTTTGAAAGAAAAGATAATAATACAGATGAACAACTAAACCAACTAAATTCCGCATCATAACTGTACAGCTACCAAGAAGAAAGATCCCTACTTGTCACAAAATCCTTAATGCTATGGATTTTATCACATAAACTTAGAAGCCTGTGGGTTGACCTATTGGCACAGTCTTTGGTAGTGTTTAACACGACTGCTGCTCAATCATTCTGATACAGTTCTTGAAATAATTTGAAATAATCTACTTTTGATGCATCTTCTGTTCTCCTTGTCTGGTCCTCTCCTCCATTAAGCCACCCTCGAAACAAAATTAAGTTAAGAATCTTCTAAATCTGCTGCTTCCTGTTCCAGAGGAACTTTATGTGGTCTTGCAAATAACAGAATTGCATTGATCCAGTAATTCAAGGAATGACATAGGTGAACCTCAGGAAGACATACACTTTGAAACCATAAGATGATCAGATAATTCAAGTTGTAAGGAACTTTAAGGGAGTTTTCTAGTCCCAATTTCAATATGCAAGACCTCACAATTCCTTAAGTTTCCTTTAGTATCAAAAATGAATCCAGGAAAAAAATACATTCACATGTATTAAAAATTCTTTTTTAGTTTATTTTACCGCTGGAATGTGCTATGGATTTAGCATGTCTCAGAGGGAATACTTTTTCTTGAGTCTTACTGAACAAATGAAATTCTACTCTGGCTCATTAACAGAGAAATCAAAATAAATGGCAATAATCCAGGTATCTGCTGTAGTCCTATTTCAGAATGTTGTTTATATTAACATGGTTAGTATGTAAAATGTTTGGGTTTTAATTACAGCTTAAGAAAGTAAACGGTTTTAAAGAGAGGTGAGTGAAGTCATCTGGGTAAACATGCCAGTCTGAAGAGCAGCTCCCCAAATTAAACCAAGAAGGATTTTAAGGAAGGTTTCATTAAAGATTTTTCTTTTTTTTAAAATTACTCTTCACACTCATTTTAGATGCAAGTGAAATATTCAGTACTACACACAGTTTACTCCTACTGCATTCTTCAGAAAACGGCATCAAAGCTGCTGTGCAGTGCTGTTTTTCTCCTACAGTCAAGGCCAGCAAAGCTTAGAAAAGTAGAAGTTGCTCCTGGACACTGTTGAAGTCAAAATTTAAATGGACATATGTGTTTATAGAGAAGTTTATTTGATCCAGATTTCTAGTTCTTTTGGCGCTGTTACAGCACTCATTGAAATTAAAGAAAAGTTTTTTTGGGTATGCTGAGTTCCTGTGTTCCCTTAATTCAGTGGGGAGCATATTTGGAGACTGAACTAGCTTGGCTTGTACCAGGTCCAGCTCTGGCAACCTGCACCTCTTGCACATTGAGCTTCCCACAGAAGCTGCTGTCAGAGTAGGGCTGAACAATCTGGGACTTGGTCATGCTCAGGGTCTCCAGAGGGCACAGGGGTGTCAGAATAATTGCCCCGATTGAATACTTGTTCCCACTATAAATCTGGCTCAAATACCTTTCAAATGCTTATACTTCTGCAAAGTGAATTAGTATTTCATACTTCAAGTGAGCAGACCTTTTTCTTTTATTACAGTGAACTAATTACAGAGTTAGTGGGGTATTTGGGCTTCACAGCCTTCTAGCCAGATGATATTATTTGCTTGACTGAGCACCATGGTTCTTGTTAAGTGATGTTTAAATGGTCTGCCCACAATCACCTAGTAACTCTTATCTACAGAGATTCAGCCCACTGGTCCATTCACTAAGCCATGTAACTTTTCATTATTTGCTCATTACTTTTGCCAGATTTTAGCTACTTGGTCTGGAATTTTCCTCCCTTAATATTTGCCTGAAGCAGTAAGTGTTCCTCTTTCCAGAAACAAGATCAAGAAACACGGATTGGTTTTCCTATATATATATTTAATTAATAATATAATTATTACAAAACCAGTGAGAAAATCTTCTGCTGTGGGATATAGACATTTGAAATACAGGAGAGAATCCTCCTTGAGCCCTGGATATATTTTCATTCCTCTGCCCCGCACGTAGATACTTTCAGGTTATAATTTTTCCCTCAATATTCCACATGTTATGAGTTCCAAACAACCATGTGCAGAGTTTGATCCCTAAATACTTTTCATTTTTCTTCTGCTGTAGCTTTGCACTCTTTCAGAGCTGTAATATTGAAAGAATTTGGGGAGATGCTGATAAATAGACACTAGAGACAGTGTGGAGTGTCTCTGTTACTGACAGTTCTCTTCCTTTTGGTGCCAAAGAAGATTGCTATACAAATTGGACAAGAATTGGACATGAGGAAAGAGGACAGTTGTCCCGGATCATGGGAATAGGAAGCCAGTGGGAACGGGACTGTGAGTAAATGGTGACTGCTGAGAACTGAAACGGGATTTAAAAAAAGATGAGTTAAATTTGAGCAGGGAGATGAGGACTTGGGAGTAAAGAAGCTGCAAGAGAAAGAAGGAAATAGAAGGGGAGGAAATTTGGGGTTGATAGGCTGTGGAGGATGACATCTCAGCTTTTGAAGTGAGTCTAGAAGAGACAGGAATAAAAATGCAGTTGAGGTGGAAGTCCATACAGTGAAAAAACTGGGATAAGCCAGGGAAGGTGGAGTGAATGTGAAGAATACCACATTCTCTTTAGAAGAGGAGATAGTTCAGTTCTGATCATTAAAGAGAGTAATCAAATGTCATTCAAAATAAAACCTGGAACAAAACCCATCATTCCAATGCAATCTAACAACTGCAGGCTCAGAAGAGATGCAGGGTTTAAGACATTATTTTTTCCCATAATCACCACCTTCACACTCTTCAGTTACACTGGCAATAGTTATCCTGTTCCTTGCTCCCCTCTGGGGCTCATAATTTTCTTTCCCTTTGCTTATAGCCTACTCTGCTCTGCAGGTGCCAGCAATTCTTGTCTTTCAAACTGTCTTTTATTAATGTAGTTCACAATTCAGAACAGTTGTTCATAACCCATAGCTTCTGTTACAAGAGCTGCAAAGAATTTGTATTTATTAAGTTGGTCTTTCTTTTTTTTCCTTAACTGTAAAAATTGTTCTTACGAAGTTTTTTCTGAGCATTACAAATGCCACTCTGCAAGAAATCCTTGTTCCTCCAAGTGCATTCAGTGTTGCTTGCAGGTTTGGTTTTGCACAGTTGACAACACAGTGAGATTTTTCATGTTTTCTGCTGTTTTGTGAGATTGAATGGGAGAGGTTGGGATGATGATGATGATGATGATTATTAATATTATTATTATTTCTCTTGGGAATATATTAAAAGATAGAACATGGATTAAATGAAGCCTCAAGGGTGACTCATGTTTTTGTTTAGCTTGAACTAGGTCCAGCTTCTAGGAGGAACTGGATTTTAGGTGCATGTTTTTGCAAAGTGTTTTAAACTGAAGTTATAATTCCAGCAGTCTCAATGGCATGTGTTTGTTTTTATTTAGAAGCGTGTTTAAGGAATGTTTTTGGTGGGTGAATACAAAACAAACAAAACTATCTCAATCTGGAGGCTGCAATTCTTTGGCATATTCAGTGTCAGCAAAAGCCGAGTGGAAGAATGGTCTTAAGAGAATGGAGTTGGTTATTTTTTCTAATTTGCTTTGTAAAGAATTGTCTTTATGCTCAGTTGCAAGTTGTGAAAGTATGATTTCTTGCAGAATTTTCTTCCTACATTGTAAATATTTCTGTGTATTTGGAAGGTGCCTAAAGTTTGTTTTCAGCATGGGCCGCTGCCTGCTTGTCTTTGAGTAACGCAAATTCAGGAAGTATTTTTCTTCCAAATAACAAACTGTTACCATATTAATTGTCACCAAGTGTGTGACACTGTGACAGCTTTATGCCATAGCTTCTATGATGTTGTTCAAGGTACGATTCTGTTTGGCTTTTTTTCCATTGTAAATTATCAGTAAGCATTGTTTATAACTCGATTTCTACTTTGGAAAAAAAAATAAAAAACATCAAAAACAAAACACCAAATCCCCAAACAACAAAATTTGCTCTCAGGTGCAATTTGAACATTTTGGCTTGTGAGTATTTTGAGATTTGTCTGCCATGCAATTGGTGACATTCATTTTAGAAGTTGTTTGAGGAATGAAGCAAAGTCAGGACTTCACTCATTTTTTGATTATTTTAAGGTATTTGTTCTTATGTCTTAAAAACGTTCATGGAGAAAATATTTGTGGACCTTTATTCATGCAGTCATAACTTATGTTTTGAATATAATAGAAAAGGATAATGTATGAATCTAATAATGTCATATATTTTTAAAATGTAGCTTGTATTTCTAATATCTGTACTTAATTGAAAAGAAATTTCAACAGTTGAACCTAGTTTACAAGTTGAACAACCAGTTCCCCTGTGGTAACTGAGAGAATGTAGATTCTGTTGTCCTACTCAGCTGCCCAGTGACAGCATACACTCTACCTGTATTTCAGTACACTTAGGAAAACCTGGGACAAAAAAAGAGTCAAGTTTACAATATAAGGAGTATTTTTTATGTTGCCTGCTTAGAAGGTTATTTTCATCTGCATCATGACCTGAATGAGGCAGCCAGAGTTTGGCCAAGCAGAGCTGCAGTAGTGTGTACAGTGGCAATTTCAGCAGAAGTATGACAGATGTAGATAGTGAACTGAGAATGGCAGTGAAAGACAGTAAATCTAAAAATGTGTTAACTATATCTAAAAATGTGTTAACTGTTTCAGGATTTCATTGGCCTTTGTTCTGTTGTAAAGTCTAGGGGTTGTTTTCCAGCTCCAGTATAAGTGTGCATCTTCCACTTGAGAGCACTTCACTAAAATTCTTCAGATGATTTAAAAATTTTATATACAAAAGCTCAGAGCAAGTAAGATTCTCCTGTCTACCCATGAGACATGAAAGGAATTTAACTACACAGTTCTTACTAAAATTAAGAAGCTTTGTATGATTTGATTGATCTACAGCCCATCATAAAATGTCCCTAGTGTAAATTTCACCACATCAGTTTTGAATGAAAAGGCTGTTGTAGAGTTAATGCTTGGAATACATCTTATGCAATACATTTTTGTACTAATTCTGAAATTTGTTTAATTGCAGGGATATAAAACCAGACAACATCTTGATGGATATGAATGGACATATTCGATTAGCAGATTTTGGTTCTTGTCTGAAACTCATGGAAGATGGAACGGTAAATTAGAAAGACTGATACACTGTTAAATGTTTTTTCTTCAGTCCTTTGATAGCCACAAAATGTGTGCTAATAAAGGGAAAATGTGCTTTATGTCAAATGAAATGGAGATGTAAATGGTATTGCTGTATTTCTTGAAAATACGACTGCAGATTGCTTGGATATGCAGTATATTAAAAACTTTTTTAGCATACAGTCAACTCATGAATAAATAAAGAGAAACTGTGCTGTCAATGCCAAGTAGATGTTCATGAACTATGAATCTCTCGGTTTTAAGTCCTGAGCTTTAATCTTTATTGAAAATGTAAGGTTTGGTGTGAGCAGGATGAGATACTGAAATGTGATGATATTCTCCTAGTACATTTAAATTTGCACAGTATATAGTTAAGTGTGGCTGGAATGGAATTCGAGTATGTTTAATCATGTCCCAGAGGATTACAAAGTATTTGACCTAATATATGTGATTACCTAATCTATAATTGCTTACTGGCTCTAATCCTGACAATTGACAGTTTTGTCCTTTATCTATTTTTAAATATTGATAATAGTTTAGCAGAAGTGTATTATTGGCATGCCTATTAATGCAGTGCCTTGGATGCTTAAGTATTTCTTTATGAATTTAGAAGCTTTTGTTTGTGTTCAGTTGTTTTTGTTATGACAAGAATGCTGGGCTAAATTTATATATACAGGCAGAGTGCCACAGTGTCTATAATGATGAAAGTTGATTTTAATCCTGAAAATGTAACTTCTCTAGGTCCAATCTTCAGTGGCAGTTGGAACACCAGACTACATCTCTCCAGAAATCTTGCAGGCCATGGAAGATGGAAAAGGGAAGTATGGGCCCGAGTGTGACTGGTGGTCCCTGGGCGTTTGCATGTATGAAATGCTTTATGGAGAAACGCCCTTTTATGCTGAGTCCTTGGTGGAGACCTATGGGAAAATAATGAACCACAAAGTTAGTGCACTTTCTCTCTGTCTCTAAGCTAATTTTTAATAGTGGGGTAACTTGAAGACATATTTAAAATTATTATTTTATGTACTAATTATGTTAAATGTTCATAAATGTAGAAAAAAAAATGTTTCCATGTAGTAAGTTTATGGTTATGGATTGCAGATGGCTTTGCTTTGGGATAAAGCTAAAACTTAAATCTGGGTTTGGAAACATGGATGTTAATTCACTCTGTGGAGTCAATCTTGGCGACATTGCATCAATCCTGTTGTGTTTCTTTCTCTGGTGAACCCATTCCTTGGCATATGCAGAAGATCCTAAAACGTTCTTCCACATGGAGGTAGCTGTAGAATTCAGCAGCTGTAGTGCAAGAGAAATTTAAATAAAGAAGAAAAACTAGAAGGAAAAAAATTTTAATAGTTTCTATCCTTAGTTTTTTCCTTGAAACCTTATTGCTTATATTTCAGAACTAGAATATTTGTACATTTGTTTTTCTACATAATGATTTTCACTAAGAAGGTAATTTTTCCAACTTTTTCTTGGTAATAAACTATTTCCTCTTATTTTAATCTTTAAGGAGAGGTTTCAGTTTCCTGCTCAAGTGACAGATGTCTCTGAAAGTGCAAAGGACCTCATCCGAAGGCTCATTTGTAGCAGAGAGCATCGGCTTGGACAAAATGGAATAGAAGACTTTAAGAACCATCCATTTTTTGCTGGGATTGACTGGGACAACATTAGGAACTGTGAGGCACCTTACATCCCAGAAGTCAGCAGCCCTACTGATACATCAAACTTTGATGTGGATGACGATTGCTTAAAAAACTCTGTAAGTGTACAATTAACGTTTTTTGGTGAATCGGCCTTTGCAGTATACTTTGTAATAAAATGTATGGAAAAGGCAGTTTATTTCACTGTGTTCTGCCTAAATAACAGTTAGGTGCTGCTTTGAAGAACTGAGAGGGGAATACTTTCACAGTTTGTAGGCTGGTCCTAAAATCATACTTGCGTAGGGATAACTTTTGTAAATTCATTGTAGCTTTATGTGTCTTTAGTGTCTGTGTCTTACAAAGAATACTCCTTTTACATACAGATAATATGCAAGGCTCTTTCTTGCAGGGCATTGTTAAGACAGTGTAAGTTTGCATATTGCATTTTATTGTATTTTATTGCTCTGCTCTAATTGCTCGTATCGGTGTTGGATTCCATTCAGTTCATTTCCACTAAACTTCTTCCAGCCTTTTTTCCGACTTGAGTTTTGGGAAATGTAGGAGAAATGTTACAGCCATTTCTTAAGGAGCAAGAAAATATTTTTACCATTGCTTAAAATGCTCTGCAAGTATTGATCTTACCAGACTTTCTGTTTCTATACCTTTGAAAAGGAGCTTTGATAGATGATAGCTGTCTTAGCATTGGAGGAATGTCTTGTGTTCTCTCCTTGGACGTACCTTTGTGTGTGTTTTTGTGTGTGTCTGTTGAAAGAAGCAGAAAACTGCTGTTTACACATGAGGTTAAAGCATTTTCACCATTTTTGCTTTTGTTTTCTGAACTGCATGTGCTGCTGAGTTTCACTCAGTTTTCTGGGCCTGCAGATAAGAGATAGCCAACATGAGTTTATATAGACAGATGATCATTATTTGCATTCCCTTTTCTCCATCTACACATTAAATCATGGAAAACACTTAGACTAAAACATTTTGTGGATGTCGGTCTCCTTCTCCCAAGTAACAGGCCACAGGACAAGAGGAATTGGCCTCAAGTTGAGCCAGGAGAGGTTTAGTTTGGATATGGAAAAAATTTCTTTACCGAAAGGGTTGCCCAGGAAAGTGGTGGAGTCAAATATCCCTGGAGGTTTTTAAAACAAGTGTAGACATGGAGGTTAGGAAAGTGCTTTGGTGATGGACCTGTCAGTGTTGGGTTAATGGCTGGACTCAATGAACTTGAGGGTCTTTTCCAATCTAAATAATTCTATGATGTTTGATTAAATCTCAGAGCCCTTTTCCTTATAGGCAAATAAGGCAAATCAGTGTAGCTGCATAGGATGACTTGCATTTTTTTCATTATTCCCTCACTTGCATCTGACATTTCCACCTCCCTTCACAACTGAAGTATTTTTATCTTAAAACTTGTCTATACAATCTTCAGATACTTATTTGCATATTGTTTTGTCCAGCAACAGCTATGAGGATCAAGTGGCTGGAGTGGATGCTGTATACAGCAGGTCTTTGTCTGTGAAGCTGAAATAGCTTTTGGAGGTTGTTCACACATTTTAGTGTCGTCCATTCCACCATTCCTCCTTTTCAGAACCCAGTCTCCCAGCTGAGGCTTTCAAACTGTGCCTGTGCAGAGTGAATGCTTTGCCATTGTGAAGAAACAGGGAGCTGCAGGTGAAGAAAGAATGCTCCTCTGCTGAGTTAGTTACTCTCAGCTGCAAAAACTGAGCCCAATTCTTAATTTGCTTTAGAGATTTGGGAGTGAAAAGCAATGCTCCTGAACTGTTAGAGATGAATGCCAGTTTCTAGAGCTTCTTTTTCAGTTTCCTAATTTGAAACATCTGAAGGTTTTGTTCTTTTTTAATATAAGGATGTTACTTTCCTGCCATTTCTTTTTCACACCTAGGAACCCAGACATGCTGAAAAAACCTAGCCTAAGGCATTGCGTGAATGAGAATATTTTACATTTTTGGTTTGACGGGTGAACATTGTATTTCTTATTGCTTTGCCTTAAATTCCTTATATATATAACTTGGAGGTATTTTCTCCTCCGTATTTCATACATATCTTTTGAGGAAGTTCCACATACTTGCACTGCTATTATAGAAGTCAGCACCACAGATAAGCCCACGAGACCTTGTTTCCTTTTTTTTTTTTGTAAATTCTTGGCAAGATTTGAATTGCATAGAGCAAATGAGGAAAACCCAATGCTGAAGATAAAAGACAGTGTTGAAAAGCCATGATTGTTATTCTTCCTGAACTTTGAATGAGACTGTAGTCCCATGGAAAAATTATATACATAATAATGAAATTTTAAAAGTATGTTGAGCATATACACAAGCATAAAGGGCAAAAATGTGCTGTTCAGGCAGCCTAAGTTGTGCTGGGTTTTAGCTTTTAACTGTTTGGTTTAGTAGCCTTACTGAGAGGTATGATAGATTCAATTATAATTTTCTCAGCATGATTGTACAGTTAACTTCACACTGTAGGAGATACATGTCTTGATCTCTGCAAAACAAATTCTTTTACAGAATCTTACCTTATTATCAATAGAGATGATATTTCAGAAGAGTTACCTGTGTGGTAGCTGAAAATTGTCATGTGGGCTGTTAAAATCCTACAATTAAGCATTTGATATTTTTTAAGTTATCTGTAAAGACAGTTACGAAATTTGAATTTATGAAAGGTGGAAACAAAATGTAAAGAGAGGAAAACTTCTACTTTTTCTAACCATAGTAATCTGTAATAATTGGTGTTTTTATTATGATTTAGTGGAAAGTTAAGGCTTTGTAGTTTGCTGTTGTCCTTAGTTTCTGAAATGCCCAACTTAATGAATTTACACAATCTAGCAATATCATTAGTGTTGTTTGGGAACTCTTATAATGTGAAGGGTTTTGTCAGCTTAAGAGGACAAGGTTGTGATGTAATACAGCTGACGCCACCACTGGAAAGGTAATTTCAGATTTCTTTTGAATGCAGTCTTACTCCTTGTCCTTTCCTGCTGAGTTTTACATGAAAAAAAATGTACAACTGGTTCCTTTCTTCTTTTTTTGTTTGGGTTTAGAAAAAAATCGTCATGTACCTTTTCTGACAATCTTTTATCACTTTCAGTGCAATAATCTTCTTCTTAGGGGTTTTCTTTTGGTGACTGTTATGGCCATCTCTGGTAGAGCAGCACAAATCTTACATCTTGGGGTTAAACAGGAAGCTTTTAACAGAATATTTAAGAATATTAGAACCTTAAAGGTCCAAGTAAAATAACAACAGGGTTATTTTAGCCTGAGGAGAAACTCAAAGATTTGTCTTGGTTTGTAGTTCTTTGTCGGGCAAGAAAGAGGAGCAAGGAATGAAGAAACGGTCAGAGCACTAATGGGATTAGAGCACTCTGTTGTATTACTTCTTTCTAGTAAATGCCTGCAGATTGTTCTTTCCAAAATAGAGATGGCCCACTCAGAAATTGGCTGGTGATTCTACAGGCAGGAAGCCCTGTTGACTGAATAGCAGAGAGGAGTACAGCAGGGAATAAAAGGTGTTGCTTTTTTGTACTAAGAGCTTCTTGGAAAAAAGAAGGAATAAATTGGCATGGAGGATGTGTTATATTCTGCTTTCCTCCAACAATAGCCTATTTAATTAGAAAAGCATCTTTATGTCAGCATGCTCTGGTTTTGTATATGTTAAATGGTGTTATAAATAGATTTAGCTGATGCTGTTTCATATTTGGGCTGTAGGTAAAGATGACAGTGAATGTAGTTAATGTGATACTGTCAGTAACACTTCTCATATGGTTTAACTGGAAAATCTGTTTAAGTCCAGTAGAATACTGCTTACTCAACTATCCTATTATTTTTCTAGGAAACAATGCCTCCACCATCCCACACTGCATTTTCTGGCCATCATTTACCATTTGTGGGTTTCACATATACAAGCAGCTGGTAAGTTAAGAGTTCCAAAATTGTCTGTAGGCTAGTTACACAGTATTCTAACTTTGTCTTTGAAACCTGTTGAACAGATAGCAAAGAATGTGATTTATTGAGGAAAGTACTAGGCCATAATCTAAACTGCTATCTGTTCAAAAGAATGAGCTCTCTGCAGGTAAAATTTCCATACATGTAAAGGACAGCACCTGTGCTCAGGGGAGTTTTGCTGAGAAAGGTAGTTAGTTATTAGACAATGTATAAAGTTAACTGCACATGATGAAGTTAAGAGTAGGTGTGTGGACCCAGAGAGAACTTAGCTTATTAAAGCCAGTTTTATTTCTAGCCCTTTGACACTTCACTTAAGACTGAATAGAAATTTTGTAAAATTTACTTTAATTGATATCTGGTATTAATGTAGTATTTATTTCACTTACTTCCATTGCTAAATTAAACAGTAACAGGAAAGTCCCTGTATGTTCCTTGTTGTTTATTGAAATAAATAAAGCAAGAATGTTTACAACCATTTTAAAACCAGGCCTATGTTTCTGCTGGAAATGTGGCTATGTCCTAGAATGTCCTAGACTTCAAAAGGATTATTTGCATAAGTAGTAGCATGTGTACATGAGTAGCCACAGTATTTCTGACACATCCATACCCTAATGGTTATGGGATAATTTCACACCATTTGTTGTGATTGTTGTCTTTAAAGCATTTGTGATACTTGATTAACTATTTTCACATGAAATATTACTGTAATTTTACTGTCTAAGTTGTTGCTTTTTGCTATCTGGCTAACATAGACTGTCTGTAATGGTTTCTAATCAGGATTTCATACACTTCTGTGTAACAAAAAATGCATTGAGGAGATGGAGCATGCTAGGTAAAAATGAGTTCCATTTTCAATGAGCACATACTAACAAGGTATTCCTTGATGTTATAATAAATGGCATAGTAATTAACAACTTAAACAAACTGTTTATTGGTTGATGCTTTTATAGCACTGTTTTAAACCAGCCTGTTGTAAAATCCAATACTATTTATTTTTTCCCCCAGTGTGCTTTCAGACCGCAGCTGTCTAAGACTGACAGCTGGGCCACCCTCCATGGATCTTGATGCCAGCATTCAAAGAACTTTGGAGGATAGTTTAGCAACAGAAGCTTATGAGAGGAGAATAAGACGTCTAGAACAGGAAAAGCTTGAACTTAGTAGAAAACTGCAAGGTATAGTCATTAAAAAAAATAATTCCATCACTGTTTTTACTTAGCTTAGCAGCTTTGTAAGGTTAACTTAGATTAGCCTACAGCTTTGTAAGGCACTGTGGAAAAAAAAAGTAAGTATACCTCCTGGAATGCTTTCTAGCAGAAAAGAATTCTTTTCATTATTTCTGTTGACAAATTAAATTTCTGTTACTCTTTATGCCTGAAATACACCATGTATGCAAGTTCTTAAGCTAGCTTTGTTCTCACTCTATCTTCGTCACCATGGCATAAACATTTCACTCTTAAAACTTCTAAGAACTTAGTTTGTCCAGCTGACAGTTACTGAAATATTGGTACTTAATAGTTGGAAATTACAGATTGTAGACTTCTCAGTGCAGGGTCTTTGGCATGTCTTAATTTATCAGTAGTATCTCTTTTATCTCCTCAGATGTCAGATGTGTCATTTATCCCTCTCTCTTCCATCTTTTTCTAGAGTCCACCCAGACAGTCCAGGCTCTGCAGTATTCAACAGTGGATGGCCCAATAACAGCAAGTAAAGATTTAGAAATTAAAAGTTTGAAAGAAGAAATTGAAAAGTTGAAGAAACAGGTAACAGGTATGTTATAAATACTAATGTGAAAACTGTAACAGCAAACTGTATTTTGTCAAGTTTGGGGTTTTTTCTCTCCAATTGTAATTCTGCTTTTCCTTGGCTTTCTAAAAGAGTTTTCAGTCTGTTTTTACTTTCCATTTTACCCCTCACTCTTCCTTTTTACATCAACATTTTCTCCAAATTCAGTTTAATTTGAGTTTCCCACATGGCAGGGAGGAGTGAAGGGTGTTTTTCCATGACAAAGGACATGATGGGCTATGAGGCTGCACTTCCAGCAGCAGAACTGACCAAAGAAAACTGCCACCAAAAAAGCTCCTCCTTACAGCTGCATGGCCCCTTCTCGATCCGTGCATTACCCTGGACTCTCTCATGACTTTAATTAACTCAATTAAACAAGGTAAATGCTATCAGATAGAGAGAATTTAATCAACTTATGATCAGATAAATCAGCACAAGGTGTGCAATAGAAGCATATGAGGAGAGGGAGATGAGAGGGAGAAGATGAGCTCTCATTCCTTACAAAACTAAATGAGCTGTCAATGAGCTCTCATTCCTTACAAAACTAAACATTTATTTTCTTTGCTTCTGAGAATTCTTGAAGATTTTATGAAAACTAAAGTTTTGGATGTCAAGTACCTCAGTACTTTAAGCATGAAAAGTGTTTTTGAAATCTGTGCAGCTAAAGAGATTAATGTTTTAAGTTAATGTTATGCTGCCTTTCAACAAGACTCTGAAACTAGTCAAAAAGCAAAGATCTACTTAGCCCAGTCTGTGTGTTTTACAGAGGCAACTGGAGACATTTAGGGAAAGATCCATCTTTTCTAGCCTTACTTTCCCAGATTGTGGGCAATTCATGTTTTAAGAACTTATAGAGGGAGGGCTTACATTGCACCACCATATTGAATACAGTTATGAGTGAACCAATTTGCTATCTGTTTAGCTAATACCTTTTTAGCCTGCTTTAAAGGCTAATTACTAGTATTTGGTATTCTTGATTTGATATTCTGAATTAAGTTAAAGGGAGTTTTCTCCCACAGTGATTCATAGCATAGGACTCCTGCTATTCAGCTCCATAATGCTGTCTTTAAAATAGGATCTTGAGAGCAAAGGCGTCTCGAAGAAAGGATGCACAGCAAGACATTTTTTTATTTAGGAAAATTACCAAAAGATTGTTAGGTATCAGGTCTGGAACTAGAGAAACAGGGAGAAAAATCTAAGTAATCTTATAGAAATAGGAAAATGTCTGGTTTTTGTGTGAAAAATCAGACACAAGTAATGGTAGATAAATCTCTATTATATGTCCATACTTACCTGAGGCAAAGGAAAAAGAAACAGCCAGAAGGTTGGGAAGAAACTACAAAAAAGATTTGTTCTGGTTTGTATATGTGACGAGACTTCATTCAGTTCCTGGAAGGAATGTCAGCAGTGACACCCACAGAAGGAATAACTTGAACTTAACTTGCAGACACTTCAGTTGATGTGTTTAGACTCTGCAGCTGCCTTGTGGGGCAGGGGCAGCTACGTGGGAGCTGCAGACTGCAGCACATAGATTATAGCCTGTTAAAATGGTGTAGTCTGAAAAAAGCCTGTTACAGATGCACAGTTGGACAGCTGCTCTGGCGTGATGCAGCAGTTTTGTATTGTACCATAGGCATTATTTTTGGAGGGGAACATGGCTTAGCTAGCTCAGGGAGGATCACTCTGGTTTGAGTGATGCCATGCTGGCACTATGTCAGGACAAAGGTTTTTGTGAAATTCCTCTCCAGACAAATGCCCCTCTTCTTGCTGCTGTAATGAGCATAAAGAGAACATAGTCAGAAACCCCTGCCCTGCAACAATCCTTAGCTCTGACTCTGAGTCTTTGGGACCCCTGAAAAGCAACATTTACAAGAACAGCTTTTGAATGAGACCAGTCATTCACAGAAAAGCATCAGGATCAGCTTTAAAGGATATTTTATTCTTTACTATTGAGCTGCAACTTAGTTCACTGCTGAAAGTTATCACTCGCTTCCTTTGGTAATGAAAAAATATAGTAAAGGTGTGGAAACATTCCCCAACACATCTGCTATCTCTTTTCAAATTGAAAAGAGGTCAAAGTCTGGTGAAGGTGGTCAATCATGAGGTTTTTCCTGAAGTAATTTTCTGCTTCACATGCATACATTTTTGTGTATTTATTCCTAGATACAATGTGTACTTTTGGAGTTTGGTTTGGAAGTGAATAATGGGATCAAATGGGGAAGATGTACAATTGTCTAACCCATCCCCAGTCATCACACAATTTTGCCAGTATATACTTGAATGCTTTGTCTGATCCAGCCATTTGTTAGAAAACATTTGTGCCTCAAGCTGTAACTAATACAAGTCTAAGACAATTTGATAAAATAAAAAGAGAATTTTATGGGGGTTTTGAGATGATTTTAAAACTATATCAGTGACAGAATACAAACCCAAACCAAGTAATGGCCATGTCTGAATGCTTCCAAATGTAGAGGAGCTAGGTCTAGGTTTTCTGGGTAGCCTTTAAAAGGTCTCATTTTTCTATTAGATCTGATGAACTTCAAGAAGTTCAGGTGCAGAGTTGAGCTTTATATACTTTCGGCTCATCTCTTGGGCAACTAAATTTAATGTAATATATTAAAGTGAGTGTTTACATATATTATCTAAAACATTAGTTACAACTAGGGTGATTAAATGGAAAATTACCATTTACAACACATATGTCACACCTAGCTTTTTGTTAAATTCTTTAACCTGTTTTACTGCTTTTTCTGAAGCTCTAAGAGTAAACACCTGCTTAAAAAGGTAATAAAGAATGAACTCAAAATTGTGTCAAATTCAGGAGTGTCACCGGGAGGGCTTAGAAAAATACATTTTTCTTGTCCATCTGGTTTTCCAGGAAATGACAAGCTAGCATATGCTTTCAATTTTTGAGGTCAAAGTTATAATTTTTGTTCGCTAAGTTACATAGGAGAAAACTTTGAGGAATCTTTAATATTGCCAAATATGTAAAGGGCAGCAATGCAAGAAGAAAACAGAGCCGTGGAACAAAGTAGTTCATGCACAGAAGAGAGATTTATCTTGGCTCAGCAGAGCCATATATAAACTTTCTTTTCACTAGTGACTTCAGAGTAGACTGCATAAGGGAAGCAGTTAATAATTTCTGGCTTTGAGCTACATCTCTTATTTAAGTGCATTCTTTTAAATTTTTAAACAAGAGTCAGTGAATTAAAACAATAGTGAATATTTTCCTGGGTATAAGCTAATGGTATTAATTTGCTTATAAAATTCTTGTGTTTCAGCAATTAACCCTCTTAAAAATGTGTTTTTATATTTGATTTCTCCAAGAGCCAATCTCTTATGCTTATATTTATAAAAATGTAGTTAAAGGCTCTTTTTAAGAGTATATATGGGTTCCTGTTCTTTGGGTAAATACAAATGGTCTGAAGACTTGCCACAACTGAAATAAAAGACAACATGTCCAGTGATTTCATAGAACTTGGAATTAGCTTACCTTCATATATATCTTGCTTTAAAGTCTTTTTTTTAAGTAAAGACTATGAGGCAAAAAAAAACCCCACTCATTAGATACAAAATTTCAGTTGTCATATTTTATGAATTTCAGTTTTTCTTGTAGAATTTGAGGGTATTTATATGACATTATTTAACTGTGCCATAGAAATATACTGTGTAACTGACTGTTGGTAAAAAACTGGCTGCAATAGTTCTTCTTTATTTATAGTAGTAATAAAGCAGATCACACGAAAACAAGTGGTTTTCACACTAGAAATAAGTAAAATCAGCTGAAGTTAATTTTAGGAGTATTGACAGGAGAACACTTGCCAGCTCTTGAGTGACCCATTATTTTTACTGTTTCTTTCTGGGGGAAACTGGGGGGAGGAGGGGAGACTGTTTATAATTACAGTGTAATAAAAGATATATTATATATTACATCACAGCACATAAAAGTCAGATGTATAAGTTGTATTAAAGCATACATTACAGAATTGTGTATTAATGTATTATCCATGTATTCATGGTTATTATAATGTAAGAAGACAAATTGTTATCATTTTCTGTGTTATATTCCAGCAAGCTGTGACCTTTCATTCTGTTCCCTTAAAAGCAGATAATGGCAGCTGAAACAACCTGCTCCCTATTCCAAAACAGGCATGAATTGCCTTACTTTTTGATTAAATGGAAACCAGGAAAAATACCAAAGGGGCTTCGAGCAGCTAGGCTATGCTATTCTAGAATCATGATTTTTCCCTTAGCATATTTCGAATTCTGCTGCTTTTTCCAGAATCTGGTCAGCTGGAACAGCAACTCGAGGAGGCCAGCACTGCAAGGCGGGAATTGGATGATGCTTCCAGACAAATAAAGGCTTTTGAGAAGCAAGTCAGAACTCTGAAGCAAGAGAGAGAAGATCTTAATAAGGTAAAAGCATTTTGTCAGCAACTCTTCTAAATCCTCAAGACTGTTTTATTTTTGTTCATTTTGCTTGTAATAACTTTCGAGTGTAAAATTAATGAGCAGATAACAAGTGTGTAGCATGACCTACTTAGCTTTCTGCCTTTTTTCTCCTGAAGAAAAGGACATTATTTAACACATTGTCTGTATGACTGCTGGGTGGTCCTAAGTGATTGCTTCCAGATAGGGAACAACTCCATGATCCAAATTGCATGCTGGCTGCAAAAAAGATTTTACAGCTTCACATTTAAGGTGATAATGATAGGGGTTAGAACACAGAGTGGAGAAGAACTATATCAGACAATTTAATCTGAAGTATGGGTGAGACTTTAACAGTGAAAAAACGTGAAGAGTATGGCATTAAGGCTGTGTCACAGAAGTGTTTCCAGAAGGGAGATGTGAAAAATTGCCCAAATATGAAGATTGAAAAGTAATTTGAAATCACTACAGTTAAAGAATATTGGATTTTACTTCTTCTCCTCCTCTATCTCCCTGATCCCTCGTTTCTTATTTATAACATATTGTCTTTCATGGCACTTTTTTGTATTAATTATTAAATCAACCTGTAATCAGGTGTGAAATACATAAAACCTGGTTTTCATCATGATTATATCGGCCCAGTATTTTAGAGCCCATATTAAAGCTGATGTGCCAGCTGTGTTTAACACTCTTTCTTCTGACACTTAAGGCTCTTAAAATTCTGAAAGCTTCCAGTTTGTCCCAGGAAGACCATCTCTCTTCTAAAAGAACTCAGGGTGATTAGGACCTCTTTTTAAGGATCTGAGAAACATTTTTAGATTTACATGGATGTCAGCAGTGCCAAATGTTAATTCTTCTGTTGATATTCTTTTTATCCTGAAATTTGCTTTTCCTTGCTTCTTTTTTCTGCTCTGGTTTAACTGAAGATAACTGAACTATTTAAACTGTTGTGGTCCCTCACTGGTAGTGTGGTGGCACAAATCTAGGGCAAAGCAAGCTTTGTGAAGGTGGTATGCTGTGGAGTTATCACAGCAGTAGCAGTGTTATTTCATGCTGGTTCTTTGGAAAGATTAGTTATCATATATTGCATATATTCACTGAAGTGTTTTGTTGCCTGAAACTTTCTCTAATATTTGATATTAAGGTACAGTGTATAGAAATCATATTTGCCATTGCAGGCCAGTTTTCAAAAGCTTCTTGAGTAAGCAAAGTTTCATAGAGCAGTTTTCCATTCAATACAAAACTTTTTTTTCACATTTAGCGCTTGAGATTCTTGTGATTTATTTAAGTAATTTTTAAAAAACAATGCTAATAACATTTTAAGAAAGCACAGTACATTTATATTGTAATGCAAGTGCTTGAAAACCATTGTGTTTACCTGTAATAATGGAGTAGATTCCTACTTGGTTTACATTTATGCAGTTCTGCTAAGTCTAGTAGTGTAAAACATGCCTCTTTCCTTATTTATGGAGGTATGCAATCTGTATTGTAAATGCATTCATGAAACCAAAACCAATATGTAGTTTCTGTTCACTCTGGAGAAGGTGTTAGATGCACATCCAAAGACCGAATCGGCCTTGTAGCTTTCTAGGTTTATTACTTAATTCTTTTTTTAAACTGTAGGAACTGGCAGAGTCTAGTGACAGATTAAAATCCCAAGCCAAAGAGCTGAAAGATGCACACAGCCAGCGGAAATTGGCAATGCAGGAGTTCTCAGAGATGAACGAGCGGCTGACAGACTTGCACTCTCAAAAACAAAAGCTTGCCCGCCAGCTCCGAGATAAGGAGGAAGAAATGGAAGTGGTGATGCAAAAAGTAGAAAGTTTAAGGCAAGAGTTACGCAGAACAGAGAGACTTAAAAAAGAAGTAAGTGGTGAGAAGACTGTTTAGACTCTATAAAATAAGTTATATGTAAGGTTTTCTGAGTTTTTTTTTTTTAATTTGTAAATCTTTAACCCTTTTTTTTTTTTTGTTCGTTGTTTCAAACAGTACCAGTTTTGTTTTCTAAGAATTTGAAGTGTTCAGTTTGGTGCTGAAGATGTCTTTCTTATATTAAAAAACCCTCAATAGATTTTGGAAAAAAAATACAGAATCCTATCTATTAAAAACGTATGTACTTTTGTAGCTGGAAGTCCAAGCTGAAGCTGCAGCTGCTGAGGCATCCAAAGACAGGAAATTGCGAGAGAGGAGTGAACAGTACTCTAAACAGTTGGAAAGCGAAGTAGAAGGGCTAAAGGTTAGTCTGTTTTGATATTAACACCTGCAAACTTAGTAGTCAACTAGGACTTGGATCTGTTTGATTGCTTTCAGATGTAGGACAAAAGGGTTTTGTCAGTCTGTCCCTTCAGTTGGTGCTGAATGTTAACGCAGGCATGCATTGCATTATTGCCCAGAAAAATGAACATCTGCCTGATGTGCTGTTTCTTTATATTCAACCATGTCTTACCACATTGCTTCCATTAATACTTTGTTAAACTTCACCTGTTAAAAGCTTTCTGGTTTTAGCATAGGATGGTTGAATATTTGAAGCTAAACCTGCATCTAGGCAGGTTTCTATATAGGTGTTCTGTCTGCTGTGTTGTTCCTCATATTTCCTGCATAGTAGATGCCAACTGATGTAACCATGAAGAAACAGTTTTAGCACATTCTGCCCCTCAGCCAGAAGATGAGGCATTTTTGCTGAAGAACAGCATTGAACATGAAGGCTTTGTTTATATTGATGAGACTGCTCACAAGTGTGTGTGATTTTATGAGAAGAAATTTAAGGCAGCAAAGAATGTTAACTGTTACTTTATTCTGTGATTTAGCACTTCATGGAATGCTCTAAAGAAGTTAGGCTTTTTCAAAAAACGAATGAGAAAGTTTTTCATTTAGATCTGAGAATTGCTGTTCATTTACAGCAAAATCCTGTTCCAAATGTCTAATGCAGTAGAGTAATTCTAAACTTTTTGGGCAAAATGTGAGATTCGTCCTAATCTGGTCTTAATTTAAATGAACAACCAAATTTTTTTTTTCATTAGAATTCTCTGGGACATTTGTCAACATTAAGTTATGGCGCAGAAAATCTGGTGGTTTTTGGAAAACATTCTTTTATTTGGCCTTCCTTTGCTAAAAGAAAATGAGGAAATGCATTCCATATAAAGTTTCTATTGCTGTGAATTCAGATTGATACCTGAAAATTAACATGTGTTTCTTCTGCTTCCATGAATCTTCCCCATCAGCAAAGAGTTTGTATGACAGTTCAAGAG
The DNA here is from genome assembly GCA_013398075.1 of Notiomystis cincta. Taxonomy (NCBI): domain Eukaryota; kingdom Metazoa; phylum Chordata; class Aves; order Passeriformes; family Notiomystidae; genus Notiomystis; species Notiomystis cincta. Next base: position 465,283 of record VZRX01009169.1, on the reverse strand, counting down.
GCAAGAAAAATTTATGGGAGACCTGTTGAGAATAAATGATATGCTGATTTATAACAACAGGGCAAGTTTATCAGAAGAGGAAAAGGGAATTTTAGCTTTCTTGGTAACATTTTGCAATTCAGTAAACACACTTTGGATCACATGTGATTGTTGTGGTACTGCACTGTCCATTCAGCAAATGAATGGCTCTGCATGGCTCCTTATTTAAGTTCAGGGAACTCTCCTACGCAAAAGTAAGTATTTAAAGAAGAAAGGAAAAGTTTCTCCAAATGAGGAGAAGAGAAAAGAGCAAAAATGATGGAAGGTTAAGTGTAAACAGGATGTTGAGAGCTAAATAAACAGAATTTAGGAAGCACTTTGCAGAGGATGCTCAGAGTGATTGTGGAAGGTTCTTTAAATCCAAACCAAAAATCATCAGGATTTCATGGGGCTGCTTGAGGATGGAAAAGGCAATCTCTTAGCTAATAGGGCTGTGGCAAAAATGTACCACAAGTCCTTGGTGTGTCAGACTTCACTGCTGAAGGAGGGGAGATTGCCACACGGTGTGTTCTTTGCAGCAGGCTGGGCAGATGAGCTGGATGTGCCTGGCATGATTGCAGGGAGCAGGAGAGCTGGCAGTTGAGTCAGATGTGAAGTCACCTGAGGGAGTTCTGAAGGAACTTAAATGAGAAGAAAGCTGCTGGCCAAGATGTGAATCCCCTTATTACAGGCAGCCCACTGTACCACTGTGACTCTCGTTCAGATCCCATGGGGAGGTGCAGAGGACTGGGTGCATCTTCCTCCGGAAAGGAGTGGAGACTGGGGTAAAGGATAAGGTCAGGGAGTTCATGGCTGAAGCAGAGCCAGTTAGAAGAAGGTTTGGTGCCTTCTGTTCAGCCAAGTCCTGCGACACTGACCTGGTTCTGCAAACTTGTCAGTGAAGTGTGGGATCCTGTGGATGTCATGTATTCCGATTTTCAGTAAAATCAGACTCAGTATTAGTCAGCAGTGTGCCCTGTTAGCTGAGAGGGGTGCATTAAACAGCAGCTGTCAATGTGCCAGGAAATGCATTATGTCTCAGTTGCACCATTTGTCCATTTGAAATAGGCATGTGTGAAAACATCTATTTGGAATATGTGCTTACATCAATTAGAAGTGTATTCTCTGTTTACTGTATCTCTCTAGTTCTCTAAGCCATTGTTCAGTACTGTTCAGCTTTCTCTTCTACTACACCATCTCTCTTATGGTTGCAATAGTATCTTTGTGGTAAAAAATGTGCAATTCCACTAAAACATTTGATGTATCTGAGAGATGATGTTGCACAACCTAAACTTTTTCTGTGCTCCATTACCCTGTATGTGTAAGCAATTCAGGATGCTGGGCAGTAATAGACAAGTTCCATAATTAATGGCCTGTGCATGAAAGAAAATTCCTATGCTTGCTTTTTAAAAAAAATCTGTCTTTCTCCAAAGCGTCTCCTGTTAGGATGGCGTCTTCCTTCTCCAGTTTACCGTTCTGCATCCTAAGGGCAGGATTCTCCTCTTAGATCAAAACAGATGGTTGTTTTGATGAGTTAGAGAAAACAGTGCAGTAGCAGCACATCTCTGGCTCGTACATGTAGGGGGTTTTGCAGGTTTTTGCTGACACTAACAGCAAGGCCCAGCTTTCTCACAGAATTTGTCATGGTAGAAATTCAGCTCATTGGAATGTTCTACAATGCCATTTAGCTCTGAAAGCTCTGTTTGTACATCAGCAAAAGAAAATTACCCAAAGCCATGCCCAATTAAGGGTGACTGAGAGGTTTTTAATATCTCATGGTAAGAATGGAGGTATAATTAACAAAATATCTTCGCTCCTCTGGAAGGTGTGACAAAGTCACCATAAGGAAGTAGGTTTTCCTGTTACCTGCACTTTCTCAAAACACAGTGTTTTTATGAATTTTTTTTCCTTAGAATACTTCTAATTTCTAATTATGTCTTTTAAAAACCAGAAGAAATTCCAAACCAAGTTGTCCATATGTTGACATTAAAAAGTTATTTCCATACTTGGATTTCAGTGCATGTCGTGCCACTATCTCATTTTGAACCTGATCTTGCTCCTCCTCTATGTTATGGCAGGACATTGAGTTTAGTGAGTGCAGCATTTGGTGCAAATGTGTATGTATCCTGAAGCAGTGTGTAAAGACTATTGAAATGCCAGAAGACCTCACTAAGAGAGCTATGAAACTGCGAGAAGTGAAGTAATTACTCTTATTGTTTGAAGCTTGTTTTCCCTATTAATCCACTATGATATAAATGGTCAGTTTAAGTAATATAGGCCAGATTTCCCCCCAACTGATACAATCCATATAGTGTTTCTGTAGCTAGATTATAGCCTTCAGTTAAGCCTCTGCTTGTCTTACTATAGCTTTTCTGGAAATCCTTTGTCCTTCAGAATATATTAACTATATATCCTAGTCCTTACTGTGCATTTCCGAAAGTCACTTGACCTTGTTGCTGTCAACTCTGTGAGCAGAAGCATCAAAGTCTTTAATTCTGTGGTGGCTTTCTGACTGCATTAAGGGGAGTCAGAACGTGACCAGAGATGTTTAAAGTGATGATCAAATTTTCAATGGCTTGAAAACTATTACTGCATTTAAATAACAAATTAATAGAGTGTCATTCAGATTTATGCTCTAACAGATTTTGAAAAAAATTGAGATAGATGTGTTAACTCAAGGCTCTAATGGGAGATTCCTAAACAAAGATTTAGGAATATTGCGTTGTTATTAAGCAACATTTTCAGCATTCTTGAGTGTTAATTTGGGACTGTTTATTTTAGCAAAAACAGGTTGGTCGCTCACCTGGGGTAAGCAGTATAGAACACCAGCAAGAGATCACTAAATTAAAGGCAGATTTGGAAAAGAAGAGTGTTTTCTATGAAGAGGAACTATCTAAACGTGAAATGATGCATGCTAATGAAATAAAAAGTCTGAAGAAAGAACTGCGGGATGCAGAGAGCCAGCAGCTTGCCCTCAAGAAGGAGATCATGGTTTTGAAAGACAAGTTGGAGAAAACCAGAAGAGAAAAGTGAGTATTGTATGAAATTCACCTTTTTTAACCTTTTGAAGTCTCCTAGTATTGTTCCAAACACACTGTCACTTCCTTAGTGCAGACCATTGCATTTTGGCTGAGCTGATGCCAGGGTTCAAAGCAGTTACCTTTAAAAATAGAACAGAACAAAAAACTCCACGTTGTACTGAAACAGTTAATTTTACACCAGAGCTGTTTTACTGGCTGACCATTCCAAGGTATGTAACTTGAGTTACAGACTTGCAGCTCGGGATAAGTTGACCCCTGAAGCTTATGTTGCACTTTAAAATAGTTTTTCGACATTTTTCTTTTATTTGGTATTTTCATCTTTTGATGCAAAACTAATGTGTTAGAGATCAAGTATTGTTTACATTTCTGCCAGCACAGGAACAGTCACTTAATGTGACTTGAGGCTAATCCATGCTGGGTTCCATCCAGTGTTAACATCAGTCAGCAGACTACTGTGGGTGTAAGCTGCTTTATCTCTTCTGACATGGTAATTTGTCAGACCTGCTTTTTTCTCTCCCACATGGTGGAGCATTGTCGTGGGATGATCTTGTATTCCCCATCGCCTGCTGGAAGGTTTTTTTGTGCCTTCGGACTGCAGCCGGGAGGACTCTTCACGGCGGCTCGCCTGACCTTGCAGCCGGAATGTTTACATGTTTTTGCCCGGCTGGAGACTTTTTTTTCCCTCTGCTGGTAGCGGAGGAGGAGGGGCTGCTCCCAACCTTTTTTTCTCAGCCCCTCTTCGGGGGCGTGGGTTCGAATCCCACCGCTGCCACCAAGAGGAATGGAGATCTGCCTCTGCGGCTTCTGCTCCTTTCTGGACGGTTTTCAGCTCGTTTCCTTCATCCGAGACCAGCTCGCCATCTCTGGGACTCGTGGTTGGGACCCCTCAATCCGGCGGGGGGGGCCCGGCTGGGCTCGGGCCTTGGGCCTGGGAGACGTGAGAGAACTGTGGGGAAACCCATCGGCCTCCACCTCTGGGAAGGGAGGGGGGAGCTTGTTTCGTTGAATAAACAGGGGTTTTTTCACTCTCGTTTGAGAAATTCTTTCTCCCGAACCCGTGAGGGGTGGGGGCTGCCGGGACCTGCTTGCTTGGCTGGCAGGAGAGAGGAGAGAGACTCCCTTCCGGGTTGTTTCCTCCTCGATTTGTGTCCAAACCGGCACAAGCATATAACTGGCCTTGAGATTATTCCTTGAGGCATTCATCAATAAAAACAAATTTTTCTGTTGGATGGTGTAGTAGTGGGAATAAGTTATAAACTGAACATGTTCATGTTCATTCATAAAAAATTCAGAACGCTTCGTAGACACTAATATAGATGAGTCTTTTTGCTGCTGTAGCAAGATGGCAAATGAGAGAAACCGTGGAGAAGTCCCTGCTGATAGCTTAGCCAAACTGTTGCAGGTCCTTAAATATAAGTAGTAAATTAAATACAATTGTTTTTCCAAAAGGTTTATGCAAACAGAGGTGGAAACACTGTTTCTCTGGTAAATTGTATTCAGCAGGGATCGTAGATCCTACAGTCTAGAATGCAGTGCATGAACTGTTTCTTCCTAGCATACAGCTATTCATAGGCTGGACCTACTGAAAACACAGGAGTTTGCTGCTTTGTTCTAGGTGGAGAGGTAAAACTTGCCTCAGCAGCATGTTTTCATTGTGACACAACTTAATGGTCTTGCTGACCAATGAGTTACAAATGCACTAAAGGCCATTCTGCCTTGTAAAATATAAAAGTGAAGGTATTTTTAAGTCCAGCAGCATCTCTGAAGGAGCAATATTCAATAAAGAATCATGAATGCTTCTTTCTGCAGGTTAAACTGTTTGTAAAGGTCATACCTCCAAGCAGCAACCAGACCAAAACCTCCTTTCCCAATTCTGGTGTTGTACAGCTGCAGGCATTCGAACTAGATGTCCGTGCTGGCTGGTTCATAAACTCTCTTTTAGTCTGGTATCTCTCTAAAAATAAAAAAAGAACTGAGTACAAACCTAAAATGGGTGCTGCCATAACCACGTGTTTCTTTTATGTATTTCAAGTGTTTGTGTAGGAGAACATTTTAAAGCATGAGCAGGAACGTGTCACATAATCTGTATCCTGCACTTGGCTTGTCATGGCAAGGGCTGCAGCATCATGTTGTCAGGTGTGCAAGCACATGCTGAGTGATGGGTGAAGGCCTGATCTTACCTGTCTTTTGTTAAAGAAATCTGCAAAATCTCATGCAAGCATTAGGGCTCCAAAAAAACCAGAAGTCCTTGGTTCAAGTTATGCTCTGCAGTTTAGAAGAGAGGCTTAAGCATTAGGAATGCAAGAATTGCTTTTGCTACTCAATACTTGGTAGTTTTCCTTAAAAGAACATAGATTTTCTATTTCTGCTTATGCATATTATTTTTAGCTTTTGTAGTCAGGCTTTTTTGTGAGTCTTCCAGAAGAGAGGTGTTCAATGTAAGCACTGAAAAGGAAGCACCTGGAGGCTTTGTGCTGAAATAAGTGGAATTATTTCAACAATAGGCCTGGGGTGGGTGTGGAGTTGAAGTGTGCTTATACAGTTTGGCAAAAATATTTTAGTAGTCTAAAAATAATCTTCAGTTCATAATAAAAAAGATCTTGGTAAGAGGATATGGTTGTATTACTGTGTAAGATGAGTGAATTACATAGGTTATTCAAAGCAAGGATCAATAAGAGCTTTGACAAAATCTGTATGTAGATTTCTGTGTAACTTTCATGTTGGTGGTTTCTATTTTGGGTTTTTTAAGTGGATATTTTTCTTCATTTCCTTCAATTTTAAGCTTTCTAACTTCTGCTATTTCAAAAGCATAAGTCTTCATGGGACAGAAATTATCTTCCTGTACAAAATGATTGCCCTTTGCTGAAGTCTCATAAACTGCATGCTATTAAAGCTGGAAGCATAGGAGCACAGTATCAGTACCAGTGATCTGTGTAGCACGAGATTCCATTTCTTAGAATTGTCATTAGGAAATATTCCAGAAGAAGATGTGAGAAACAGTGTAAAATAAATCACATTTATAGAAACTTCTTTTAGGCCTGTCATTTCATGATGGATTTATAAAGCAGAGAGCTTTGCAGAGCAGCATTTGCTGGTTTTAAATAGTGTGATATAAAGAAGCCTGGGGGCTGGTGTTCGTTTCAGGTCTATTTTTCTTGGTTTCAAAGCAGTAAGATAAAATATTTGGCCACTTTGTACAGATTCAATAAAGAGCTGGAGTGACAAAGTGATACCATAAAGCAGTATTTCACATTGCTTGCATGTGGTTTGCTGCAGTTTTACTGATAAAAAGAAGGCTGGGTCGTGTATGTTTTCTTAACTTGAAGAGCAGTCACATAGCTAAATGTTAGATGAGAGGAGAAGTTTGATGGGAGAGGAGGATGCCAGGCTTCAAAGCAAAAGCATTATTTTGATCTTGCTGGCTGTCCAAGGTACACCTATGGAGTCTGTCACAGTTCTGTAGTTTGCTGAGTTGCTGTTTGGGTGTGATGGGTTATACCCACGCTCTCCTCTGTTTCAAATTTATCTTTATTTCTGTATTATACTGTAGCCATCTGACTTACTGGGGTAATGACAATCACCAGCTTAATTAAGAATGTAAAATACAGAAAACTACAAATACATTGGGCTCTTTCACTAATCCATAGCTTCCTTAATCCACCACCATTTATGGCTGCTTTGAGCCCTAAAGCCTTCAGGGAATAAATTTAAGACAAATACAGAATAAAAAAATATTAAACAAAACCATGAAAGCTGCATTAAAGAAATTCATTAAAAATTAGTTTGGTTTTCTGTCTGCAAAATCAGCTTTGAATCTATGCCTTGAAAACAGAAGCAGGACCTGTTATTAATTCCTATGACAGCCAATGCTTTAATCTCTTCCTGCCTTTTCCCTACGCTGCTCATCATATGCATGGAATCTGTTGATATAGAAAAGGAGTGGTGGTGAATTTCAAACTTGGCATTTAAACAGTGAGACAGTATGTAACTTTACTAGGATGAAGTGTAATGTTTCAAAGGACGCCTGGCAACATGGAATTTCACCATGAGTCTAACATGTTGTACTAGATTTCAAAGAGTGGTTGAAGCACTAAATGAATTTCAAATTAAGAGTAGGAAATTCAAACCAGCATTGCTCTTAACTGGGTTCACTGTAACCACTGACATTTCTCATCTTTGAAGGGTGTTCTCTCCTTTTGGCAAAGTTGTAGTAGTTCTGCATCTCAGCAGAATAAGCAAGAATGTAATATATCCTTGCATTGAGCAAAATTCTCATTGGTATCTAGTAAAAAAATTGCAGCACTCAAGACAAGGTTTCCCCTGGATTTTATTTTTACAGAGTTAACCTTTAAAACTGGGCACTTTTTCAAGTCTTTTCAGACTGGATAGTGGTATTTGCTGAGTGGATATTTTCTGTATCTGTGGCATTTATGGTATAGTTCCATCAACCTACTGATGAACTTTGTGCCAGTGACCTGAATAATTGGTAAAAAGGTGAATACAAGATGCAGTGCCAGTGAGTCTGAGAACAGTAGATACAAGATGGGAGTTACACATCTAAAACATTGCTGTGCACAACTTGAAGGAAATTCTGTGAGGTTTTTGGCAAACAGAGGGCCTGCAGCTTCATTCATTTTCACGTTCTTCCATTCATTGTGCAAGATCAAAGTTGACATTAAGCAGAATCAACCAGGGATTCTCCTCTACTGAATGACATCCATGGGGGAAGGGAAGGTTTGGTGGAAACAGCTACTGTGAAACTTTCTCAGAAAAAATGGTCCAAACTCTGTAGAATCTGGTGATATTAGGAGTGTGTAAGTTATCCATCCACTTTATACTCATAGTAAGCATATGGTACCTGAATTAACAGTTCAGATGTGTCTTCTAAATTGCTGTTCTAAATTGCTCAAAGACCAGCCCATAGAAGCTTTTCTCATCAGAGACCCAGCCCCAGGTGCTCTAATTTATCTTCTGTATGCTCTGGTTTCATGTATGGTCATTTTTGCCTGTCATTCTGTGTGAAACTTGGAAAAGTGTGTGTTAAAATAATGTTCATGTGAGCTGAGAATGTACCCTGAGCCTTTTACAGTATCGACACATGCTTTGGTCTGCAGCATTACAGCTGCTCAGTGTTTGAAGGATACATCTGAAGAATGAAATTTGTGTAAGTGGATTGATAAATGTTGGCTTGGAGGAGCCCTGTTAACTCTGTCCTGAAGGATTCTGTGCTCTCTAACTCTAAAGTTCAACAGGCTGGCTTGCAGTCCTAAGATGGTGGTGTATGAAACTGCTTAATTTTAATAGGCTGTACTATTATCAGTGTAGTACTTCCCTTCAACATGTGTGTCCATTGATTTCATTGTGTTTAAGTGAGTAATGGGGTGAGTTAGAATAGAAAACTTTCTAATTCTACTTCACTTTGTTTCTTAGCCAAAGTGAAAGAGAGGAATTTGAAACAGAGTTCAAACAAAAGTATGAACGAGAAAAGATTCTGCTGACAGAGGAAAACAAAAAACTTACTAATGAACTTGATAAGGTAAGTGCTGTTTAGTTGAGCCCTGAATTTACAACTATTGTATGCTATTGGACAATATGGAGCTACACTGGTTATTACTAACTCTGAACTGAAAGTAGAAATTGATGTTAGACAAAAATTTGGTGATTAATATTTGATTAGAGTATCTACATGAATCTGAACTTGAGAAAGCATGTGCATATATATGCATATATGCTTATGTGAGTATTTATGTGTGGGAATTCAATATGGTCTTACATTTCGGATTAGATTAATTCTAGACAACACTGTAAAACAACAAAAAAGGATTATTTCATCGTATGACCCAAATATAAAAATACATAGTTAATGATGTGATTACTTAGAGTACATTTGCATGTCAATCATTTGAAATACCAGGGCCCCTCCTACCCCTTGAGATTAAGTGTTACTTTGAGATACTAAAAAAATACAAATGATAAGGCATATTAACTGAAGTGTGTTAAGCAAGAAATAATTATGATTCATGCATTTGGATTGTCTCTTTATTGTTCATTTTGACAGGTTATTCAAGTTCATTGTGCATTATCCAAGTCTTGCTAAACTTGTCTATTCCTTTTGTAATGAGCTAGATTTTCTAAAAATATGATGGAAGTACAGTGTTCTTCAAAATAAGCATGCTTGCATGTCTGTGCTCAAATTACATTATATTTTCATACCAGTATAAGACACACAATATATATGCCTCTATATATGGGCTTAGTCCAAGAAAACTAAGAAAGAGTCTAGTCCTTTTGATAGTTTTGCTACTCTCTCTCTTCCCCCATTACCTTTGTATTTTTCTTGTCAAATGACATATAATAAGTAGGCATATTTAAATTATAAGCCCATTTAAATGATAAATAGGGTGTGGAGTTATTCATATTTGGAGTAGATTGCAAAATAGGTTTTAAATTGGCCATTCTTCTATAGTTTTGAATTGTTAATATATTTCAGTGCTAAAAGAAGCTTTCACCTGAGATTTCATTCTCATATGCAGGCCTTCCTATAAAGTCTATCTGGTCTCTGATTCCAATTTGACTTTCTGAATAATTATTTAATATAATGAAGGTTTAGTTCCCAATACCAGCTCAAGTTAGCTTTGGCTTTTGTCTTGCAGAATGTGCCTGTATGAATGGCAGCTATTTGAATGAGAGAGGTTAATTGCTAGGTATAACATATTGTACTTAGAGAGGTGCATTTAATTTCCATTTCCCTGTCTGCAAGTAAGTAAAATGAAAAATAAGTGATTGTGAGACACCTGGTGAGTCTCAGGACTGTCTCATGCCTGTATCTGTTCAGTCTCTCCCTCTCCATGGTTACTAAACAAGGGAGAGGTTCAGCAGTCTTATCTGAGCTATAACAATTTTTATGCCTTTGCTTTGCTCTTCTAGTGTAGAATTTTCTGTACAGAACATTCCACACCTATATGGTGCAAAGCAGAAAAATGTTATAGAGGTATTTGGAGTCTAATTCTCAGAAAACTCATTAATTTGGAAGAGTAAAAATGTAGTTCAAGTCCTTAAAAGTGGCTTTTCAGTACAGCTAAGGTCAGACATAAGAAGAGATTCTGACTTTTATTGTTACATGGTGTTTATTGTGATGGCCAGTACCAATTTCCAAAGCAGATGCAAGGTGTGGGAGAGGGGAACATGTGGTTTTGAGTATGCACAGAGATGGAGTCACAGCAGTGTATGCTTTTAACGAGTTGTTTAAATTCTCCTTCAGCTCACCGCCATGTTTGAGAGACTGAGTATGAATAATCGGCAGCTGGAGGAAGAGATGAGAGACCTGGCTGATAAGAAGGAGTCTGTGGCTCACTGGGAGGCCCAAATCACTGAGATCATCCAGTGGTGAGTGCTCTGCTCTCATGGCATTACAGAATCCCCTCAGTTTGTGGTGGGGCTGCTGCTGAGTTTTTGTCTTTGCACAGGGCACTTGGGAGTGCTGAGGTGAAACCTCACACCCGTCTGGGGGTTTGGCTGAGATTTTAACAATATACAAATCCAGAAAGTTGTGTTCCTCCTTAAGAATGAAAGTGTCTCACCAGATAAAGCTTTTCAAAGTGCAGAAGAATCATGGCCATTGGGTGTGGCTTGTGGCTGTGGAAGAATGCTGAAAGGAATCATGTGCTGAGTTCACGCCTGTGAGAGGGAACAAGCCTGGGAAAAGCAGTGGCTGAGTGTTTGTGTCTCGGCGTTAATTTCCTTCATCTGCTTGGCATGTGGCAGGAGGAAACAAATACAGTGCAACTTTTATGTGATTTTTTACAAGGAAAGTATTTGAGACTACCACAAAGCCAGTCAAGTGATGTTTCTAATGGTACTTTTGCTAAATAATGATGTTATCTTTCTCGAGTCTTCTGCTCAATTGTAGTAAATTAAGGAAAAGAAAAAAGATTTAAATTATTAAGAGGAAAAGATTGTGTATTGTAAATTTTTTCATCTATCTTTATTTTTCCTCTTCATGCCTGTTTATCTTCCCTCACCTTTAATGCTCCATTGCAGTGTTTCACATTTACAAAAGCAGATTGCATTCAAACATTTTATTTTACAGATCATCTACTTCTAGGAAGACTTCCTCATGATATACTAGTATTTTTCTGCTACTAATTCATTATTCCCTCCCCCTGTTTTTCCTGTCTCATGTTAGTGAAAAAATCTAATTTGTTGTGCCAAGGCAAAAATGGGAAACATTGTTTTAGAGAAACCTACTTTGGTGTTGTTGTAATTTTAGTTCAATTTTGTTGTCCAGATATAGAAAAGTTTGGCTTTTGAGTTATGTGAACACTTAACAAGGCACAAGGGCCATCCTCCAGGTTTCCAATGTGTTTTAAAAAATGTTTGTTCCATAAAATTATGTAATGCTGATCTGTGTTATGAAGTCCAGTGTCTTAAGGCATTGTATTTGTAGCAGAAGTTAAAAAATTTAGAGTCCACTTTGTCTGTGTTGCTTTTAAACTTTGTCTCTCAGAACGATGATAGGAGTGGACAACCTGAGTCAAAGAATTTAAAAGAAAAAAAATTAATGTTAATTTAAACAACGTCTGATTTCTGGCCAATGGAAATGTTTATTCAGAAAAAAAATCAAGGTACCAAGTGAGACAAGTATATAATTTCACATTCATTATTACTTTAAGGCAATGCTTATCTCTCATAATGCACCAAGGTGCATCAATCAGACAGAATTTTTCAGATCTATGTGTGAAAATACTCATATATCTTGGCAGTTGCAGGAAAAGACAAATCAGAATTCTAATTGTGGATTCTTCCACTTCCCACGATGTAAAAATGTACCAACAGCCATTATGAATGTACCTTCTCCTTTACTTTTATGGGAGTGTTTAATATTTTAAGATGTATTACTGATGTGGTTCAGGCAAATGAAAGCATTTTTCAGGTTAGGGATGTCACTGTAAAGGGTAAAAGGTTTGGGCTCAAGTTTTTTGTTATCTCTGAAGAGACTTAGTGAAAGAAGATCAGGAACATGCAAGACTAACTTCCTGAATGACAGTCACCATTTTACTGATCCCTTATGATAATATAATGTCTTCTAAATAGTACAGAACTAAAAATTAAAGAATTATGTGAAAAAGGAAAAAATGAGGGCAAACAGTAAGGGAATTTTAAAAGTCTGGCTTGGTTCCAGTTTTTCATCACTAAACACATCTCAATTTTCCCTCCATACTTTCTTCTGCTTATGTTAAATTTTTTTCAGCTATGTGAGGCCTTATCTTAGGTCACATTTTTTCCTTGTTATGTTTAGATTTTTCCATGTGTTACCCAGATAATGCGGTCATGTCCATCTACTGCTCTTAGAATTCAGCACTGCATACTGAAACTAGGCCCTTCTCTGGGGAGCATGGGTGCTGTATGAAATATTTAAGCATCTATTATAATGATAAATATTTTAAAAGAAAAAAAAACCACACCTAATTTTGAAGAAAACTAGTCTTATTTAATCAGTCACAAGCCTGTGTTTTCCTCAGAAGAATATGCAATTTAAATCTGTACCTGTATACATCTTCAGTGTGAATTGTCTCGGAATGCCTTGGAGCTAGCAAAGTAGGGGAGAACTCATGGGCTCCCTCTTCAAAACTGATCGATTTTTCACACAGTATTAAATTAAAGTATATATTTTGGGTGCATTATTTCCTCCTCTTAAAAACTGCCATGTTCTTTTTGTACCATGATCCTGGAAGGATAAGAGGCAGTTTGCTCAACAGCCTGTAGTAGTTCAAGGGATTTGTTCTAGCCCTGTTTTGAGTAACACAAATCCAAGAAGTCCCTAAATCATTTTAAGTGCTTTGACATCTAATGGAGACCTCTCAAGAAATCACTTTGAATTTGCACTGTGGATGGTTAAGATTTGTCACTTTCTTCATGATTCCTGGGGCCCTATTTTTCTCAGATTTTATAACTTGTGAGAAGTTTTAATGGCTTATCACATTCTCTTTAGCCTTTCCCTGCTCTTTTACTCTGCTTTATTGTGTCTTAAGGGATAATGTATGAAAACCTTTTAATCTTACTGGTATTATCTCAAGATACCATAAACAAGGCAATATTTTAGTATAAACACTTGAATCAAACTTTCACTGCAAATTCTGTTGTGGACTTGACAGACCCTCACAGATCATTCAGCCTTAATGGAGCTATTATATTGATGAGTTTATATTAGGCAAATCACTCATCATTCCTTGACAAGAGTAAGAAGTATTGAGGCTTTTATAGTCGGCTATAAATTTTCCTGTGGGAGATGGGAAAGAGATTAATTGCACTGGAGGTTAATGCAGTCACTTTAGAAAGGAATATTTTAAATAGCCGTGGTACCACATTTCTGTGCTGTGCAAAAGGAGGTCGCTGGAAATCTTGGCAGTGATTGGCAAGATCCTTAACTTGGGAGGGATTCATGTAACCTACTTGTAGAAGTCCTGAGGTAGACAACTAAATACACCCCATGTCTAGTACTCTAGAAGTCTGTTTTTCTCACCACAGGTTGAAAAGGAAGGCTGCACAACTCCTTCAGATGGATAATTCTGTGTTGTTGAGTATGTTTTTGTGGATGAGCTACATGCTACCTGTTTGACCTGTAGAAAATTGATGTTAGGCTTAGATTCAGCTGCCCAGAAGCTGTCACTGTTGTTTACCAGAATATTTAGTAAATATTTTACTTATCAGCGAGATTTTTTTGTACTACAAAAAAAAAAAAAAAAACCAAAAAAACCAACTACCCCCTTCCAACAGTTCTAAAGTAAATCAAACCTAAAAAAGCCCAGAAATTTGGGTTGGAGTTTTTTTTTGGTTGTTTTCAAATCTGTTTGCTCTCAGAAAAAAATACCCACACACAAATTATGAAAAAAATGCCGCAAAAATTCTATGCAAATTGAACTGTTAAGAAATTCAAAAACATGTAAAATTCTGAGATGTGCTGTGTTTGAGGTAAGGGTAGTCAGAAGTTAATTATCTCTAAAATAGAAATTCTGGAGGGCAGGGTGAAATTTCAAGGCTTGGGAGCAAAGGGAAGTATTAAAAAATTTTAGAGAAGTATTTTTAAAAAGCAGATTTTATTGGAGAAAGCAGGGGAAAAATTAAAAATTCATTTGGAGACTTCGAGCATACACTCGTTGGTACAACAGCAGAAATTTCAAAGCATTGAGAGATTAGAGGAGTCATGACTCTCAGATTTCCTTGGAGTTTTTAAATCAGGTTAAAGTGAACTTGATGTAAGACCCCAGGGCTTTAAGACCACTTCTGTTGAGCAAAATTCTTTATTCCTCTGAGTCCATTTTGTGTTGTAAAGTATCCCAGCTGGAGACCCAGGGAGTCTGACTTCCTAAGCATCCTGACAAACACCATACAAGATAGCAGCCAATGGTTAGGTGAAGGTTGTCATGATGTTGGCTCCAATCAAAAAGTTAGTTACATTTAATTTTACAGGAATTTGTACCATATTGCTCTTCTGGATTCTTTGAATTAATGAACTAAGCTTTCAATTATATTGAAAACAGAACAGTTAATCTAAATTTTCAGTAAAGAAAGAAGTGACTGAGTGGAACCTGAGGAACTTTCTTCCTTAGGTTTCTTGCTGTGCTTGTCAAGGTTCTCTGTTAGAATGAGGACAAGGAGAGCAACATTAGAAAGAGTTGCTTTGCCATTCTTGCTCTTTTTTTCTTCAATTTTAATTTTTTAAAGCCAACCAAATGGAACAACCCCAGCAAAACAGTAATAAATAAAAAAGCTCCAAGAGCTCTTGGTCCACATAATGTTTATCAATGTATGTCATTATTGAGAGGATTTTGCCATCTAGTGGGCAACAAAACCACCTCAGTTCCAAATTGCACTGCTTTAATTTACTGACTTCCAGAGCCTGAGGAGTTCCCTTGAACTCAATACAGATATTTGTAAAAATTTACTTTATATTTTCGTTTTCTACATTTCTGCATGAGGAACATCTCTGAGGTTTTTGCATGGGCAGCTTTCCAGCATTTAGAGCCTGAGGGTTCTCTGCACCGTAAACCAAATAGCTGAAGTGTTTCCTTCACATTCCATCAGGAAGGATGTGTGTGGCATCATAAAAATAGACATAGAAATTGGTCCCCTTTTTTTCTGCAAAGATTTTATGTGCCATTAAAAATAGAGAAAATTAAATGCTGATTCCTAAATCTCTTTCCCTTAACATGCATCAGGAAAACTTACTCTCACCTTGAGAGCCTCATATTCTTTTTATTCCTGCTTAAGCTTTTTTCTTTTTACAGCATATTTAATTATGCACTCACCACCCCCAAAAGCATCTTCAGCTACTTCTCACATCTTTTTCCCGCTGTTACAGACTAAGTGGTTTGTGTGGGCTCTGATTATCTGTCTGGTTGTCAAAGTGTCATCCAGAATGTTATGGGAAAAGAAGGTGGTGTACTGCTTCCATTGAGTTCTGATGTACCTTGGGAAAAACAGTGACCCATTAATATAAAAGCTCTCATTGACTTTAGTAGGACATGTAGGGTTTTCCTAAATTCCTCCCCACCTCTTGAACTAAATTATAAGCAGGAGACAGAAGAAGTGAAAGCCCAATAAACACTACTTTTTCATGTTGGGTGTGAGATTTGTGGAAAATGGTTGCTAATTTTCCTTTTGGCTCCTCTGTATTACAGTAGCCTGTCTTCCTTAAATAAACCTTAAACTGCACACCCAAAAGTCACCGCAGCCTGCAGATATTTACCCTGTGGCTTTCACGGTGTGATCTTGCCCTAAGGCCACTGTGGGAAAGCTCTTCAGTTCCTCCCTTGCCCCATGACAGTTCAGAGTATGTGCTCCCTGTCTTTCTTGCCTCCTGGCAACTATCTATAAATCTGTGTTGAAACTTTTATTTTTATAATTAATGGTAAACTTGCAAGTAGCACCATTTCCATGTTCTCTGTGTGTATGAACTCCACAGTACGAACCAGAAAAACTGACATTGCCTTATAGGCACAAAGGGGGAAATGCTTCCTGCTGGAAGGGTACTGCAAGACAAAATCAACCATCTGGAGAACTCTTATCTCCAATCCAACATACTTAGGATTAGAGTTACTTTTAAAGATGAGGAAGCAAGGATAAGTTAATTCTCATGAAACAGAAAAAATACTTTCCCAGTTTCCTGTATTTTATTTAAAGCTATTTGAGGTTCATTAGAGCACATCCTAAACATTTCAGTGTTTGGAATTGATAGAGGTAACTGTGATCAACTGTGGTATTACCCTGCTGGTATCTGAGGCAGCTCAGGGACTTGCATAACGCCTGGTGTTGCAGAACTGGGATTGCTTTTCTGTGGGCAAAATGAACATGTTTAGAGCCAGGCATGTAAGGAAATGGGGTGGGAGGGGTGATGTTGGGTTTTCTCCTATTTGTTTGTTTTAGGTTTTTCATAAGTTACTTAGTTTCAGTGAGTTAATTCTTTAGCAACTTTCTTTTCTGTGTTAACACCTGAGGCAAAGTGAAGAAAGAGCCTTCTGTTGTGATTAATCATAGAAAGTTGTTGTTCTTTCTTTGTAACTGATGATCAAAGAATCTGAAAAACAGGCATGTCTCCTCCTTGTTGTCTTTACACCCAGAAAACATGTCTGGATAGAAAACAAGCTTGGTGGATGAGAGAGCCTCTTCTGCTTTATGCTGTTTAATTACATTAGAAGTAGACTCTCCCTGTTTAATTAGCACTTCTTGAAGTAACATCATTGATTTAACTACTAGTTCTCATAGTCAGTTGGTACAGTAAATTTAACCATGAGTTCCAGTATTATCTGGACAATATAATTGTAAATTATTGGTTGTGAATTTTGTCTTAATTTGCTCCCTAAAAATAGGCTGAAACATTACTTTCTCACGGTCTCCATTTCAGGTAGCTGATAGGTAGTTCTTCAGTTTTCATTCCTTGTCTTAGTGACGTATATTGTTCAATGGAACTCCACAAAGAGGCAAAGAATTAGTTCTGTGTGGTTTTCTGTTTGGGTTTTTGTTGTTGTTTTTATCCTTATGTTTTATGACTCTTTCTGTATTCTATATTTATCTGTTTCTGGTTGTTACCTTGTTGAAGGGACTTCTGTTTTTTCTTTAGATTCTTTAGTTAAAACACCTTATTTTTTCTTACGTAATTGTTTAGGGTAAGTGATGAAAAGGATGCTCGAGGTTATCTTCAAGCCTTGGCCTCTAAAATGACAGAAGAGCTGGAAGCCTTGAGGAACTCCAGTTTGGGTGCAAGAGCTACAGTAAGACTTTACTTCCATACATCAGAAGGTTTTTTGTTTGAAAAAAACTCTGATTTGACAGTTTCAGCTGCAGCAATAATCTGTCTGTGGAGTCTATGTTAATCGAAAGTTAAACTTTCCTAGAGCTTCTGAATATCAGATTTATTGTTATTCAATTAATTAAACACTTTATAATGTGATTTTATCTATGTTGTAGTTGAAGTAGCTACTTTATAATCATACATGAATTTGTTAAGGAAAACCTTCATTGTGAAACAGGAATGTCCTTCGTAACTGTCACCTGAACTGAGGCACATCAAAACTAGACTTCAAAAATCTCTTTGCTTTTGAGATCAGCATAGAACACTCATCTTGCCTATTGGTTGCTTGAGTTCAAAAATACTACTACTAACATTACTCTTAATTTTAGATTATTTTGGAATTGATGAGCTCTTACATTAAGGACATGATGGACTGATAAATGTAGTTGTTGAAATTCATTACATTCTTCATACCCAGCTTCCTTTCCTCTTACTCCTCCTACTCCCTTTTTTGATTCTTCCTAGGACATGCCCTGGAAGATGAGACGCTTTGCAAAGCTGGATATGTCTGCAAGGCTGGAGCTCCAGTCTGCTCTTGATGCTGAAATCCGAGCCAAACAGGCTATTCAAGATGAGCTGAACAAAGTCAAAGCTTCCTGTATCTCTACAGAGTGGTAAGATTAAATTGTTCTGATGCAAATTTACTTTGATATCTCCCAGGAAATGTCATCAAATCATTATTTTATCTACCTTATCTGTCAAAATTTCATCATGAGTGACATGCCAGTTTCATACATCCAAATGTGAAAAAGAAATCCCATCTCTCTTCATTGTTTGAATAGCTGAACACTTACTGGGGAAAGTGTCTTGGAGACTTTCAGAGGGAACATTTTCTCTTTAATAATATAATCTCTCTTAGTTGTGATAACAAGTCCAAATCTATCTTTTGCATTTGTATCTTAGAACATACTCTCTTCCATTCTGCTGATAGCTGCATTGGGTTAGCTGACTAAAATCAATTATTGCATATTGATTTGCATCATAGGAACTAATAATGGTTAATGGACTATTATGAATTCTTTTATTCCTTCCTCAGACCTCTCTCTCTTCCACCTCACCACCCCCACAACAGAACTTATTCTGAATTTTGTGAATGCCTGTAGGCAGTCATTCCATTTTTGGGTGTCCAGGTTCAATTAGCTCAGAGCACTGGTGTATTTTTCAGCTTTAGGAAAGCAGTAGGATAGAGCTAAAATTCAAGTATGTTACCTGTAAAATGGGAACATCTGGTTCACCTACCTCGAATGTTTCCCAGGCCAGGTAATGTGATGATAGGCAGCACTAGAAATCCTGTAAGAACAGGAGAACCAGCATTTGCTTTGACAGGCAAGAATGAGAAATGTGTTTAAATTGCAGAGTAGTGTTACCTGTCATCTGTGAGTTAGAAAGCACTGAAACAACTGTAAAGGAACCGAGAAAAAAATAGTTCAGCTGAATCTATTAGTATCACAGGTACTTAAGTAACAAATCAATTTTAATGAAAACCAAAACTTTTTAAAACATCAAACACATACAATCTCTTTTTTTCTCATTCACGGGATACAAGCTTACACAATTACTCAGGAATTAGAAACATGAAAAACATGAACCTATGTAATAGGTAAATGGCTTTTCTTCTGTAAACTCAACAGGTCCCAATAGATTTTTTCTGGCATTTGAAGACATCAGGAACGAGAGTGACTTGAATCATGGGTTCTCAATACTTACATACATTTTTTGTGTTCTTTTGAAGTAAATTGCAAGAATCTGAGAAGAAGAACATGGAGCTTTTGGCAGACATCGAGAGGCTGAAAAAGGAGACAGAAGAGCTTAGATCAGAAAAGGGTATGGCAACTGATATCCAAGTAAATAGTGTGTGTCACATTGGTGGGTACATCTTATCAATCAAGTGTCACCTTGAAACTAAAATATGATACCAACATGTGAGCACAACACTTGCTTGTTGAGATGTACCCACAGCAGTTGCATTTGCACTCCTAATCCTTGTAATACACCTCAGTTTTGTTGGTGCCTTTGCACAATGAGGTATAATTTGAGTTGAGACTTCACTGTTTTTATTTGGCCTGTGCATGGTGATTTACTGCCAGAAAACTGTTAGAATATAGATACATTTCTAACCTTTTCTCCTTTATGATGGGTGAAGGTATTTAGACATCAATACTGATCATAGTGTTGTTCATCTCTGAGTGTTGTGGGCCTGTCTACACCGAGAGTAAACAACTGCAGAGGAATTCACAGCATTTGTTTGTTTCTGGGGTGACTTCACTGATAGGCTTTGCAGCCACATAGTGAGCAGTGTGGTCATGAGTGCTTTGCTGTGGTATTAAGAGTATGTTCTGGGATTACTGTTACATCTGTCCATTTTGCATTGTTGCTGGGAGAAGAGGCTTTTTTGGTAATTCTGCAATGAAAAAAAAATCATTAAGAGCTGATTAAGGATTTGGCTGATTCTTTACAGTTTCTGTAGTAGCTCTAATATTTGAGTCTTATGAGTCACATGGGAAGAAGTATCTTTCAGGCCAAATGGAATTACCTAATTTTCTTCAGGGAACTATGTGAACTCCAGAATTTCAATACCCTGGCAACAATTGCTGCGTTGGGATGTCAAATATTGTTCAGCCTTTCCAACTTCATGGCCTGTCAGGCAATAAAGTACTATAGTTTACATTTGTCTCCTATATATAGGCTTCTCAGTGCTGATTGACTGGTAAAAATAACTCAAAGCTATACAGAACATGAAAAAATGGTACCAATTAGCAAAAAACTTAGGGAATTGATACTCTCTAATCTTGATGCTTAGCACTGAATACTTTGTCGTGTTTAGCTCTCATTTGTATGGTCTTGAACTTCTTTAAATATTATGTATGATTACTTGACTTCTGAAATCTTCCCTTGTGTGAAATAATGTTATGAATCACCTGGTATTTTTTCCAGTGTTTAAAACCTTATTCTTTTGGTGAGATAAACATTTACTCTTTGCTGAAAACAAACAAGCAAAAAAAATACTGTTCAAAGAAACATTAGTCATGTTACTTAACAGAATTATATTAGTAACATTCTCCTGCAATTATTCAAATGGTCTGATAGAAATGCACCTTAATCTAAATCGTTTTCAGCTTTGGATTTGGTTTTCTCTTACAAGAAGAAATATATTGCTGTTTGAATCATGAACTGTATAGAAGATACAAATGCAGTCAATGTACAGTGGTAGAGTAACTTGCAGTGTGTGGAAATTGATTTCTAGGAAGGGATTATTTGGATTAGCACCTAATAATTTCCTGTTTATAAATATATTCCAGAAATTTGGACAGGTGGGGAAAAGATTACTAAAAGTGTTCCATAAAGTTGTCGGTAATTTGAAATTTGGTTTTACTATTTTACTTTTATTTCAGTGTATTTATGTTTTAAAGAGGAGAGGGTTCTTTATAACTTCACCTTTCACTGTGGGTTATATTTAGAGCATAAAGGGTGATATGGCTAATTAGAGCAAGACACTGATAATTTTTTAAAGAAATTAGTAACTTATGATAGCATCATTCTTTTGAGATGTACACAGTCCTGCAGGCTCTGATCCTAATATATATATATATATATATATATATATATAT
>VZRX01009169.1:365706-442941 GCA_013398075.1 Notiomystis cincta | reverse complement strand
TATATGTGCATATATATTTATAGCATTGAGAAACATAGACTTTGTACACATCTGTGAAGTATAAACACCCACACAGCAACTTGAATTAGAAAAGAAGAAGGAAAAAAAAATACCAGCTGGAGCAAGTTAAAATAACAGCTGAAGTGTGCCAGCCTCTCCAGCTCCAGGGGATGCAGCGTTCCCACTCCGCTCACTGGCTGAGCATCTCTTAAACAATGTGGTGTGACAGACATCTGCAGCTTCACCCAGGACTGTGTTCCTGCTGGGAGAGGTGGTAGACAGGCACAGAGCATGGCTCAAGGAACCCATCTGTTTGGAAATGCTATGGTTTTGTTGGCTCTAGCTGCCCTGGCACGGTGGGACATACCACGTGTGACCAGAGCAGAGAGGGCACCTGCTGCATTGGTGTGTGGTGCAGATGGGCACCAGCACCTTAGAAACCAGTGCCCTCTGCATAACAGACATGGACATAGGGTGTGTTTTCACATGGGATTCACACCACACACATCCTAGCTTGGGAAAGGCTTATTAAACACATGCTTGTCTGGTAAAAAAGTCCTATACTCTGGCAAACAAACCAAATGTGCAGCTTATTTCAAAACATGTAGGTGTTTCAGGTGGACGTTCAAACTCTGATTCAGCAAGGCAAAGGTCCTCCATGAAAAGGTCATTTTTTCTGTAGCTTAAAAACCTGCTGCTGTTTTCTAGGTGTAAAGCACCAAGACTCACAGAATTCTTTCTTGGCATTTTTGAATGCGCCTACCTCTGCTCTGGATCAATTTGAAGTAAGTGTACAACTTTCTAACTCTGTTAGTCAGTGGAACTGCTGTTGTGTGCAGGTTATGTGCATATTTGCTGAGTTTGCTCCTGTATTTTAATTGTATTGCTCCAGTAATATTTGTGTATAATAATACGTGAGAATTGTTTGTCATTTACAGTGCTGGCCGTCTTCCCTTCAGTGCTTGTAATCACAGTGAATTCTCCCTCAAACCTTGAATGCAGAAATTTGCCTGATTTTGCAGTGACCATGAAAAGCATAGTTGTTCAAAGAGCTTTTCTTTGTATCCAGAAAAATGTTAAGTGGTGCAGGTAGTGGTTTGGTAAAAACAAGAGAAAATATATAAACCATCCTTGATTGTATCCCATGAAGTCATTGGTACTGTTTATTAGATTGTTTTCATCATCTGTTCATTTTACATAGATCTGTAAAATCCAGATAATTGCTATTCATCTCCCCTCCACAGATTCTTTTATTTAAAAAATGAATCTGTGTGATACCTTTGTCACTTCTAGACAAAAGACCAGAGCCTAGTAGGATGAAATTGAAACAGTACTATACATTTATTATCTTCTTTTTTAATCAACAGTAAGCAAAGCATCTCATTTTTCTTTTAGAAGAACAGCTGAGGGAAAATATTAGCAAAACTGAATTCTGAAGATACAAGACACCACCTTTACAGTTAGACATTAATCTAAAGTTTGCTCATTTTTTCCTGATGCGAGTATAGGATCATCACATTTAGCTATGAAAGAGCATAATCCTTGCTGTTACTGATGTCTCAAAATTTTCTTTCTTTTCATTATGCATTCACTAATTCATTGTTCTCTCTTGAAGTCCTCACAATTAACATAGTTCTTAAATTTCCTTTGAAATAATTTATCTCATAAATTACTTTCAGCATAAGAATTCTATTGGGAGTATAGGAATATTATTTTATTGAGTAAATGCTGGAAAAACACTGGTTTCTTTACAGATAGTACATTAATTGTCTGTAAAAGGCAATTAATGAAAACTTACTGAGGTAACTGTTACTGCCACTGGTTATTTGCAGTTCTTTATTTTTGCACTTTTATTTATATTGAACAGTTTTCTTCATCCATCTCTTTCTCTCTCTCTCTTTTTTTTTACTGCTGTTTTCATTAAAATAGGATTCCTTTTCCTCCTCTTCATCCTCATTGATTGATTTTATGGATGACGTAAGTCTGATTTTCAACCCAGTAAATCCCTCAATAACACATCAGTTGATTGATTTGGAATATTAAAACATTAATGCAGTCAACTTAAAAAATCTGCAAGTGCAGTGGAGAACAAAGTATTTCTGTAATGGCATCCTTAACACCTATTTAGATAGGTGTTCTGTTTTGAAATAAATGCTTTTCTTTAGGTGCAGGTGAAGAATTCTTAATTGCAAACAGTTTTTCTGATGGGGGAAAAGCTGCTTTTAGGCCTTGTCTATTGATATGGCCTGTGGAAAATGATTCCAAAATCACCAGTATAATTGTGTATTTATTTCTTTTGCTTCATATTATTCCTTTATCATGAGCTTTTTCCATAAGTTTTCTAATCCCTTCTCTTTAAATGTTTCCCTTGCATACAGTTAATTTCTGTTTGCTCAGATAAAATATCTTCTCTTTTTTAGCCTGCATTGTGAGAAGTCATTTTCATTATGACTGAAGTGAACCTACTACTTTTTATTGCCATTTGAGATGCAGGTTTTCTGTCAGGACTTTGTTTAAATGTTCCCATAGTTAATTGCATACTAAGGGAATTGAGTTAAAAGCTGAAAATTGACTGCATTATATTTCTTCCAAACTGAAGTAGTAGGCCCATAAAAGTAATTATCAATAAACTTTTGAAATCCAAGTGTATAGAGCCCCATCCATCACAGCTCTGTAGGAATAATTGTGTGTGTGTGTGTCTGTGCTCGTAGACCTGTTTATACATATTACTCATCTGTGCATTCACACATATTCACACGTGTGTTTAACACAGTGTGATCCTTTTGGCATTGAAATGCAGTACAATTCATTTTATTTGAGAAATGTCTGCTGTCAAGGCTGTAGCAAAGAAAATGAGGTATATGGGTCTTTTCTGCTGCTTTCATTTCCTTTCATGTACTCTGAAATGATGCTTTTCTTCTGGATGCTTTTTCTCTGTAAATCAGATACATACCCCAGCCGAAATATGAAGGTTCACCTGTGGTGTCATAGTAGAAGGCACTTAACTGCTTTTTTCTATAGCATACACAAAACTTTTGGCTTGCTGATACTGTTGGAATTTTCTTACNATTGTTTGGATTTTCTCACCCCCCCCCCCCCCCCAAAAAAAAAAAAAAAGAGGGTATAGTTTCCTGTCGTGTAAATCCACCCAAAAAATGGATAATATTTGTATTCTTTATCTGGATTAAAGAAAACATGTTCTATGTTACTGAGTATTAGGAACACTTAGTTTGTATCAGCAGGTTCTCAAATAGAAATTTATTTTTAAAATATCTAAAACTCTCCCCTAAAACCTATTAAAAGAGAAATAAAGGACGTATGTGGCAATTGCTGATAATGTTCTATTTTGCAAAGGGAAGCTTAGGACATGGATATTTTCCTGGTTGCTGTCTAGTTAATTTTGAAGGACTTGAGTACTTTATTCTGTATTTATTGTTGCTTGGTTTTTGTTGGTTTTATTTTTTTAGAGAAGGCAGCATTTTTTCCGCAAGCATTTTAACAATTTGGGTTTTATTTTGCTCTATGCAAGTGAGTAATTTTCAGCTGTTGGCATACATCCTTTAATAGCAATTCTTCTTGATGGGCCCACCCAGATCAGATCTTTGCAGATACCCACCCTTTAGTCCTGGTTAAAGTTTCAGGTATTAATATTCATATTGTTGGGTGCAGTTAGCTTCCTGCACATGGAGTCAAACTTCCTCTGTTCCATCATCAGTTTGAGTCCAACAGGAGTGTTTTTTTCTCAGCTGGGCAAAAGTGCATCTCTGGGCTGGACTGGCCAGGGGCTCATGTGTCTAACACCAAGGCAGAATTCTCTCTCAATTGACAAAACTGCAGAAAAAGAAGAGTTGACTGCTCAAAGATGGGAAAAGCACCTTGCAGAGAAATACAAGACATTCTGTCTTTGTTAGAAAGGGAGATGAAGCTGATACCTGGGGTAGTGATGAAAAGTGGTATCATTCTGTTGTAATGAAAGTCAGTTCTGCATCTTTGATTTATTGGACAATCACTTGATTCATTCATGGCACAATTTATAGTCTCTGAATTACCTAAATGAATGGTTATTTATGACTGAGCTCATTGAGTTGGTTTAGTACCAATATATTAGATGGACTTAAATTAAAATAAGGGTATTAAAACTCCCTGCCCACTGGATGTGACCTCCATTCCCTTTCCAATGTCTCTTTACCTTGAAGGGCAGCGTTTCCTGCAGCATCTCCAGAAGAATTAATCTCTTCTCAGTCCAGCCTGAGAAGTGTGTGGTTTCATTGGGCTCTTTGTATTAAGACCAAGGAAGAATTAGAAGTCCTCAGGTCAGACTCATGCAGTGCTGACATATTGCACGGGGTTCAGGAAAGCCTCTCTTGTAATCAAGAACTCCAAGTAAATATTTCTGATGGCCTGTATTGTTTCTTCAGGGTCTGTGCTTCACCAAGGAAGGACAGAGTGCTTGTAAAATAATGTGCAGGTGCAGTTGCAAGGCACTCCTTGCAAGACCTCTGAAGTCTGAGTAGCACACAGATGTGCACACAGTACTGGGTTTCCTAGGGTGGGTATGTCTTGTGTGTCTGCCATCCAAATAACGTAACTATTTATAGCATTCTCTGAATGACTGGAGTTAATTCTAATTTTTCCAATGAGGAAAACAGTAGTTTTGCAATTTCTGCTGGAGAGAAATAGAAACAGATGTCCTGGTGCCTCTGTAGCCTGCAAATGCTGAGGCAAAAGTGGTAGCTCCTTACTCAGATGAACAGCAGTCGCTGTTGGTTTCCTGCCTTGAAAAGATGCTGGGTCAGGTTGGCAGAGCTGGTGCCTAAATCTTCATAGCTGTGACAGCCCACATGTTCAGAAACAATCCTTTTCTCTCCTCTGCACACAGGAGAGTCGGAGTGTGTTTGCAGTCCCTGAATTCCAGTCTTGGTGGGGAGGGAAGTCACCCTCAGTGACTCTAAGAGACTGAACTCTTGCTGCTGTTTCTCCTGTGTGTTGCAGGCTGTCTCAGTAACCTTGTCTAGGTGTTAAGTCTCCTGTGTTCACTACAAGTGTCTGACAATGGAAGTGTTGGATTTTGTTTCTTTGCCAGGTGGATCTTTGTGCATCTCGCTAGCTACGAGAAACAATCAACTTGATTTATTTAAGGATGAATTTGTGATTATATAATAACAAAATGGAATCTCATTTTCCCTTGACAAAATTATTTTTTCCACATGCTCAAAAATAGTATTTTCCCCCTGTTGCTAACACATTAGAAATTAGAAATAGATTTCTTAAGTCCTCCTACAATCTGTCCTCACATGTAGTCCCCGTGGGCTTTGGCTAGACTAAACAAATCTGAACTCTGTAAGTAGCCACAGAATAAATGATGTTCTAAATTCTTATTATTGAACAGAATAAGCCACAGTAGTGTGTAGTGAGAGCTTTGACTTTACCTGCACATTCATAATTAAGTTGAGTAAATCTGGTTCATAATGGTACTTCAAATTGGACATATCATGCCTCAAATACACAACTTCATTCATCTTGTTCAAAGCACAGAGATGCCAACTGCAAATTAGTAGTGCAGTATAGTCTGCAGTTTCATTGTTGTCCAGTGTAAGACTATGGACTTGGAATAGCTGGTCCCTTTTTTTTTAAAAATGTTTCTTCCCTCCTGTTGCCCCAGAATAGCTTGTTTTTAAAATACTATAACAATGAACATGCCTGTGTGTGTCTAAACACTAGCTCTGGAGATGCAGTGAGGAATCTGAGGTGATTTATGCGTCACTGTGGTTTTGTAACATATTCTCCTCCTTTCTTTGTTAAAGCGCTCTCCTTCCTGTATTCCAGCTAACAAAGGCAGACGTGTAAGAGGCTGTCTTACTCTATGTGGCCCTTTATTTTTTGCCTGTTGTGTCCATGCCTATGTTTAATGTATGGATTGTGTATTTACTTCACTGCATGTCTTGTGCTGCTGCTGCTGCTGTTTGCTGCTGCTGCTGTGCTTTTCGTTGTTTTACAGCCGTGGGCTCAAAGCTTTTGGAGTATTTCATTTGGCAATCCTTTGAGCAGAATATCGCTGAAACTGGAGAAGATGCTTTGGATCCTTTCTCATTTTAATGTGGAAGCTGAGCAGGCAGGTGGAGGTTGGGAAGATGAGCAGACATCGACTGAGGGCCTGTTTGTTTCCTTGCCCTTAGTAGAGGGCACGTGTTAAGTCATGGGAATTGCCCATAGAAGGTCAAAGTTTGGCATTTGGGAGGCACATCACAGCAAATTATATAAAATACCACAGTACAAAGATAAATAAACATGAAGTGGGGAATTGAGTAAATGGAGCATCAAGGAGGACAGGAAAAAGTCATACAAAGAAAACAGAGATGGATGTGTTGTGGCTGGTTAAGCTAGAAAAGTCTGTGGTGTTCCAGAAATCAAGGTGGGTTTTTAAACATGTGTTTACACATGTTATCAAAGCAGATTCAGTGAGGATGAATTCCTACCAGATGTGCTATGTTAATTTTAATCTCATACTGCCACTTCTGTTTCTTTTATACAGACATGGTGGAAAGGCTAAGTAAGCATTCAGAGCATTTCAGTTGAATATTCAATAGATAAGCAGTAATGCCCAACAGCCCTAATGATGTCCTTGCCCATGCAGTTCAAAGCTCTCTGCTGAGTCTTTCAGGCAAGCTTACAGTAGCTGATTGGTTCTGTTGGTGGTGCCTCCAGTTGAGAAGTTCTCTCTCCTTCAGATGTGTTTATACACTGGCCAGCTGTGGCTCAGACCTGCTCTGCACAGTGCTGTGGAAGACAGCAAGGCTGTTACAATTTGGTAGGAAATAGTGGAGTCTGCTTTGGGTAATCCAGTGGATTAGTTTAAAACCAGTTTGAATGGTGTTAACATGGTCTTTATAAACTGTTGACCATAGTTGAGTCAGGTTTCTTTTGTACTTAGTTCTTCTCATTAAAGCCAGGAACCTGAGATCACTGCAGCAATACAGCAATACAGCCCTTGTTTCTGCACTGAAGGGGGTAGTTAAATTCCCTTCTGCAATGGTGGATCAGGTTCTATGTGTTTCTGGGGCTTTTCATGTTTATAAGTAAAGTCAAAATACATTTGTTACTGTTTCAGCAGTTGTCTTCAACCACAAAGGCTTTGTAGCACATTCCAGAAAGGTTCCATCACTGATTCCAGGCTTGTACTACTTTTTTTTCATAGACACCATGAAAATTCTTTGGTATGCAGATACTGCTTTGAAAAGGAAAGCCCTTCGAGTGTCTGGAAACATTTATGAAATGATAGATTAGATCTCTTGAGTTTCACTTGTAGAAGAAAAGGAGTGTCTGTTTCTTGCTATGAAAAAATTTGCCTGTAGTCACTCATTGGGCTTATTTCTTAGTAACATTTTCAAGGAGGAGGTAGAATTGTTGAAGGTTAAACAGTCTTTGTGTGGACTCCCAAGTTATCACATGTTTAGACTGGATTAAAAAGACATCTAAAGTAATTGAAACATGTTACATTTGAGGATTTACTACTTAAGGCATCAGTATTTCTAATACTGGGTAAAGCTTTCAATTATTATTTGCTTCTGATAAATCTGAACACAAAACATTTGCTTTACTGCTACTTTTTGCCACAATGCTTGAAACACATGATCTGTGTGTAGTAAACAGGTGTATCCCAGTGTGAGAATATCCCATTTTCATTTCAGAAATACTTGCAGGCATGTTAAGATGCCTAAGTTGATTAGCATTCTCCACCAGATAACTTTTTGAAGGGTATGGTAAATCTAGAAGCCATCAAACTTAACTCACTATATAAAAAAAAAAAAAGTATATCTAAAACTAACAACTGCACCTGTTCGCTACTGTGACTGAGCTCCTGAAGAACAGGACTGTATGTGCATGTGTGAAATTGGCTTGGCAATATAATTGATTCCCAAAAAGCAGTAAAGTTTGTGGAATTCTTAGTACTGTCAGTGGCAAACGAGATGAGAAACACTGGAATGTTCAAATGCTTTCTGTAAACATGGCTGCATATTTTAGTTTGCCTGCAAGCTAGGCAAATCCTTGGCAATGGAAAACTGATGATAGCATTGCTCCAGAAAATCAAGGCATGCCATGGAGCTTTCTGTAGGCCTGCAGCTTTTACCTTTTAGTGGAAAAAAGCATTTTCACTGTTTTTTTTTGGGTTTTTTTAATACAATTTTACTTAGAAAACTTTGCGGAAATGTCTTGTTTTCAAGGAAGAATCCTGCCTTCTCTGATTTTTTCAGCTGTACTAAAAAAAGATGACTTGCTAGCCAAGACACCTATGTTTGTACCTATGTGCCTTCTTCAGTGTAGCTCTGTGTTGGGCTTAGTTTAATTCTCTATATCAAGGACTAGAAAAATATTCCCCAGAAGAAACCGTGTTCCTGGTAAGGATGTTTCTGTAGTTCAAATGGGGTGCAAAACCCCCTCAGCTCTCTCTAAATATAATTATCACTACCCTCAGGATATACACTGCTCTGCCTTTTCTCCTTGTTTTCTCCTGAATATTTGCAGGAATTTACATGGGCTATGTGGGAAGTAACTTCTAACAAATCACTGCTACCAGTGGACAAAACCCAGTAGTGTCTAGAAGATGTTCACACTTGAAAAATGCTGAGTTACAAGTATCTTTGAGTGGTTATCAGGGCCCTGAACTGGCAGCTGTTAATGCATGTGCTCACCTCTCAGCAGAAGCCTTGGCGTGTTTACATGCAACAATTTTCATTCCATTTTTGTGCTTTTAATTAAGAAATTGCTTAAAACTGAATTTTTATCCTCTCAGTTCTCTCTTAGGAATTCTACTCCTCCCATATCTTATTTTGGTAAGAGTTGAGAATTCTTTTCTAATGATGTCTTTGATTTATTTCTTTGGTTGTTGTTTTTTTTTTTCTCTCTTGAATGGTTCTCCTAGATTGATTCAGTTGAGAATTTTACATTATCTAATACTCCATCACGGGATGAAGATAGCAAGTCTCACCTCCATTCAAGATCAAGGTCTCCTTCTACAGCCAGTGAGATTGAACCAATTGAGGTACTT
Source organism: Notiomystis cincta (assembly GCA_013398075.1). NCBI lineage: Eukaryota > Metazoa > Chordata > Aves > Passeriformes > Notiomystidae > Notiomystis > Notiomystis cincta. Next base: position 433,895 of record VZRX01009169.1, on the reverse strand, counting down.
CAGTGTTGAAAGATATTTCTTTTTTTATTTTTATTTTTAGGAGTAACAGTTTCACTTGTATAAAAATGACTACTGCAAATCTTTTGATTAGTATGAAGCTCACTCTCCTGCAGCAAGACTGGTTAGGAGTTTGTAATAGCCTTCTGCTCTAGTGGTGAACTGTGTTTTGGGGAATGTTGCATTTCCTTTCACATATGGTTAATTGAATAGGGATGAGAACTGTGAATCAATTATTAGTTATAGTCTCACTTCATAACATATCCTCAGTCATGAATATTTAAGAAATGCTGGCACAAAGATTATGTTATAATGTAGTTTGTAAAAACACACTTTGAAGCCCTGCTGGAAGTGTTGTTATTACAAAATGTTAGCCAGACTCTGCAACTATAATAATTTATCCCCTTTCTCTATTAAAAGAATTAATTTTGTGGTTAATTTGTATTAGAAAATATCCAGTCAAATGTTTAAGATAATGTTAATTTTAACATTTTTGACAAAAACAAGATTTGTTTTTCTGAGTCCTGCATTAATCAGTTTGGTTTCATGGCTTGGATGCTGAGGGATGGGGTTGGTGGGACAACGTAGCCTGGATAAAGGAAAAAGACTTTCTTTGATAGTGTGTTCTTGATGTCTGATTGATCCTTTGGGGGCTCTGTTCAGGTTACAGATCATCCTCCCCGTTCCATTCACACCCCGACCATGAGGACAGCGTACATCAGCTCGGGGCTCTCTGCACCAAAGGTATCTGTCAGGCATTCCCACTTCTGGGCAGCAAGGGCAGCGTGTCCCTCCTGGGCTGCAGCTTCAGGAGAGCTGCTCATCACACTGATCTTACCACAGCTGCCTCCAAGGGGTGTTCATGTGCAAGCTGGTTGCTCTCTAAAATTTAAAACCCTTTGTTCTTTCATTATGGAGTGTGAGAAGCTGCACTAGGAATTCCACTGGAGCAGTCCACAGGCATTTGATTGTGGGAAAAACAGGAGTTTGGAAACTAAAAAGAGATAAATGAGCCAGCACATGAAGAAAGGAAAGACATCCCAGAAAGGGAGTGTTTTCAGAAATGTGTCTGACCAACATAGCTCTACACTTTACATGCAGTAAAGTCTCAGATTAGCATGTCTGTGTGCTAATTAGATGCTTATTCTTGAGAAAAGACAAAGAGTAACCCTAAAAATGAAACCACAGATTTGCCTATATTTAAGCAGTGTAGAGTGAGCACTACAGCACTGGGCTGGGAGAAGGATTTCCAATTATTCTGTCTTTTGGTTTTTACATGCATAAATACTGATTTTCCATCAGTTGTTGAAATAATTTTGCTGTTACTGAATAAGCCAGTGTATTCTAATTCCCAGTGAATTATGTCTATTCAAGCAAATGAAGAATAAATACAAGATATTAAAGGAAAAATTTTCTTCTAAAAGTTTTCAAAGTGACTCATGGTTCAGGAGTCTTCTGTATATTTAAAAATGACAGTTTTCCCTGCAACTAATAATGAAGTAAGCCTTTCTAATAGATCTGTTTCTCTGCTTTGATAAATTGCAAAGTAGCAGAAGATGCAGTTGTGTAAAGGAAAGCTAGAAAGTTTGAGCAGACAGTGTTCTGTTGGCAGGATCTTAGTAGATCAATTAAAAAAATACTGTAAGTGCACTTGGAATCATGTGAAACAGATTTTACTGTGCATTTAATTTAATTTTTGCAGACATTTTGTTCAGTAAGTAATGATTTGCTTTAAAATTTATGATGTCCCCTAAAGAACCTTCTTACTTTTTGATTGCATCAGATTTTCTAGCTGGGTGTTGTTTCCATGCAAGTCTCAAAACAGAACATTCTTCTGTAGACAGAAAGCTGCCATTGTAGCAGTAAAGCTTTCATGAAATATGGATAAGTTTGAGCCCTTAGCTGTGATATCTTATGCTCTGAAAAACAGGAAAGTGAGCAAAATTTTAATATACCTACTCTTCAAAGTAGTCTGCAAAATTGTCTTATTTCAGATCATGTACACAATCAGGTTTTTCTGGACAGTCTTTGCGTTCACCCTGTGCTCTGGCCTTTCTCCCCAGTAGTTACTTCCCTGGGAGGTTTCATAGCAAAGCAAAGCAGCTTCCTGGATTTTATATAAGGCCATCTGTGCATCATGCTGCCACAATTTGTAGACATTTAGCCTTCATATAGCAGCTTCAGCACGGCCATCCTTGAGGAGAGGGAGAGAATTGAACCATTTACTCATGTACTCTCTGTTCCCAAGGAATAACAGGAAGAAAACCCTTTCAAAATCAGCTTCATCTATCAACTTCAGCTCTTGCCCCTAGATGGAGTGTTCTGAAGTGTCTCTGCTAAACACCATAAAAGGGAGCTCTGTCAAGGCTTTCTGGCATAAAATTTTAAATTTTGAAAAAGTCTGCTGTATTTCTAATAACTAAGGCAATACTCCTGACAGAGGAGCACTGAATTTGCAGCTTAAAAAATACTGTTATGGATTGACCTGGGCTGACAGTCAGGTGCCCACCAAGCACATGCTTATACATGTTCAACCTCTAAAGTGTAACAGAATCATTTTGGCAGCTTTCCTATCTGCAATGGAAGCAAACTCATGTTCTGAGACAGAGTCCAGTTTCCATGGCTTTGTTTACAGAGGATGCTTTAAATTATCAGCAATGAGCACTGATAAGGAATTTTTTTCAGCTCCCCTGTTAGGAGCTCAGATCTTATTCCAGCAAGCCTTTTTAAATGCACCAGTGCACTCTTGTCTGTGAAAGAAATAACTGTTCCTGAGAAGTGCTACAGGTGGTAACATCCTGGTCTGCTCATTTCACAGCCTAAAGCCCACCAGTTTGTAGTGAAGTCGTTTAACACGCCAACGAAATGCAATCAGTGCACATCCCTGATGGTTGGTCTGATACGACAGGGCTGTACCTGTGAAGGTAAGCACTTGGCAGAGCACAAACAAGTGTGAACTGAACTTCTGACAGAAGCAAATGGCACAGTAAATGTTGTAGTGTGGTGATGCAGGAGTCTCCTGCTTATATTTTGAATAACAGACCGAAGAATAACATACTTCAGTCTGTTTAACAGCAGAAGCCAAGCACTTTGAATATCCTGCATAACAGATTGCCCAGTTGTCTGGGGACACTCTTACTCCAGTTGGTGGTAGAAGAGCTTAGTTCAGTTTACTCAAAACAGCAATAAGGGGCCATGGTGAGTGGTCAAGTATACTGACAGCAGCTTTGCTTTATGTTGCAGGGCAAAATTTAAGACATCTATTCTGACTTATTCCAGAAAGAAGCAAAATTGGTACTGAATGGCAGTTATTCTTGTTAGTATGCACACAGAATGGCACTTACTATTTAGGGAATGTTCCAGTTTTTTGTTTACTAGTAGAGTTGGGCCTAGAGGGCATCATAGAGATTATCTTAGGCTCTTTCTTATCTGGATGAAGCCAGATCCATAAACTATCTGAAAAAGAGAAATTTGGGATTTAGAGCCAATAAAAGCATGAACTCCTGCTGTGTGCAGACTTTTATTTCTGTCTGTAGCAAAGTTCAGTGAGATTTTTCAGATGTTGGTTAAAAAAACGGGGATTTCTTTGTAAATCTCATCACCATTATCACAACTTTTGCATTGCACAAGAAATAACCATCGAATCTTTTTGTTTCTTCTCCTCCTCGCAAGTGTGTGGATTCTCTTGCCACGTGACCTGTGCAGACAAGGCTCCTGCAGTGTGTCCAATCCCTCCTGAACAGACTAAGGGACCTTTGGGAATAGATCCCCAGAAAGGCATAGGAACAGCTTATGAAGGACATGTCCGAGTAAGTATGAGGTAGCTGCATTTGGGGCACTTATTTTAAATCCCTTGTTTTCCAGAGCTGGAATTACATTGAATATTGGGGGTTTAGATTCAATTACATCTTAAGGTAGCAGATTGTAAACTAAGGCTTAAATTTTCGCAAAGCAGCTCTTAGCGTTGTCAGCAGTGATCCATCTCTGTTGGTCAGTGTGCTTTGGGTTGGTGTTGTATAGTCCCATCTCTAGAGATCAGATCATCTTCCAGGCCCTGTGAGTTTTTCAGTCTCTCTGCCAATACTGTCTATGGTCATTGGTGTGGGTATTTGCACATAAATATTATAAACTTACTCGACATAGTTTTGGTGATGATTCTGTGACCAGCTAGAGATGGATTTCTTTCTCTGTATTTGTTAATACAGCTCTGAATGAATTTGTGAAGTAAGAAAAAAGAATCTGTGATACTAATTATTTATTAAATAATAGATTGTCTGTGTGTGTTTGTTGGTCTTATTGCTCTTGGGCTCTTGCTTATGTTGCTTAACGTTGTCACTGAATGAAATGGTTTCAGCTCAGATGAGCAAATGCATTTTTGTGCTGTTTGATTTTTTGATTGCATCTAAACTTACAGACAGTTGATCAGGATTTATTTTTCTAAAGGTCCCAAAGCCAGCTGGAGTAAAGAAGGGTTGGCAGAGAGCACTGGCAGTGATCTGTGATTTTAAACTCTTCCTGTATGATGTAGCAGAAGGAAAAGCATCTCAGCCCAGCGTGGTAGTGAGTCAGGTCATAGACATGAGGTAAGCTGTTTGCTGCTGGTGGGAGCTCTGCAGAAGCAATGGGAGGTTTTTGTTTTTCTTTTCCTTTTTGTCAAATCAGTAAGCAAGCTCCAGAGCTTTTATGAAACCCTTTAATCCATGTTGAAAGCAGCTCATTTTCTGGGATAAAAAAATTAAAATAGCAATTAGCAGTTATTTGGAGTTAGCCTGAACTACCATGGTTTGTTCCTATGTGGATGTTTAAACTTTCATTACTACATCATGTGCAAAGAGCATCTTAGTCAGCTGTGTAGAAGATCTGGACTGAATAAAGAATTAAAAAGAACATGATTTTGGGGTTGAGTAGAGTTTTGACAGACAGATAAAACTTTGTTACGGGATAAAACTGTTACAATTTTTGGTTCAGAAGAGCTGAATTAGTTTGTTCTGGCTGTCTTCAGTGTTACTGAAATACTACCAGCCTCACTGAAGGCTGAGAACATTTAAATACAACTAAGTAAAGTTCATCTCTGATCTAGGTTAGTTCATCCAGAAAATCCCAAAGTGCTGTAGATTATTGCTTCTAGTGAGTTCAGATTTATATGAGAGTTGGAGAAGTGTTCTTTGTTCTACTTATTTTTTAAGCTGGACTTTTTCCTTTAAAGGTTTTAATTTATACAGATTAAAATTAGTTACAGAATATCTATATAGATATATCTCCATCAGCATTGACCAGGAATTAATTGTGCAACATTGCATTTGTGAATTTCATCTGCAGATACAGATGAAAGGATAATGTTAAAAAATTAGATCTCAGTGCTGACTTACTATGTCCTTCACTAAACAGGGCTATTGGAAAAGTAAAAACCAAGCATACAGATTTTGCTCATTAACTCTTTTCCAATTATGTTTATGGCCTCCATAAGGGATGAAGAATTCTCAGTGAGTTCTGTCTTGGCCTCAGATGTCATCCATGCAAATCGGAAAGATATCCCCTGTATCTTTAGGGTAAGTATTACATCCTGACCCTACTAACCCAGACATGCAGGGTGATGTGTGGTGTCCATTCACTGACAGCTTGCCAGTATTTTATTTCCTTGGCAAGTTCTGCCCATGTGGTATCCATGGCAGCAGCAGCAGCAGCAATGCATAGGGATCTGTACATATATCATTTCTGTGGTAAAAATAGCACTGGTACATTTAGACAAGTTTTCATCTCCATGTGGGTTGTATTTTTTAATCTTAACGATAAGGTGTGTTTTTGTCTACTTCCTCTTAGTCATTTGAAATTCTTCTGTTCATCATGACCTTGTACATTTTCATTTCCTCAGGTTGCTCTCTGCTTTTCAGTTTAACCGACTGGGTTATTGCTGAAGTCCTTATTTTATATACTTTTCTTTTTACGTATGCATTGGATATCTGAAAACTCCTGTTCATCAGATAGTCAGTATAGAAATTTAGTGCAAAATGCTCATCACAATTTATGTACCAGGATTTTGCCACCATTGTCTTATTCTAATATTCTTATTTTTATTAGATATTCTATCAAAGCTTTGACCTCAGTGAAATCTCCTTGATGTCTTATCAATTCCCCTATCATTTTTTTTCTGTGCCTTTGTATTTTACTCCTTGTTTTTCCAGTTTTTAGACTGTTCATCTCTCTGTGTGCTGAGAGGAGATGAAACCTACAAAAGGGGCTTTCAGTTTTATCTATAATAGCTGTATCAAATGCATGAAAAGGATCGCAGAGCATTCTTGGAATAAAATCCATTCCTATTGCATTAAATTAGTAATGAAATCTATAGCTCTTAAAAATACAGAAAGCTTTATAAAAATGCTTTTTTTATAAAATTCCTGTGAGAAACAATTGACTGCCTTATTTAGAGCAGAGATTCGTGAATTATAAAACAAATACAAATGGATTTAAAATAAAGCCAACATTTTCTCTGTTCTTAGTTATTCACATATGTAGGTTTTTCTGCTGTGGGATCTTGATTAAGATAAGAGTGTTTTCTATTAACTGAAGAGAAATTTGTGCTTCCTTAATTCAGACAGCTAATTAAAAGGGCACTTAGAGACATCTGATTCCCTTGTAAAAATGATCACGAGGAAATTATTTGTCGCTCATGACTTAAAACTGTGTTTTAATTCCTTTGCAGGTTACGGCCTCCCAGCTCTCTGCCTCCAGTAACAAGTGTTCAATCCTGATTCTAGCAGACGGTGAGAATGAAAAAAGCAAGTGGGTGGGCGTGCTGAACGAGTTGCATAGGATCTTGAAGAAGAACAAACTCAAAGACCGCTCAGTCTATGTTCCCAAAGAAGCTTATGACAGCACCTTGCCCCTCATCAAAACAACACAGTCAGCAGCAATCATAGGTATGAAATCAGTGAGAAGAAAGCTCTAGGAAAAATGGGTATGCTAAAAGTGTGATTTTTTAGAAAAAAAGAACTTGTTAGGTGGTTATCTACTAAATAGAGTGTAATATGTAGTGGTTTTATCCTGTATGGAAATGTGTATGGGCCTTAAGAGAAAAGTGCAATTCGCTACCTAGCACTTGTGACAAATCTTTTAAAAGTATTCCCTCTATTCACCCATATGCATAATTATTCACCAGTATTCATAATTATGAATAATTTTGACTGAGAATTGGACATTTCACTTTTGTTATTCCATAAACATAATTCCCTAACTGGGCAAAATTAGCACTATAGAATAGATGTAAATCACTTACTTTACAAAATCTGCTGGTGGGAACACAGGGAAGATGTGAGATCAGAGAATGAATTTAGTAATTTCAAATACAGCTGCATAAAATATGTTAAACTCTGATTATTTAAATTATTTTAATATAATAGTATAGTTACTTCAAAGCTGGTGTTAGACTTAAGTTCTCAGAATGGTTTGTTAAAAATTATGTTTCTAGCTGTTAGTTCAGCTAGCAGAAAAAATGGGAAAAGACTTCTTTTTTCAGAAATTTGAAAGATTGGGAGGTTGCCAGTTTTTTTTAATACATGAATATATTAGCTTTGGCTTTATATACCATTATTTCAATATATTAAAAAACTGTCTCCATTAATGTGGATTATCACTATTGTTGAAGTGATTCCTAAAGTACTTCCAAAGAAAAATAACTTTTTCTTTTCTCCTTAATGTCACAGACCATGAAAGAATAGCTCTGGGGAATGAAGAAGGGTTGTTTGTTGTGCACGTCACCAAAGACGGTAAGGAATTAGGAACTGGTATTAATTTTCCTAATACTAAAACTTCTTTTTCTTATTCAGTATCCTCTGGTGTAATTTTTCATTGTTTACTACATCATCAGCTGGACAGCTCCTTGGGAGACCTCAGGGTGTTAGGTGTGTTTTCTGGTTTGGGTATCCTTTCCCGTAATAAAAATACAGCACTTGGAATGCAGTTGAAGGTTTTTTCCCTGTTGTAAAAGGGCTCAATACTGATTTCAGACCAGGTTGCTCAAGACTTTATCCTATTGTGTCTTGAAAATCACCAAGAACACAGGTTCCATGATCTCTCTAGACTGCCTGTTGCAAATTATTATCACTGTGAAACACTTCATGTAGTCAGTAGGAGCCTCCCTCATTTCAGTTTCCTGCTGTACATCTCAGTAAGAATCGTGGCTTAAACCTCCTCCTTGGTACTGGAAATGAAAACTTCTGTGCAGTATTGCAAGATGTAATAACAGATGGCCCGAGTTTATTCAACAAATGACATGTTTAGTTGTATGTTTCAGCTCTCCTTTATTTATTTTTTTTTACTATGAACTGTTTTTGAAATGAATACTGAAATAATACAGGGCTTGTTACTGCATCGGATCTGCTCCTGCCTTTTCTGATGAGGAAAAGCCAAAGGTCTATCCAGAATTGCCCCATTTGGTGTTATTAAAATACAAGTTTTGCTTCTGTACTTTTTAATATTGCAGGGAAGCAATAAAGGGGATTTCTTGGGTTTCTTTCCTCGATCATCCTTGCCATGTTATAATCAATTCACACTTCACCATTTCTTACTGGGATTTGTGGGGGCGTTGTTTGGTTCTTCGTTTCAGAGATCATCCGTGTTGGTGACAATAAGAAGGTTCATCAGATCGAGCTTATCCCGAGCGAGCAGCTCATTGCCGTAATCTCAGGACGGAACCGCCACGTGCGGCTCTTCCCCATGGCTGCCCTGGATGGAAGGGAGACCGAGTTCTACAAGCTGGCAGAGACCAAGGGCTGCCAGTCAATAGTTTCCGGACACGTGCGCCACGGAGCCCTCACCTGCCTGTGTGTAGCTATGAAAAGGCAGGTCCTCTGTTACGAACTAAATCAGAGTAAGACGCGCCACAAAAAGATCAAGGAGATCCAGGTGCAGGGGAACGTCCAGTGGATGTCGATCTTCAGCGACCGCCTCTGTGTGGGCTTCCAGTCAGGTTTCTTGAAGTACCCCGTCCACGGGGAGGGCAGCCCGTACAGCCTGCTGCACCCGGACGACCACACGCTCTCGTTTATCTCACAGCAGCCCACCGATGCCATCTGCGCAGTCGAGATCTCCAGTAAAGAATACCTGCTGTGTTTTAGCAGCGTCGGGGTTTACGTTGACTGCCAGGGCCGAAGATCCAGGCAACAAGAGTTGATGTGGCCCGCAACTCCATCCTCTTGCTGTGAGTTGTGCTCTCTGTGTGTGTCTGTCTGGGTCCTTGGTGTTGTCCACCGAGGTGATCTCTGCTTGTATTGAGATCTACACGAGGTGAAGTTCAGGGCTAATTACCTGACAGGTTAATGACTGCTCTTGGACCCTGTCACCATTTTTAATCTAGCCAGAGGGTTTAATCCTCATTTAAGCTAGCTTTAACAACTCTGGCACTGACCTATACTGCTGGAACACAAAGAGGAGTCATGAGTCAGGATTTCTAACTCTAAAACAGCCAAAAGCTTCAGGTTCAACAGAGGCTAACGGGAACTTTATGTATTTGTTACCAGCGGTGCTGGACTGTTGTTATTTAAACTCTTGGAAGGGGACTGTACCTTGGCTCAGCATTGTGGTTCCAGCTTTCTTCATGCTGAGAGTCATCAGGATCTGGTAGACTTGTTTTCTCTAATGATATTTATTCCTACTTACGAGTGTTTTGTCTTTTCTTTATTTATTTGTTCCTTTTTCTTCCTTAGCAGTTTTGATCAACAATCTTCTTACTCATCTCCTCTCTGCTTTTTCAAAAAGTCACTTTTTAAGTTTCGCTCCTGTCTCTCTCTTTCTTCCCAAAATACAGTCTATATACAGTCTGCATAGCAGACAATATAAAAAAATATATTTCATAACCTTACGGAAAAATACTGTAATTTTTCAAGATTTTCACTTCCACCAAGGTCTGTTAAACATTTATTGCACATTATTTCAAAGCTGGGGCTTTATCTCTGTGGCAGTTTCAGGAGACAAAAAACCAACCTGAATGTCTGTCTTCTTCTTTTTAATGTGTTTCTGAATGCAGATGAAATTGGCCAAATCTGCACTCAGAGTAGTGAATGAGCCCAGTTCTCTGTTGATTTTTAGAATAGTCTGCCTTCTTACCTCACTCTGGCAGCAGTCCAGTCACTGCAGAGAGGAATATTTCACCTTTTTTGAGTGAAGACCCTTCTGAATATGGAAGGAGCAGCTTTTACAGGATGTTTGTCTCTTATGGTTTTCAAGCAATTTTAAGGAATTGATTATTACAGTGGGCTCAGGCAATGAAGGAATCAAAACAAAAGATTTTGTGATAAATTGAAAAATGTGTGTTTTTCACATGTAGTTCATCTGTACTTGCCATTGTTATTGGTGACAGTTTTTGGATTGCCTGAAATGAAGTGATTTGATGTGACTCCAACTCAGAATGGAGGTGTATTTTATAGCAAAAGCTGTTACATTTAAACACAACTTGGATGCTCTTGTTGGCAGACCATGGCAGTCTTGTTGCCGACATGGAAATACTGAATTCTCCTTTAGAAGTGCTCCCAGTGAAACAAATTTCATCCTGGGGAAATGTGCCAGATAAGTAGCATAAGATTTCTCTTTACAGTCCAAAAAATGAGGAGACAGAATTAAAGCTAAGGAAACATGACTTTTATGACTGTGTCATGGCGCTTAGTTCCAAGTGATGCTCAATTAATTCATAGTCCAAAGACTCAGAGTTCAGTTCATTCAAGTGACAGTCATTAAACAGAGCAGTGAATTTTCCTACCATGTCATTTACAATATATGAGCTCTTATTAAAAACGGGGCTTTTAGGAGGAAAAAACCTTGGAAATACATCAGTATTTGGCAGAGTAAACCATAATCTCTTACAATTCAGAAAGTAGTTAGGCTTTTAACAAAGTTAAAAGAAAAATCATGGAGGTTGTAAGTTTTTAGGTGGTGCTGGTTTGTCTTCAGAATAAATTTCTTGGTCGTTTTTGAGTTAAAACACATTTTTCAAAACTTGCTGGATAATGGAGGACTGGTTTTGTTTTATTAAATAAACATGGTGAAACTGTAAGAAATTGTCTATTTTGGGCCTTGTCCAAATGCACATGACACTATACCTCATCATTCCCTCCCAGGTTACAATGCACCATACCTCTCTGTGTACAGTGAAAATGCAATTGATATTTTCGACGTGAACTCCATGGAGTGGATTCAAACTATTCCTCTCAAAAAGGTAACTTCCCATTTCAGCATGGCCCAAGGAATATGCCCAGACTCAATCCTGCTTTAGAAGCCATTATTAAAACTGCTTGTGGAAACATAATTGAACTCCAGGAAGAGCTACCGCAAAGAAACTGCATTTTTGTTGGAAATAAAAGATACAAAATGTGGTTTTCATGTGGTTGCACTATTTCAGATGAATGGTCAGTCTGGAGCATATGACTATGTTAGATTTACTGATACTCTTGTAATGATGAGAGGAATTTCTTGGTATTAATTGCATATGGCTTCATTGGGACTGATTGCATCTGTTATTGCCAGAGGATGGTGGATGTTAAGATCATTAAACAGGCCTTCAAAAATCTATCTCCTGCTGCTTGAGAATACTGTAGACAGACAGGGTTAGAACATTTTGTTTCACCCAGTAGAAATACCAAACCTAGGATGATGTCAGTTTTGGATCTCTTATCAAAAGGAAGATGTTTCTGAAAACTGACCCTTCCTTGGTATTTAGAAGGTGTTTGCTCAGCTGTATTTGGAAAGAAAAGAGAAAAGTCAACTTCTTCCCCTATGGTTTAGAGTGACTTCAGCTTTGAATCAGGGTCAACACAATTCCTTTACTGGCCTTCCAGTGACAGAGCTGCAGGACATTGCCCCTGTGCTCTTGTGTTGGTCATTCAGTCTCTCTGCACATCAATTTCCCACATGGCAGATGCAGACCAGGATATCCTGGCAGTGCTGTGAGGATACATAATACAAAGATCAAGGTGCTCAGCTATTAACCATCTTACAGAGAGAAGAATCTGGACTTTAATGGGAAAGTTCTTTCTGGTGTCCAAACTTTAAGTTATCAAGCAGTTGGAGCATTTTTTTTTCTTACACAGTAGAATGTGATTTAATACTTTGATTAATATTTGGCTCAGGACTTCCCTTTTAATAGATGAAACTACTTTCAGCAAACAAGATTACTACACTTTGGAGTATCAAAAATGGCCATTTATTATGAAGAGCCTGCTTCTAATACAATTTACAGACTAAGAGTGTGGAATGCTTCTTTCATGTTTATGCTGGAAATCACAAATAGGTTTTAGCAGTCTGTGTGTGCTCTTACCAAGCTGCAGAGCATTATTGTGACATGATACCAACACAAAGTAAAAGCTCAGCTTATTGCTTTGTACATCTAACAGAAAAAATTGAGTTGATATAAGAAGTAGACTTCTAACAGAAATATTTGTTTAAATGCTGGGAGGAATGGTGTTAAGCCTGTGTCTTGAAGTAAAATTTAAGTAACTCCCTCTGTACTCATTCTTTAAAAAAAAAGTTTTAAATTGTTTTGAACTCTTCTTTGCGGCTTTAATGACTTGGAATTGTTACTCTTGAGAGTATTAAAAGGACTGTTTTTCCTTGTTTCAGGTACGACCCTTGAATACAGAAGGATCACTAAACCTTTTAGGCCTGGAGACAGTCAGATTAATATATTTCAAAAACAAAATGGCAGGTAAGTAAAGAGAAGCCAATTTTCATCACACAAATTTTTGTTTAGAAAGAGCATTTTTTTTTGCCTGCATCTGTGCATGCAGAAAGGGATCTCTTGAACATCTGTGTGCTTGTTAACTTGGGAAAAAAGCCAAAGCTTATGGATTCCACAGTGATTGCAATGGTGTCTCTTCTCCAAACTTTTTTTTTCCCTTTTGAGTATTCAGTGAAGAATTGAGTGAAGATTGGAACTAGAAAATAGAATGACTAGACACTCCCTCCAAATGTGGGATCACCTGCCAGAACACTGCCTAAAAAAGCTGCACAATTAAAAACTTTAACAGTCAATTTGGCAGCATCGGATTAAAATTAATTCTTTGTTTAACCTGAACAAGTATTTCCCAAGCATTTTAAAGTAATACAGTTTATTCATAACTTATTATTAGGACCAGCAATTACTGTGTGCCATAATTTTAGCTTCAAAAATGTATTTTTGTTTTGAGTCTTTCTGACTTTTTTGCTTTTTAGAGCCCATTTCATAAGCATGCTCCTGAGGAATTTCATTAAACTTCTGTTTAATCTCTTAGGTGGAGAGGGAACATGCTCTGTTTCAGCAACCCAAAGCTATAAATTTTTATTAACAACTTTCTGAAAACAGTGGAAATAAACACTCTAGAAAAATACACTGCTGCTGGCAGTGTTTCAGTGCTTATTTAAATTGCCAGCAAATTACTACGAAAGGAGTGGCAGTGGTAGAGAGGAGCAATATGCTGGAAGTATGTAAAGAGAATTTTCAAGTCTAATAAAAACTGAACATTATAATTGATCTTAAGGAAAGAAGATATTTGAGCTCCATACAAAAACTGTTTTGTCAGTGAGCAGTAGCTTGTTAAGTGTCACTTTAGTCTCTATACAAGACAGTTGCAACGCTCCTTCAAAGTCGCACAGCTGTTATATGATTATCACTGTTTTCCTTCTCATGTCTTTGTTAAAGATCCCTTGGCCAGATGTACACATGTGGGAAAAATCTTCCCTTTTCCCACAGCTGCACCAAAATACATCAATGTTCAAACTTTTCAAAAGCAGCAGTCTCTTTGGAGCAGGGAATGAATGAAAGAGCATCTTGCATTCAGTTTCCAGACAGTTGGCAGAACCAAGACCGTTCTAGTGATTTTCAGTGAGAACTGCCAAGGGAATTTTGAGACAAGACTGAGATTGCCTTCCTACTCACCAAAATCTATTTCAAAGAATGCATCAGTGGTGTTTTGAGAACACAGGTGTGGCAGCTTGTGTGTGAAGAAGGGCTAAGTCTGTTGCTACTTAACCAAGTAGTAGGTAGTGGCCAAGGAAAGCCATAAACCAAAGGACGTTTGTTCAGGTTTGGTGGGAAATGGGTGGTGTCCAGCAGGAGCAGAGGTAGAAAGTGTGTGGAAACTCACATTCCATGAATACCTAACAAACTGCCCCACTGCATCCCCACCTTTGTGCTGATTTCAGAGGGGGATGAACTGGTGGTGCCTGAGACGTCAGACAACAGCCGGAAGCAGATGGTTCGGAACATCAACAACAAGCGGCGCTATTCCTTCCGCGTGCCCGAGGAGGAGAGGATGCAGCAGAGGAGGTCGGTATTCCACCTGTACTTGTCTTCTGTCCATGCCTGTAGGCCCTGATGGACACTGACTGATGCCAGGGTTGTGCTTCACGTGGGGCTTTCTGGAATGCTCATTGGGGTGTTCCTGTCTCCTCTCTACCCTGTTAATCCTCAGCGCTGAATTTGTGTGAACACCAGTTTGGATCTGGATATGCACTGGATGCACAAGTAGTTCAGACTGATGGTGTGAAATGGCTGTAATTTGGAATGCATGCCTCCACATACTGTATGCAGGTGCATAGGTGTGCACGTACACTGTGTATATATAAAATCTCTAATAAACACTTTGCAAAAGGAGATTGCATTGCTAACTATGCATATGGATTAATTACTCTCAGACTCCGGTTCTGCTTTTCTTTCTGAAGGGGATTCTCCTCTCAGCAGTATTCCAGGACACCTGCTTCTTTGATTTATAGATCTAACTACATAAAGTTTCTATAAAGCTCACAAAACTCACCTCTTCAGGGGACATAGGACTTCAGGGTGCATTTCTAACAGGAGTGTTTAGCAGGTTACAAATACTTTCCTAAATGGCAACAAAACCAGGTCTGCACTACTCGCAGCGTTCGCAGAGGACGTTATTGACCATTTGCTGTCACTCACTACAAGTGACCTGCTGCTGTGCTGAGCCACACTCCAAGAACTGAGTATTTCACTTTTCTAATTTCCAACATCTTCCACCATTGGTTGGCTCCCAGCTTGTCTTTCTTTTTGGCTTTAAGGAAAGCAACAACTGTACGCAGAGGACATAAAATTCTCTTTCTTGTCATTGCCTTTTCCGAGTTGATTGACATTTGGTCTCTTTAAAATGTTATTTATTCTGAGTTCTGAAATGCATCCTTGCCATTTTGAAGAGCTTTTAATTCTGACCACAGACTGAGAAAGGTACTGCAGTATTATTTTAATTCTGTTTTCATATTTTATACTTCATTTTCATCTCCGCTTTGTAATATATCACAAGTAAATTTGGCTTTTACTCATCTTACAGAGCTTTTTATCAGCTCTGAGTGTTAGTGACTACTGGGCATGGGCTGTTAGCTTGTGAACAGCATTCCTTTATCCTGGCCCCTTGCCCTTTCTTCAAGCTGGAACCTTCTCCACCCCAGTACTGACAGCGGGGGTTTATCGCTGTTAACGTGGTTAAATAGTGTCATAGACTCTTGGAATTGTTTAGGTTGGATAAGACTGTTTAATTTCCATTTTAAAATAGCTAATCATCAAAGCTGTACATGTTTTATAAATGCCCATCCTCACCTCCAAGGAAATACCTAAACAAAGTATCTTCTCTTCCAGGGAGATGCTACGCGATCCAGAAATGAGAAATAAGTTAATCTCTAACCCAACTAATTTTAACCACATAGCACATATGGGTCCAGGAGATGGCATACAGATTCTCAAAGACCTCCCAATGGTAAGTACAAAAGGACATGTGAGAGTGACTGGCTGCTGCAGAGGCTGCAAATAAGTGAGAGAAAAACAAGTGCAATTTTAATGTATAATCAGAGATGTATTTCCTATCAGGAGCAGTGTAATGAGGGGAATAGAGCTAAAAATGCTCTGCTGTAATATTTATGTAATAGAATTTGAGCAAGGAGGATGACAGACATTGAGTGGAGGAAGAGGAGGAGGAGGAGGAGTGCCTCATGCCTCTGGGATTTTAAGACAGGTTGGCTTTGCAGTGTTGATGATAATTTTTATGACCCATATGAAGGGACAAAATTTAGATTATTTGAGCCTGTGCTCTTTATGGGTATGGAAAGAGAAATTCTTTCTCCATAAACCTTAGTTCAATGCCTTTTTTCTCCTCCCATCTTTAGCACCAACTTAGCCTATCTCTTCACAACCTCTTTTCCTGTAGCAATTCAATAATGCTCAGATTTCTTTCCATGCCAAACGTGCTATCTTTCCTGTTCTCTCCAGATTAAGCAGTTTTAGTGGAACAGAGCTTCTTGCTTACAAATTGAAAAGTGGAAAAAGAAAACATGTGATAGCACATGTTCATTTCCATAAAACCTCGTGTAGGAAATATTCACTTGGAAGTTACTGAAATCTTTGATGAGCTAAAGACTAATTAATACTTAGCTCATGAGGAAGTACCAAACTGCTTGCTTCAAGCTGCCTTGAGCATCTTTTGTGTGTTTATGTGTTCTGTATTGTTTTCTAAGCACATCCACAGTGACACAGATGTGATTCAGAAGATGCTAATTAGCACTGTAAAAAAGATGAGACGTCATGATAAAAACAGATGAAATTTGTTCCAGCATAAGACTCAGGCATTAGCACAGAACTGCTGTCTAAAATGATCATTGTTATTACTTGGAGTTTGTGCAGACAGCAGGAAGTAGATGTGGAAATTGGGATTTTCTGATGCTGAAAAGTGCAAGGGAAACAACACTAAGACTGGAAAATAAAGTGCACCCTGCAGTTGCACTAGTTAAGGAGTTTAGGAGCATAATCTCTGGTCTTTGGATACTCATTTTTACCTTACTTTTGCAGCAAAAGGTACTTTTATGTTACACTTGACTGTAAAGTCTGCACTTTGATTTATTTTAAAGCTTGTATTAGGCACACTCTGAGAATCCTCTCAGTAACAAATATATTCAGTGTAATGAGAAAAAAACAGTGCTGTATGTGTGTGTTTTTATAAATGATGATCATTTTTATAAGTGAACACATAATGAAGGAACTTTTTCTAGAAAACACATGACAAATCGAAGAGATGTTGGCAGGTAGTGTTTCTCTTACCTGGATACAAGATTGCATGTGTCTGATGTTAGACAAAAAATGGTAATTTGCTTCAGGGCAAGATGTAAATCAGAACCTTTCTTCTTTTCTCCATTTCTGGTAAGTTCCTTAAAATATTTGTGGCTCTTCTCAAGCAGAGAAAATAACCTGCTACCTCAATAGGTAGAGCAGAAGTCATCCCATGTCACACCATCAGTAGCTGAAAGTTCATGGCAATCAAAAGCTGCAAGGACTCTTAATCAAGCCCCACATCTGACAAGTGTAAAACAAGGAATGATTCTGTCTGAAGAAGGGGATTTTCTACACCATTTCTTTATCAGTGTCATCTCTCAGTGGCTTTCAGCTTTGAATCCATTCTAATTGCACTTGCCTTGTGTTAGCTCACAGGTCCTGTTTTAAGTTGGGACTGCTTCTGTGCTGTTACCAATCAATATGATGCTTTGAAAAAAAATTTCCACACTTTCCACACTTAAAAGTGATGAGATGAATTAGAAAATGTGTACAATGTACAGTTGACTCTTGCACTTGTTCCACTGCTGCAGCTTCTTTTTTAAAAGTTTTTATTAAAAGCTCCTTTGTGCAAATAAGTATCAGTCTTAGTGCTCGGAGATGTCACTGCAGACAAAGCAAATTTGCTGTGTATTTTTTCATCAGTTCCTTGCACTATCATGTTATATTTGTTTTCCTGACTTAATTGGTACAGAATTGCATCAAGCACAGGACTTGAAAGTGTGTGAATTTGAAAATGTAACTTGAAGCTAGGAAATAAATGTTCTGTCAAGAGCTCCTTCAGTTCAGGCAGCTTTTTCTTTTCCAACAGCTTCCTGAAAGGTATATGCCTGGACTGAGTTTTCATTTAATCCATTCCAGACTAAGAACTTTGTTTATCAGGCACAAAAATAGAAGAAAAGGAATTGTGTGTGCACTTGAGGCTATGTATTGAGTCTAAGGTTTTACTGGAAAGAAATTTAGAATCAGAAGAGGGGACGGAAACAGAGGATGTTTCCTGGACAATCAGTACACAAGGTAAAGAATAATCATCCAACCCTGTGTACAGTTCATCTTTATGGTGGTTACTTTTCCAGAACATGGAATTATTTCACCAGTTTCATACCTTATTCCAAAAAGGTGAAAAGCTAGGGGATTTCTGTGCTGCTTAGGATGTGTCCTGATTTTGCAGTTGGAGCACCTTCTTTGTATTTTTTAATAGATTAGCATGGTTTAGAAGAGAAAATACTTATTTTTAACAAACCATGGGAAAGATTGCAGCACTTTACTTTGGGAGTGCCTGTTCTTCTTTATGGAAGTGAATGGTACAATATGTTTTTGCATTTAAAGAGGGCTGTGACCGGGGGTAGCAAGCAGTGCAAGGCTAATAGTCTGCTCAGATTCTCTTCCTCCAGCTGTTTCAGGTGGTACAGCTTCTTTTTTTCTTTTTTTATGGGATACTGGAATGCAGAAAGTGCATGAAAGAGTGGACTGGAGCTTTTATTTGCAGTTTCTTCTGGTTTATTTGAACACCTTCAAATTTGACTGGATCTACCAATAGAAATTTTTCACCCAGCATGAGCTTTCACTGAAGTCAGTATAGTGCTTTGTGGGCAAAAGGATCCATAAGAATAAATAGGTTTTAATAGAGAGTAGATATTTTAATCTCTGTATTGAATGAGATTGTCACAAGCTAAATAGCCAGCTCAGTCCAGCTTTTATCTAGCACATGTGGTGAACTTTATAAAGCAAATGACAGTTTTATGTATATGTATGTATTTATATTTATTCATTCAGATACACATATTCACTTCATAGATGCAATATGAATCTGAATAAAAGTCCCCTCTGCAGCCCCACAGGGATTTTCAGGGGAAATGCCAAGAATTGAGAGAAGCAGAGTTAGAATTGGTAGTGATGGCCCTTGGTGGGTAGGCTGGGCAGGAGGGGACCTGCACTTGTGCTGCCCTCAGCCCTGGGCCAGTGGGTGCAGAGCCTGCTTGCTCTCTGCCCACCACTGTTTGAGTGATGTCTTTTAAAAGATCAGCTTTAGAGAGTTTAATTTGTGTTGTAACTGGAGCAAAGGGAGCATTTTAAACTCCTTTGCACTATTTGATGTGTTGTATCAGGTGCCTGCTTGTGTACAACATATCCACCTGTGTGTTTGCCCTTGCTGGTGCTGCCACATGAGGGGGAAAGATGCTTTCTCTGTGTGTTGTTTTCCACTTGTTTTCCAGTTCTCTTGCTGTGCACCAGCCCCTCTGATGTGTTTGTGGGGAGCTGCAATCTATTAGCCCACGTTATTATCTCCATGAACAGACACCCTTGACTTCATTAGAGCCCTGCTGTTTGGGCAGAACCATGCCTAAGGCTCAGAGAGAGATCAGATTTAGGGGGTTTCAGGCAACTGTGAATTTGCATCCTTCTTTTCGTCATGCTGAGCACTCATGGTCTGGCTTTGGCACGCAAGTTTGTGGGTTGCAACACAACAGAAACCAGAAGCTGTTGTTTGCAATTAGCAGAGCAGTAATCAGTACATACTTGTGTTTTATTGCTGTGGATCTGGGTCATTGTCTTGTTTTGTACAATTTAGAATCGTTCCTGTTAGTGTATCCCCAAACTTATTTGTTTACATGTTTTTCTTCCCTAGCAGCCTGTCACCAATTAACCTGGCCGTACAGTCTGGCCTCCCTTCTGCCCTCTTGTCCCTTGAAGCCACTTTATCGTGGATGCTCCTTTGTAGTGAAGATCTGAAATCTGGAACTGCACTTACTGCAGCACAGACCACCTCTCTGTGTACATCAGATGTACAGGATTGATTTTGCTTTCATATTCTGCATGCCTAAGTATTTTTATATACAAAAGCTGGTCTTGACTGCCATTATATTTGAACATTATGCTTCAGTTTGACCTCATTATACATGAGCCATTCTACTTCCATTCTAGATGATGTGTGAAGCTTTGCTTGTTTCAATTGAGAAACTTTTAGAGTAAATGAATACTTATCTATATTTGGTATTCTTTAAAGAAAATGGGAACCCCATGCATGCATCTAATGGTGGAGTCTATGGAGAAAGTTCCATGGAGTATCATTCTTAAAATGTTGCCATATCGTGGCTTTCTCACATTCATGAATGCTGGCTAAATATTTTCATGATCTGCAGCTGGCCTACCCTCTGCTTTTTAGCTTGTGATTTTAGACACTGCCATATCTCCCTTATTGGGTTTTAGGAATGTAGCTGGCTTTGCTGCCAGTTCTCTGTTGTGAGCAGATAACTCAGCAAAGTCTGCTGTCCTGGACCATTTTGGAATGGTGGCTTCTTAGATGCTGCTAAAGTTACTAAGAACAATTCAATGTATATTATGTCTTATATGCCATAATGCGGTAATTGATGTTTTGGTTAACAGGCAAAGCCTCATAATAACCGTGTGTTTTAAAAAAAAAAAAAGTTGGATTTTACCAGCTGAAATGAAGAGAACAGTAACAATAATGTTTGATATAATATGTATTGGGATGTGACTTAATGTTCTTCCAGACTTTAATACGTTCCACATACAAAAAGTAGTGCCTTAGGTTTAGTGGAGGGGTAAGCTATATTTTTACCATATTTTATATTTTAAGTCCTAACATTTCTAACGTTACTCAGAAATACCTGTTTTAAGGAGATGAAATCAGTCGGATGAGGGGAAGAGGAACTTAGAGGTTAGAAAGGAGAAAAGGTTTTTCTGATTTGCTGGTGTCCATAGGAAACCACCCCAGGGCAGGCTGACTGAGCATGTACTGATGGCACAGGGAGGGAGACCAAGCCTTGAAATGCTCTTCCATTAAATCTGGATGTAGATGACTTTACATTATAAGAGCACTTGTGTCAGCACATTCCGTAGAGATGAATTAGAAACCGTTCCTGTTTAATTTGCAGGGTTATTTCTCCCCTCTCCTTCTTCACGTCACACTTTGGGAGCACACTGCTCAGCTGCCCTGTTAAAAACATCTGAATTTCTCAGTGCTTTCACATGTTATGTGCTGAGCAAGGGGTTAATCCCCTGTGGCACGGGGATGGCAGTGCCACGTCCCTCGGCACTGTCGGGATTAAGCCAGTGCGGAGCAGGACGTGGGCCTTGGTCACCTGTCTGCAAAGAGAGACTTGTCCCAGTGGTCTGACACTAACCCCTTCACCTTCCCACACAGCCTGTGTCCCCACCCTGTCGAAGCACTGTTCCCTCCTGTTGGAAATATTCTGTGTTTGTTGTACGGGTGATGATTTTAATGGAATCTCTAAAATGCATGAATAACAGAAGGAAATCTCTTAACGATCTCTAACTGCTGTGTATGCTCATCTTTTCTTCTCCCCACACCACCTCACCTGTGTTCACTTTCCTTTGTTTGTGTTATGTCTATTTTAGATTGTAAGCTCCTCAAGGCAGGGAACTGATGCTTCTCAACTGTCTGTAAAGCACCTTTTACAACTGTGGTGCTCTTTGAAATATCAAAAAATAATAAATATTAGAATCGATTCCCAATGAGTTAAAAGTTTTATTTGTTTCCAATGTATAAGCAACAGCAAGGGCAGCAGGCCCATCAGTCTCTGTGTCAGGAAGGTGCTCAGAGGACTGGGGGTGGCAGTATCAGACCCTGTGTGCTGACAGCCAGCAGGGTTTGCTGTCTGCTGTCCCTGCTCCGTGTTTGACTGCTCTTGTGGAACTGCTGGTGCCGATGTAACCTGTTCAACCACCCTTCATTGCTTTCTCTCTCTGTTGTCTTTGATAGCAGCGTTCCCCTTACCAATTCCCTCATCATCACTCCCGTCTGATCTCCTCTCCGAGCAACTTTGAGCACATCTACCACATGACTGTTAATTCAGCTGAAAAATTCCTCTCTTACGATTCCATAAACCCTGCATTTTCCCCGCCTCCACGCTCTGTCCTCGGTACTCCAGACTTTATCACTCTGAGGGTATGAACGGCTGAGTCAGGTGTTCACTCTACTAACACTGTGTGGTTTTCCTTTTGCCTGGCTATTAACGTGGGAGAAAACCCCTTGTAAGCTGTTCCTTCACCCCTCCACTTTCTTTTGTCCCAGACAATTTACTTTCTGCTATCAGCTGGGGTCTTCCCACAGCTCTGACATACCAAGAAACAGACCCTTCATGACCTTAGAGAAAAAGAAAAGTTTGGGCTGAACCTTTTGCTATGAGAATAAGATTTGTAGTCACCAGGAAGGATGTGGGAATTTTGAATGATAAGTTCCACAGTGTTCATCCTCCAGCAGTCAAGAGTGCTGTATACCAGGTTGAATTAGGAAGAGGTTCTAGGTCGGTCTGTGTTGGACCAAGTTTTCAAGCTGTTTGTTTATGATGAATTCATGTGGAATGTGAGAATTTGTGCACAGTGGTGTACACAGATGGAGAGACTGACACAGGTAGTGCCTCAGGCAGTTTCTAGGTTAAAGTAAGTAAGTGAAATTAGAACATGTAGATAAAAACTAAAGATGATGGCAACTTGCTGATGTAGACCCTCTTAACCCTGGTAGTTTTAGGCAGAGGCTGAGGTAGGATGCTGTTCTGTAGGCATCCTTCCATTTGCAATGTAAATTGGAGGGATGGAAGTGGTCTTTTTTTTCTTGTATTGTGCATCCAGGTCTGCCTGCCTGGGGGTTGCTGTGTCCTACAGAAATGCAAACCAGAGTGAAGCAGGCACACAAGTACCTGCTGTGCATCACAGCAAGGTACCCTGCTGGGGCCTGCAGTTCTGCCTGGGTCACATAAATCAGGAATAACCTGTAGGCAGATGTATCTGATGCTGTTGTTTGCTTAGGATTTGTGTGGGTCCAGGCCATGCCCTTTGCTATCATGGGAATATTACTCCTGGTTTCTGTGGCCCTTGGACACCTCTCATGGCAAAACTTCACTGCCAGGCTGCCTCGAGTGCCTCTGGGCACAGCAGTGCCTGGAGCCCTGTCACCAGGAAGGTTTTGGAAACATACCTGCATCCAACACTAGACAGAATTTAAGAATGCAGGAGAAAAATAACCCTCTCTATGGTTCCAAAACCAATTTGCACAGCTGAGCTTTGACTGGTTACATGCATGGTCATGTGTCACTGCTGTGAGATCCCAGTTGTCACAGACATTAATATACAAGCAGAGTGCTCTGTTGAAGTGCAAGAAAAAAAAAAGAGTATTGTTAAGTTGAATTGAAAGCTGTTTCTCTCCTAGAGGGTGATTATAGGGTCACTGAAGCTGTATTTCAGTTGTGGTTTTAACAGGGTTATTTTAATCCAACTGTACTATGAAGTTGTCTGTGTTTAATATGCAGTGATGTAACCCCACACTGTGACCCTCCCTCTACCTTCCCTTTCTCATGTGAGTAGTCTCCCTGGGATCAGTAAGGAATGACCTCTGGTGTTTCAGACAATAACTCTCAATTTTTTTTCTTTAGGACCATCCTTCATCCTAATGTTGCAGCCTCCTAGCATAAATTGGAAGGAAAAAAATTGAAGTGGGCAACCTGGAGTGTCGAGATCCTGTCCCTGTTAGCTCCTTACAGCACTAGGGGTTTAGTCTTGTATGAAGAAAAGTGTTTGCTTTGTGGCTTGAGGGTAGAGGTGCTGGAAGCTGTATGGAAAGCCAGGCTGTGAGTTTGGTTTCATGTCTGTCCATCCTCCCTTTGTGTTTGGAGATTTTAATGTATGAACGGTGACATGGTCCCAGGTAGGATTGGATATTGGAACCAGGACAATGTGGAATCCATAGGGGAGTTGAAAAATGACCTGTTAAAGTAGACTTTTAGAGTCTGTCATATTACTTCATGGAAGAGTTAAAAGCTGAGGTTTATAGTGTGGTTAACAGAGCACTACTTTAAAACCAAAACCCCAAAACAAGAACAAGCAGCACAATGGACAGAGGAGGAGGCAGAGCAGTTCCTGTGGGTGCTGCCAGGGTCCAGTCAGACCCTGGTCCCTCATCCCAGTGCTGGAGAAGGTGCCCAGGGAGCAGTTGGAGCAGGAGCAGAGGCTCTATGACACTGGCAGTGACTGCATAACCCACAGCTCCACTCTACGACTGGAATGGGATGCACCAAACTAATCTGGGCCTCTCACCCTATTCCACAGTGATTCACTTTTGCCCCCCCTCTTCTCTCACCTTTTGCCATTTGGTTCAGCAGTGGGGATGAATTTTCCTGCTAGGATTTGAATTGTTGCTCGAAATGAGGGGTTTTTGTCTCTCTAAGTAAAGCAAGCTCAGGTTTCCTTTTGTTTTCTGTGTTTTTAACCTGCTGCATTGTGCTGCTTTGTAACTACCGCTAATCACCGCCGTTTATTTTCCTTTGAATCCCCTTCCTGCATCATGTGCACACCACTTCCAGGAGGTTTGGTCCAAAATGCCAGCGTCTCTGGCATGTGCTTATTTTATTTTAGAACAAAGAACAGTGAAAGATTTGCTTTGTGGAGAGACTTTCTACAAGGAATTACATGGACGTTGCAAACTGAGATCATGAAAAATAATCATCTTTAGAGCACACTATTAAAACAATGAGGCTTTTTTGTGCACCCACCCATTCCCTCCTTCCCCTGATGCCTGTATGTTGTCTGCTCAGTCACTGTGAAGGAGGTTAATCACCTTATCATTAAACATAATTGTTCTCTTTGCAAAATGAATCACTGTAGATTTATACCAGCCTTGCAACCCCAGTGTACTAACCCCAGTGCACACGTGGTGCTGCACTTGGCTTTCCTTTCTTTCTCAAAACACAGCAGTAACTTCTCCCTCAGCCCCTCAGTTCTGTTGTGTGTCGTCAGGGGAGCAAGCCTTGATGGTTTAGGCACAGCCAGGATGCTCAAGCTCTGCAGCTCAGTTTATTGCATGGGGAAGAAGCAGGAACTCAGTGTTTTGTACAACAAATTAGGTTGGTTATTCACATTTAAAAACAAAAAAAGAAGGGGGGAAGCTAAGCAAGAGACAGCAATCTAATCTCACAAATAATTTAAGAGACTGTTTTAAGCCTTTAGGTGTAAATCCTCATAGTGCAGCAGTGGAAGAAGGCAGAATTGATTTTCATTGGTAAGGTCTCTGATTCTCTTTTGCTGGTGTTTGTGAGAGATCTGGGAACAGATGAGAGATTTTAATTCCTATTTGCTGCACGTTAAAAATCAGCCATTTCTGGCACCCTGGGAGAATGAAAAGCCAACGGTTGACTGTAAGATCAAAGAGGTCTATCAGAGCAGTGATTCCAAGGATCATTGCAAGACTGGATTTGGCAGCAGGTTGGTAAAATTTACCCAACAAAGTCTGACCTGTATAAAATCTGTTCCTTGCAAAGCCTCAATTTAATTACCCATTTTAAAATACAGGTAGAGACATGGGTAGTACTAAGGGTCTCTGAGAATATCCTTGTGGGGGTGGAATCTTTGTTCTGGTCTGAGATTTGCGTAACACCCTAGTTTAAAGCAGCACTACAATTGCAACTATTGTTTTATATGTGGCTACTTCATCTCAGCATGAGGATGGGGAAATAATTAAAGAGGAATAAATGAACAATTATTGCAGAGGGAGGGCTGTAAAGGGTAAAGGAAGTAATTCTTAGAGCTACCTGCAGTTCTTTCACATTGTGCATTTATGAAGGTTCCCTGAACCTAATTCCATTTAATGGTATTGACGTAACAGTGCAAATCGTGCTCTGTTGGTGAGCAGGACAAGTCTCATATTTAGCCAGAGCTGAAATGACACACATGGGCAAGTCCCTCTGGGCTAGGAATCCAGCTCATACACAGAGAGAGGGGCTAAATAATCTGAGAAGTCTTTTCCCCTAAGGTCAGCTGTAGGTTAACAGAAGCAGAAATAAAGTCTTCCAGATCTCACTTCAAAGTAGACTTTCCCCTTTTAAAGACAACTTATGTTTGAAGAACTGCCATATCCAGGTAGGGAAAATGTGGTTTATGCACTCAGTAAATGACCACTTCAGTCCAGTAACTGATTAATTTAGAAAATCCCACTGGAACTCTCAGGATTCAAAACAGAAGCAGTAATCAAAATATGTAGAAAAACAGTGGCATGTGCTCAGGTCCTCCTCTTTGTGCAGGCTGGAAACAGGAGGCTGCTTCTCACTTTGGCTCAACTGGTGTAGGTTTGGAGGGATGCTGTTAACACCTTTGGAATTTTTTAAGTAATTGATACACAGATTGATCCACTGTCTATTCCTAACTCTGCAAGCATTAGGGATTAACCTGGTTATTGTATCAGCTTACACAATCATGGCACAAACAATGGCATCAAAGAGAAATTTTAATGAGATCTTTGGAAGCTTGTGTTCAGAAAGAAGGCGTTACGCAGTGTAACTTGAACATATCTGCAGCAGTTTAAATAGGCTTGCAACCCATCCTTTCAGGGAAATTCTGGAATTACTCCATGAATTCTTTCAGTTGCCTGCATATGTCCATGTAATTCAGCACTTCACTGCCGCGCTGTGTGTGCTGCCGGTCTCTGCACTAAACTGCAGAATATTATTTTGCAATTGTTGCTGACTTGCTGCCCAGATACTGAGCTCTGGTAAGGCCGGGGTTTTAATGTGTTTTGGGGCCTTAGTCCGCAGCGTGCGAGGCTGGGCCGGCAGTGGATAAGTGAACGTGTGGTGTGTGTGCATTTCAGAACCTTCGGCCCCAGGAGAGCCGGACGGTGTTCAGCGGCTCCGTCAGCATCCCGTCGATCACGAAATCCCGCACGGAGCCGGGGCGATCCATGAGCGCGAGCAGCGGGTTAGCAGCACGTAAGCGAACAGCTCTGGTGCTTGGGGACTGGGCACAAGCGTTTCAGGGAAAGGGCTGCCCCAGTTCCTTCTGTCCATGCTGGATAAGGATTTTCCAAAGGGATGACTGCGTTGCTGCCAAGGGCCAGCAGAGTACTTTAGGCTTGCTTTCAGAGGAGCACGTGAATAAGCAGGTGGTGCTTTTGAGAGTCCCACATTTGTAATTTGTCCATTTTTTAAAATTGATGTTAGAATTCAAATGACATTCTTAGCCCCGGGGCTGCTTTGCTCCTGCTCAAGTGTTTTAAATCAGTGACAAGTTGTTCACAACCTACATAGTTATTAATTCTGTTGTTGAGCTGTGCGTAGCTCTTGATGCCTCTCTTGCCAGTAGTGCAAAGATAAAGCAATAGGAAACTGTCTGCCAGAATGGAAGAGTGGCATTGCACTGAAAAGAGGCCATTGGAATTAGGTGGCCACCACAGCTGTTTTTACAACCGCCACCTCTGTCAGGAACACAGTGATTGTGTCTGTGCTGGGTGAAGTGTTCTTACACTGACACGCCACGGGAGGGACTGGAGAATCCACAGGAACAACTGCGCAGACAAGATAAAAGCCCACATAGCCTGCAAGCCACGAGCATGGGACCTTGGGACATGCTGCAGGAAAGCAGGACTAGCCAGAGAAACAGCTCAGTGAGTTGTGAGTGTGTTGAGCGGGGTTTGTAACACAGCTCAATTCCTCTGTTGTAGGATCATCTGCACAGAACGGCAGCGCTTTGCGGAGGGAATTCTCGGGAGGGAGCTACGGAGCCAAGCGCCAGCCCATGGCTTCACCCTCAGACGGGTCCCTGTCCTCTGGGGGCCTGGACCAAGGCAGCGATGCACCCACAAGGGACTACGAGCGAGAGGTGAGTGACAGCAGGGGGAGGAGTAACCTTCAGGGTGTTGATAAAGATGAGGCAGTTCAATCCTGTCGTGGGTTTGGCTCTGAGTTCGGGAGTCGTTCACAGTGGAGAGATGGATTTCCTGTATTTCAGCCTACAAAATGGGCTGAAAATGTCATCTCTGGTCCTGGTGTTTAACATGCACAAAAAGCTCTCTGTACTCCTTACCTGGAGATGTGTGGGTAGCGAGGCTCCCCCAAATCCTGGCCCAGTACAGTAACAGTTTGATAGTGACATTACAGCTTGAAATGCTGATATGCCTTCTGACCCTTATGTGCAAAGATTTATAAGCTATCTTAGCAACCATTTCACAGGAAGGCATTTTGTACTCAGAAGTTAACAAAGTAATTTTAAAATTATAATTTCATTTAGAGCAGGAACTGTATTTAATAATTAATATTCTGGCAGTCAAGACTGTGTAATGATAGAACTGAAATCCTGCCCAGTGCTAAACTCAGTCCCTCCAGCCAAGAATGTTTGACATGGGAGGGTTCAATCTGAAGTTGGCCTTCAAAGCTTCCCCAACCCATTTTCTTACCAAAAAGTGTGAAAATGAGAGATCACACAGGCTTTTTCTGGTACTGGATACATCCTGCCAGTTGAAACTGGAAGGCAGCTGTCAGCCCAAATTCAGGCTCAGAGTCGCATTCTGCTGCACTCTGGAAGATCCAAGTAACTCGATAGGATGCCTTGAATTGGTGCCCTGGGGCTGACATACAAAAGGGAGCTGTGATGAAGCCACAAAGATTTCTCATTTTAGTGCAAGAGCATCTTGATCATAATCTGTGGAAAGGCAGGAGCTGTTGTAGCTGCACACTCTGCTGGCCAAGCAGCCCTTAGCAGCACAGACTGCCAGAATCCCACTGGTGCTGTGTCCTTATGTCAGTATCACTTATGCCTGCTGAAAGCAGAGTGACCTGACCACTTACTCTCGGGTCTCCCTGGAAATCGTGAGCAAAAAAGATCCCTCAGGATTTGTGGACACGAGCAAAATCCGCAGAGGCCTTTGAATGCAGCCACTGTTGCTGAGACACTCAGTCACCCTCATACTTGCTATCCTGTTACTCACTGGTGTTCTTGTGTCTCTGGGCTGCAGGACTCTGACTCTCCAAGACACTCGACGGCATCCAACAGCTCCAACCTCAGTAGCCCTCCCAGCCCAGTTTCTCCTCACAAGACCAAGAGCCTCTCCCTGGAGAGCTCTGACCACGTGAGTTGGGACTCATGAACTGCTTCAGCATTCAAATTTGGCATCACATCAGCTTGCTGTCCCCATGGCTGTCCCCTTCACTTGCTCCAGTTCTCACCTTCATCCTCCTAACTCTCCCCATTCCCTGTCTGAAAACGATCTGGGAGTGGGGTACAGAAGAAGGTAAAAGCTGGTCGTCTTCAGCACCGTTCGGCACTGCCTCACCTCCCCAGATCTGACAGCAGCAAATGAGCAAAGCTAGGGTGTTGGTAAATATCAGATGCTGTAGATTTGTATTAGTATTGGTTTCATTTTTGTGGTTACAGCTGCTTCATTTTTCAAGACATATTTATCCCACTCCCCTTCCACTTCCCAAAAGGTAGCGTAAGTAGACCAGACCAGTATCAACAAGAGAAAATTCAGAGGGATTTTGTTTTCATACAATAGCTCATTGTACTGTACAAAAGTAGCACAGAGACCCCTTCCCCTCCTTGGGGAATGATCAGTATGTCAGAGGCACATAAAAGCTTTCAGCCACCACGTTTGAATGTCAATCTGATTGTCGCCAGCAAATCCTTATTGATTAAAATGATGCATATTTTACTACAGTACAGAGTTTAAATAAATACGCAGATGTTAGAGTAAAATACGTATGTATATATTCAAAGAAAAAAAGCATTGTGTATGCAGCAGAAGATGGATGCTTATTTAAGAGAGCCTTTAATTTAAGATTTGTGTTGTCCCTGTTTTCATGCTTGGTGATTTACAGACTCGGAGGCCTGGCTAAAACCTCCTGCAGGACAGAGATTCCGTGTGCGCAGCGCTCGCTGCACTGCCGGGACAGCCCCTGCAGTGCTCTCACAACACTTCTCTCCTTCTGGCCATAGCAGGACTGAAGCTGTAATTCCTACTTTCCTCATAGTCCCCATCCTTTTCAAACGTGACAATTGGCAGCAAGGCCCTGTCCCAACAGCCATGGGCACCGGTCAGCCCAGTGGCTGCCCTGGTTCTGTGCGTGCCACCTGTGAGCTGGAGCCTTGCAGCAGCTACAGGAGAGGTCCTTCAGGCAGCAAGGGAGTTCAAGGCAGCTGGATTCAGCAGGAAAACTGTTTCCCTGGGTCAGCCTTTGAGCAGGTTTAACTCAGAAGGGAACAGTCTTCCACATCTCCTTGACCATCCGTAAGCAGCAAACTCTTACTGTCATTACCAAATACTGGTTGCTAATACACAAACGAGTGCCCTTAGCCCAAAGCTGGCCCTGGCCAGCTTTGCTGTTACTGTAGCAATGAAGAACCTTGAAGACTGACCTCACACTGTTCACACTGTGGTAGTCAAAGATGCCTAGCGACCCCCAACTGCTGCGCTGGCAAGGTTGGTTTTCCTCTGCCCCCTACCTGTGCTGTGGGTTTGTGCAATTTGCAGTTGTTTCTATGTGCTCACCTGCTGTTTGGTTCCAAAAGCAGGGCAGGTTGGAGGGCAGGAAGTATTGCAGTGGAAGGCAGAGGCCACTGGAGTTGGAAAAATAAATAAAAAGCTGGAGTGGTCACCCAGTCGTCAGAATAAAATGAAAAACTGATACACAGGTGTAAGAGGAAGATGTCTCTTCTCTTGAGTTAGCAAGGCAGATGTGCTTTTCAGTCAGGATGAGCCTCTCTTCCCAGTAGTATTGTTGCTGACTTCATGCTATGACCATACTCAAACACATAAGGGCTTTTTGTATTTAGAATATTGGGGTTTGTAGGTTTCAGAAACTTGTTATGGCTCTCATTAAACCATTCTGTATTCTTGCAGTCAGCAGTTATGTAGAGTTTCACCCACACAGAGGTGTTTGGAGTTTTGCAGTTTCTGTCTTCCCTAATAGAAGTTATAGGTAAGTTCAAACCATGTACAGTAATTTCCAGGTATGATCTAAATGTGACATAGGGAACAAGACACAGATCATCTAATCCATTTAATCATGCTGGGTCTCCTAGGTAAGATTTCTCTTTCACTCTGAATCAAGAGGCTTATCCAAGTTTAAGCTCATTCAATGTTTTTTTGGGGACAGGAATTCAAGAAATTATTGTAGAAGCCATCATATCAAAAGCCTGTCTCTCTTTTGGGTATTTCAGAGTAGCAAGCTGCTTGTGTTGTTTGTTTTCACCTCAAACCTACTACTTTTGCAAGCCTGGCATTTGAAATTAAAAGCTTTAGCAAACAGCAAAGCATCTGAAAGTAATTCCTCCCAGAAAAGTTCTGTATTTCTGAGGGACAGATAGGCAGGGCGTTATTGGCATTACTGAAATTCCACATCAGCTTCTTTTTAAAGGCTGCATATTGCTTCAAGTATAGCCACTGCTTTTTCCCCACAATTCCCTTGTTTTGGTGAAGCATGTCCACACACTTTTTAAAGCCTTTGCAGACTAGTTTTGTATTCACTGTATGTTGTATTTAAACAATAATCTTATTTTGATGTTGAGAGAAGGCATTTAAACAGCAGTCATTAAAGAGCAGCCTGCATGGCAGTCCCCTGAGAGAGGATCACAGGATCTTTTTCCATGGATTTTTTTTTCACAGTTGTGCTAATGCTCTATCTGAAAATGGAACCCAAAGAGCCACGTCACAGCAAACAATTAAATTGAGTAAACCCCTGTGTTTACTCCATTCCAGTGCCTGCAATCTATTGATACCAACCCCTGGCATTTTCAGGCAGTGCATGGCACAGCTGTGTTACAGCACTAAGCTCAGAGGATGAGAGCTCCACAGGCCTACACTGTTTGTACACAACAATGTCCAAGCCTTAGCAGTCTCCTCTAGGATTTGTTTAATCATTAGTTTGGTCCTGTGCATTTTTATATGTGTCTGTTCAGAAGAGAAACAGCAACTGTTCTCTCAGTTGAAAAGCAAATGACCACATCACTTATTTGAAAAGAGAAAAATTGTCCTAGGACTTAAATAGTTTTATATATTTGGGGACCATTTGGTTACAGACTCAATTTGAAACCACACTCATCTCTTTTTGTTGGTATGCATACTGCAGCTGAGCTTTCTAAAGACTCATTGGGCTAGGAAAAGTAACTTGGTCATTTGAACTGTAAGACTCTTGACTGGTATCTCCAAGGCAGTTGTCTCCTGAGGTCTGATATTTGCTCCTTTGCACTGTAGCACTGCTTCAACTTCACAGGTCGAGGGCTGTGTTTTGTTCTGGGAACTTAGTTTAAGTTCCTGACTGTGGCACATGTTCTCCTGTACACAGGAACATGGATCTAGCTGTTTTTTTTTCCTTTGGGTTGAGACTGAAGGTGTTTGTTTGCATTTTTGACAGTGCTTGAACAGATGGGTTGTTGGGGTTTTGCCTTTTTTTTTTCCTCTTTTGATGGCAACAAGGATCTGAACAGATTCAGGCAGCTACTAAGGATTCCAGGTTATAGGATGGAATAGGTTTGGTAAATAGTTTTCCCCTGCACATGTGCACACACAGGTATGTGGCTTCCTCCCACATTTCATAAACCCAAAAGCAGGGTTACAAGTACTCTCTTCTCTCCTGCCTTTGGCCTGTAGAAGACAGCTGGTGGTTTCAAAAAAACATTCCTGAGGCTGTGGTGAAGTAGTTGCTTCTTTTCTCCTCCATTAGTTGCTGTGGCTTGTTATGAATGTGCATTTTGCCCATTTGAATGAGTTTCAAAACTTAGTCAGGAATGTTCTCTCTTGCATTTAATTCTGATAAGTTACAACCCAGGTGTGTTATTCTCAGGTATATGGCAGAGGGAAGTTAAGGGTCTTGCCATACCAAAATAGTCCAAAAAGCATAGTTAATTTATAGAAATGTAGTTTAACTGCTCCTAACTGGTTCACAGTGTGTGTCAGCCTTTCCAAACTGTTGGATTATTAACACAGAAACAGATTCTGGCCCTGTTGCATTGCATGGCCAGACCCTGAGTGACAGGACAGACATGCTCTTGGGTGGAAAAAGGGTTTCTTTCCTATTTTATGAATGCTGTTTAATTTTAAATTAATGTATCAAGGGTAAAGCTTACTGCAGTGCAAGTACCCACAGCTCCTGAGCCTTACTCTGAGAATCGAAGTGGCACATAGCAATTCCTGCTGTGGGTTCTTTTGTTAATACGAGTCCATTCCACGGAGGAAATGGGACACTTTTGTGCACTAACACAAAGTGCAGCCTTCTGTGCACTTTGTGTTCACACTTTATTTGCTAAACACCCCCAGAAGCCGCTCTGCTGCAGGCTTTCCAGTCTGAATTCCAACTCCTCTCATTCCAGCCGCAGCTCAGTACAAACCTGTTTTCATTCTCCATTTGAGACAGTCACATCTACAGGGAAGAAATCCACAAACAAACCAGTGTTGCTATACCTGCCTTTTTATGTATGACAGTTTCATATCATTTATTTTTAAAATATGTTTTTTAGGTTTTTCATTGTAATATTATTGTACAGTTTTGCATGGCATAGATGTAATCACTTTTTTTGTTTTAGAGTATAAAAGCTGACAAGTGTGCGTGTGGGGGAAAGATTCTGCTTTTTGCCTCTTCTCACTCTTTTGTTTAATGCCCTCAATG
Source organism: Notiomystis cincta (assembly GCA_013398075.1). Classification (NCBI taxonomy): domain Eukaryota; kingdom Metazoa; phylum Chordata; class Aves; order Passeriformes; family Notiomystidae; genus Notiomystis; species Notiomystis cincta. Next base: position 400,415 of record VZRX01009169.1, on the reverse strand, counting down.
TTGTAGGGGACATTGTAAGAGATTCTCTGCTACAGAACAATGATGTAGATTCTTTTGCACAGAAATATTTAAGGTGGAACAGTCAACAATGTAAAAATGACTTATCACCAATATTTTATGTTGGTAACACACTTAATATTAACCTACTTTGATGTACTGCAATAAAACAGGGAACTGTTAGAAATGCAGATGTTCTGTCTTTTTTTCCCACCTCCCCGCATTAAGCTTTGAGGAGGAAATGGAAAGGGGAATGCTGGTGCTCTTGAAGATACAACACGCTGGTTCTAACACATCTGCACAAGTGCACAGTGGGAAGAAAAGGAGTATGTGAGAAAATGGATTTACCTTTAACAGCTTTTGGAAAAAATAACCAGATCCTTTTGAAAGCGCAAAGTCAAAGTCACTGGATCACTGGATACATTGCTGTATTGAACTACAGTTTTCCTGACCTTTTCCTTAGGTCAGCTGTGTTGGAATGACCTAAGAAATAGATAGTTATGTAGTTGTAGTCAGTGGTTTTGATGTTCCTTCTTCATTTGTAGTTACACATCAAATGTTTCAGCTGTCCTAGTGTTAAGAGACTGGATTGTTCGTTAGTTCTGAGCCACCACCATCACACTGACCTTCATACACTTTTAAGTTCCTCTCAGAATACCTGTGAAGTTTTGCATGTGCCCTGACCCTTTCCTGTAATCTAACAGTTCCTCACAAGTGAGCCTGGAATTTTCCCCATACCAGAGAGCGTTGGTGCATCTTCCTCTTCATTTGTTCCCCTGTTGGTGTAATGTTGGAAATGGCCTCATTGTACCTGGGGAAGTTTAGATTTGATATTAGGAAAAATTTCTTCCCAGGAAGGCATGTGCAGTATGGGAGCAGGCTGCCCAGGGAAGGGTGGAGTCACCATCCATGGAAGTGTCCAAAGGATGTGTGGATATGGCACTTCAGGACATGGTTCAGTGGTGAACAAGGCCGTGCTGGGCTGAGGGTTCGTTTTGATGATCTTAGCCCAGGACCACTCTAAGTCCTGGCTTTGGTACCTGCTTCAGTCACCCCCCTGCAGCAGGAACACAGGACTGTGCTGTTACTCATCCCATGCTGCCTGCAGTGCCAGCTTGGCCCTTCTTCCATTACCAAAGCCTACCAGCAATCTCCTCCAGGAACAGGCACCATGATTCCCACTTCTTCCAAGGCCTTAGACTGCCTTACTCCTGTCCCTCTCCTTCAGTCAAAATTACTTCCTCAGCCCCTCACTCCAGTTCATGTGGACTTAAGCCCATTGCTCATTCCATTGAGGCAGCTGCTGTAGCTCTGGGACATACCCTGGTTCCTGTGCTCTGACTTTTCAATCAGTGCTGTATTTCTGATTTCCCAGGGGTCCACTTGCACATCACAGTTGTGAAGGTCTTAGGAAATGAGCCTTGTACTGTCAGGGATTTGGGCATTAGAAAAGCAGAAACTGAACTGCATGTTCACTTCCTGTTCAGCTCTTCAGCATTCATTTTCTGTTTTGATGCAGCAGCCAGGTTGACTAAAGAAAGAAGGTAGGAAAATCACTGCTACCAGAGGTAGCCTGGGTCTTGGTCCTTTAGAATGGAAAATCACTGTCAGAGAGGCAGTTTTAACCTCCAGATTGCCTTGTGCAAAGAAGAAATGTTTTCACAAGAGATTTTTCTAGACCATAGAAGCTTCTTGCAGGACATAAAGTCACATTCTCAACCCTGCAAGCATAACTCAAGCAAATGCAGTGGCTGGCACAGATCAATGTTGCTGCTCAGTGTACAATGTCACAACTTCTCTGACTTGAGGCCAGAGTTTCTAGCTCACGTTTTCTGCACGGCTGTTCCTCTGACATGCAATTCCTCCTGTCACAAATCTCTCTGGACCAAGCTACAGCCATTATTAATGCTTTTAGAGCATACACAAAAGGCCAGGAGAATTAGGGACTGAGAGCTCTCATTAGCTCTCCTAATAAAGCAACATCTCAGCTTCTGCAAGTTGCTACCCTCTTGCAAATGCAAAGCAACTCCACTGTTCAGCTGGATGTCATTCCTAAACACTGTTGGGAAGGGGAATGTTTGCCAAGAGCTGAACACTCTTGCCCAGCATGGTATACACAAGATCTGGCTCACATGAACAAGTGCTTACTGGAAAAGTGAACTGTAATGCTCCAGCTTATTCTGCCACCTTTGCAAGTTCTCTGAACATGCTGGCCTTGAATCTTCAGTTTCAGAAAATCTGCTCTGAAGCTCACCTGATCTAATGCCCTTGTCAGCTTTTTTATACTTTGCTTTTTAAACATAAGCATTTAACAGCTCAAAACAACTCTGCTGTTTTTACAGCTGCAAGGTCTACATCCAGAGGAGAAAAACTAAACAGTGTCTTATCAGAACTCAAAACAACAAGAAAGGTTACTATAATTTTGTACACTGATAAAGGACTTGATGCAAATCTACTACTTCACTGAACAGCAGAGTTAACTCTTCTCAAAAGGTTAAGAATAATCTGACCAGTGTTTTGAATTTAACTGCACTGCATCTTGTTCAACAAGGTCTTAAATGAAGTGGCTTATATATTTATGGCTTTGGAATAAAGGTAGTACAATACCCTATTTTCCTGTTTCTCAGAGGTCCCTCCTGAGACAGACCATTTATTCACTTACCCTCTTCTTCCCCTCTGAAGTGTCAGCTGTCAGGATTTCACACATGCTGAAGTCCAAGATCATACAACCTGGGCATTCCTGGGCTCTGTTAACTGAGTAGGAGCAGCTGAGCCTGAGCCTGCTGGTAAATACCTGGCACTTGCCAGACAAGCAGGCCTGCCTTACCAGCACCAGGCAAGCCTCCCCTCAAGCAGCCTCTCCCTCACAAGTGGAGGAAAGGCAAAGAGATTTGTGTTCAGGAGACTGCTAACAGAGTGATTAAAAAACAAGTAAATTACCAAGGATATTCACAGCAAGACAGTGTTCAGGCTGCTGTCCTGGCCCCTGGTAAATGTGTCACCATCATGGTTAGCACTGGTGCCACAGCTGCAAGGATGGAGGCATGAACAGGCCTCAGGTGGATGGCTTGGCTAGGGTTGTAGCAATTCCTTGAGGAAACAACTGCAAGAGGAGGAGACCTGGGAGCTGCTGCTTGTCCCCCAGAACAGGACACTGCTCACCTGAGTGTCCATTCGCACACCAGAAGACGACACAGCCACAGGCAGCAGGCCCACCGCACAAGCACTTGTTTATTGACATCAGGAGGTCGTACAGGTACAGGTACAGGCTTTGTACAAAACCTACAAAAGTCAATTTCCTAGCTTGACTCCAAGAGTTTAAAACTGTGCGTCTGGTTTGAACGGTGTGACATTTCAGCTGGAGCTGGAGCTGCTCACCAGAGACAGGATGTGTTTGTCTGCCTTGCTGCAAGTTCTGCCTTACAGGGAAACACACAGACGAGGCTTTTAGTCAGGAGTCCAGCAAGCAGTCAGAGTTGTAGCTTATCTAACTCGCCCTCAGGAAAGCTGATACCTACCAGACAGTGCAGAATCCCACTATTTGTGCTCAGATATAGCTCTGCTGATTACATGTTTGACTCACAGAACTGAGATGGCTTGTGAGAGTGTGTATGTGTGTGTGTTTAAAAGAGACAGGCACTCAATTCTCAGCCTTTAAAAATATTTCCTATGTTTAGCTTGCAAGCCAGAAAGAGGCAGAAAGCATAAAACTTCTACTTACACACACGCCCCTTGCATTAAATCAATGTCAGTAAAATCAAGGAGGGTTCTCAGACTGCCAACCACTTGACTTACAAAAATGTGGGGGAGGTGCTGGATGTGTCTGTGGTAGGGAACACCTTGGTACTTCATTCTATAAATTCACAGTATGAAAACTACTTGAATTCCACCTCACCTTGAAAGAGGGAAGGTTTTTAAAAAAACAACTTGTGGAGAATTACAAATAGATTTCAATATTAAATTCTGCTCTTGTCCTCCTTCCCCTACTTGTTATAAAACCCTCTCAATATGCAGCCACCATCACAATGTTACAAATGCATTCAAGGTAGTCAGCTGGTGCCTTGAAGCAGCACAGAAGCACTCAGTTTCCTGCAAGCTGCGGGCTGTGCTGGCAGTCCAGGTAGGACAGACAGAGCAGGAAAGAGCAGCTTTGTCCTTGTGGAATGCACACTTGGCTTCCAGGGCAGGGGCTGCTGCATCTCAAGAGGATGGAGAGCTGGGGAGCAACTCGGGAGGCTTAGAACGCTCTCTGCAAGGCTCGGCTGAACTGGGCCCTCAGAACAAGACAAGTTCATTCTTACTACTCCTCTGGCTTCTTACCCCTACTGCTCCAGTATTTGCTATATGCCTCTTGGAACATGTTTTTGCAGGGAATTTTGGCCTTCAGTTTGGTGCAGATCAGGAAAGAGCCGCCCATTTTCCGATGAAGAGAGTAGGTCTCCTCTGGCGGGGGCACGAGCCGATGCTTCAGCATGATTGGGATTAAGCCATGGATCTTTTCAGTGGTGCTTTGGTTGCCAAAATCAAAGGGCTCCTCAGATGCAAAAGCCTCTCCCAGGATGAGGACAGCATTTAAGTGTGCATTTTCCATTTCCTGCCCAAAAGGAAAGGGGTAAATTAACATCACTAGCCATGACTTCCTCTCTGGTGGTTAAGAGATGCTAGTGCTAACAGTAGCAGCTCAGGAGAAACACCCAGCCCTGTCCACAAAAAAGAGAACCTCCAGCCCCCAGCAAGACTGAGGATTACTTAGTTCATACAGTTTTGAGCAACAAAACCTTCCAGAAGACCATGTTGCCAGTCATGAAATTTCAGGAATTCTCATCATCTTCAGCATCTTGCAGGGGGAGACATGGAAGGACAGTGGTTTGGGGGCTAGCTGTATCCCCACTACTCTTTCTGCTCCCAAAAGGAACTGAGAACAAAAGCCAAATCCTTCTTCATTCTCCTCCCTCATGCTTATCAAAAGGGCTTGTGGACTGACACTTCTGCCACATCAAGAAATGTGGGGAAGTTCACAGACCCACAACCACCTTCTCTGTGGCCAACACCAAAATCAGACCCTTCTGCTCCATACCTTGATTTCATAACCAGTGAGGAATTTCATTTCAATGGACTTCTTCAGAACTCTCTCTCTGTCCATGTCAGCAGCTGCCTTGATTACCTGAGAAGGAGGAATACTTTCAGGAGAGCCGAGAGATGACTCAACAACATTTTGAGCACAGGACCTCTGCACAGGCCACAGGAGCACATGTCAACACCACCCACCTGCTCACTCCCTTGCCTCTGGCCTCTCTTCAGGGGTCTGCATGTCAGCCAGCTTAAGAGCTACTGGCTAAAAGACACAGCTCTTCCCAACAGAGCTACACATGGCCCAGAGAATGTAAGGGACAGCAAAAAAGCTTCACAAAATAGTCAGCCCCTTCCCCAAAGAAATAGCAGAGCTGACTGTGAGCAGCTGGTGGCCCTAGCAGCTCAGCTACCATGTGCAGGACATGGTGATCACAGGAAGCACATTTGATTTCACATCAATTTATCTACCTGTGGAAAAGCTAGAAATCTCAGGAAGAGGTGGGGAACAAGCAATTCCTGCATACTCTTACACAAAAATCACAGAACTTCAAGTGCTCTGATACACCCTGCTGCCCAAGCCCCCAGCAAGCAACACTGCAGTTCACTTTTGTGAACATCCCAACTCAGAGAGGCAGCAGCCTGCAGCACATGTGCAGACAGCCATGGCAAGGGATGAAACAGGAACAGAGATCACTGCCTTGCCTGCAGCCCTGCTTCCATCCACATGCAAAGTGTATTCAAGTACAAAGTGATAACAGCTAAGAGATAAGAGTATTTGCAAAATCAAGTGCAGCTCTCTAGGACACAGTGCAAGTCCTCACCTCTATGTAGACATCTGTGAACTTCTCATCAAACCCTCGTGTTGCTCCAAAGTCCAGCAGGGCCACCTGGGAATGGACAAACCCATCTGTGTTACAGAGTCAACTGTTCGGGTAGAAACTGATCTTAAGAATGCTCCTGATGTCTTCAGGAACCTTAGCTGGCTTTCCCAGCTCTCCTCTGCATCCCAACTGCCCCTGAGTCCTTTACTGCCTGTCTGCAGCCCCAACAGCTGCACCAGTACAGGGCTGAGGAGGAATGGCCAATGCCCAGTGCCCACACTGCCACACCTGCTCTGCTGACAGCTCCACTCAGGCTTTATGTGCAGAGACACAGCAGCACTGAACCTTTTCCCAGCACTTTGCAGCACAGACCTCAGGGATAAACGAGCAGTTCCATCTGCCCTACAGGGCACAAACAAGCAGCCAAACCAATGAGCAGGAATTGCTACCCTTATCTTCAGCACAGCACAAGAGCATTTAACTGAAGAGTCCTGGGCTCAGGTGTGTCCTGGGCTCAGGTGTGTCCTGGTAGAGCACTGCCAGCTACAGCTTCCCACTGACCACCTTCCAAACAGATCCTAAGGCTAGAGAAGTAGCTGTGACTGAGCAGGGTTACAGCAGCTTTGCTTTCCTACCAAGCCTAGAGAGGGCAAGTGGCAAAGGAAGGTTTCCCTGTGCAATCTACCCATGCTTCAAGGACAGGAATTTGAGAGAATCTCAGTAAAGGCTCATTAGACTGTGGGAGTGGGGAATAATCAAAAGCTGGTGAAAACCAATGTTTTTATAGGCAGAACAGGGGCTGCTGGGCTTACCTTGTGCAGCTGTGGGTCATAGAAGAAGTTTGACCAGTTGGGGTCAGTCTGCATGTACCGGAACTCAAACAGCTCCCGCAGACACAGCACCAAGATGTTGTGACAGATCTTCCAGAACAAGGAGAGACAAAAAACAAGTCAGGTTGGCAGCAAGTCCTACTCACACCTGTAACTTGGGAGCAGGCATCACCAAACAGAGAACACATCACCACACCAGCAGGAGCCGTCTGCTCTGTGCTGCCAAACTCCTGCAGAGGTGAAGGAGCACCTCTCAGCAACTCCCAGCCCACGCGTGCTATGGGACATCCTTAGCAAATGGCACAGATGCTCCAGTGCTCGTCCAACTGCATTCTGGTCCTGCCTTTTAACTCCCCAGCACTGACTACACACTGGCTGGCTGCAAGAATGGGAATCTTGCAAGATACACAGACCCACGATGCATTCCTGTGGGCTCAGCACTGACCCAGCTTGAGGAGAGGAGCAGCAGAGCCACACCTCAGGACCGACAGGCACAGAGAAGCAGTCACTGAAGAACCCCATTACATACTCCAGCAGAGCTTTTCTGTGAGAATTGCTAAGCTGGAGCCTGTTCAGCAGAACTACCAGCCTCACTCTGCCCCTCTCCAGCTTCTGCAAAGCTGAGCAAAACATCATATCCAAGGTGGAACGAGGAGAGCACCAAATGCAAGCCAGACCCTGCTACAGGACGCTGCCATTTGGGTAGAAGGCAGAGGGTCATCCAGGCCAGGTGCTTATAAAAAAGAAGGGCTGCTCCTGCAGCAACACCCCAGCTCACAGCCTTTTAAAATGAGTCCTGGTGATAGAGCAGCTCATTGCAGGGGACAGTCCCTAAGAACAGGCAGCCAGCTCTGGCAGAGCTTCAAATCTAATGTGACACTGAGGTCTGTTTACCCAGAGGAACAGACTCTGCCCTCTTCCCCAGTGACCTGCTAACAGCTGACAGCTCACAGCAAGAAACACACACACACATCCAAATACCAGGACAGTTATTTCTGCTACTAGAACAGCTGCTTGTCCCACCACAGCACTCCGATCCCTGACTATATTCAGCAACAATGCCTGCCTGTCCCCACATCCCTGCTCTTGTTTACTGACAGGTAGTTTTCCAGCAGCCCTGTGCAGCACAGGTCAGTCCTCCAGGAAATGACACCCAACTGCTTGCACTGGGATGATTCTGCAATCCTGCCCAGAAGAGCAGCTGCATTAAGACCCCTTTTCCCTTGCTGATAGTGCTTCCCAAACTTAAGGTCATCAGAAATGGTATCACACAGCAAGGCTACCTCCCCTTCAGCTGCCCTTGCCATTCACCCCTTCCAACCCCTCCCTGCTAAATGCTGGTGCCTGCAAGGTCCAAACAAGCCTGGAGAGACTCCAGTGTCACTGCCACCTTCCCTAAACAAGCCTTCCTAGAGGTTCCAGACAGTCCCTGACTCCAGCCCTGCTCAGGGTTTGCTGTGCCACGAGGCATCTCCCAGTCTGGCAGCCATGGGCAGGCTGAGCCCAGGGCTCTGAGCAAGGGCAGAAGCACAACTGCCCCACTTTACCTCATTTCGAATCTCCTGGCTCAGCCCTTCAGCTTGATCCAAGGGAAAGCCAGACACCAGCTCTGTAGTCAGCACATGCTTGCTGCACAGCTCATCTATTACTCTTGGGACATAAAAGAAGGGGTGGTCTTTCAGCAGCTCCCTAGGGATGGAAAAAGGAAAGGAAAAGGTTTAGGAGCCCTGAGAGCAGAAGGACTCATCAGCAATACCTCACACAGCCCTTCACCAGCCTCTCCCTCCACCCTTGCTGAGGCTGCCAGGATATGTTTTCCTCAGCAATTACAGTAGGGATTAAGTCACCAGAAACCTTGCCAGTGACTTACAGCTGCTGCCAGATCCTGAGGTCACATCTCCTGCCAGAGCAGTGATATTAAGAAGGCTCCAGGCCAGTGCATCAAGGGGCACTGGGCTCTTTTGCTCACACCACTTGGCTTCAGGGCCAGACCACTCACATGGAAGAAAGGGCTTTGCCAAGGGGAGCGGTGCCACAGGGGCAGCTCTGCAGCAGAGCAGGAAGAGCATCCAGCCACCATGCAAAAACAATCTTGATGCTATGGCAAGCCAAGGGAGCAGGCAGCACTGGGGGTGGTGACTGCTATAAGGGAGCTGAACTGAAAACCTCCTAGGCTGAAGGATGGCAGAAGCTCACAACAGGCTGACATAAGAGCACTGCAACCCAGCCTCAGGAGTTACTGCAGCACCTTCATGTATGGCAGAGCAGACAGACTTGCTCAAGAGTAGGGAGGATAGGTGGTCACATTTCAGCTGACTGAAGACACAGCAAGCTGAGACAAGGTGGTAATTCTGGGGGACAACTCAGGCCTCAACCACGCACCCTTCCCCTGGTGCCACATGGCAGGGCACAGCAGTTGGCTTCCCACCATCCCTGAAGTTAAGCAAACCTCTCTTGCCTTTCACACACACACACACACACACACACAGAGAAGAGGCTGAAGGCAATGGTGGGAACATACTGGAATTTCCTTGCGCAGGAAGCTTCTCTCAGGTAGTCACATTCCAGGGCCAGCTCTCTGCTCACAACTTCAATCAAGTGCTCAGGGAACAAACCTGAAGGTCAAACAGGACAGGAGATAGCAGCTTAGGAAAAAGGATCTCCTCAGGCTAAGCTTTCCAGAGCTGCAGCTGAGGAGCAGCCTGTTATCCAATCAACTCTGAGCTGAAGAGTACAGGAGGCCCCAGAGAGCCAAGGTGTATTTCCAAGTAGATGCAGGTTGTGCAGTAATTCCAGGCCCAGGCTACACAGCTGCTCCTAAGTCAAGGTACATCCACACCACTATGCAGCAGAGCTCTGTCCTCTCAAAGTTCCCACCCCACAGCCCAAGCTGTCCATTCCTGCTATTGGCATGGCTGTGCAGGGACACACACCAAAGACAAGAACCCAAACACTAGGCAAAAGCATCAAAAAAAGGCTCCAAACCATATCTCCTCCAAGTGGGAGCAGGCACTTCCAGGTAGAAACAGTCAGCATGACTAACACAGCACACTGCAGCAGCAGCACGTAGCCAGGGCCTGAGATGCCAAGCCCAGTCTTCTTAAGTCTTGAAGTTGGAAAACCAATTTACTTGTTGGGCCAGAGACAGCTGGGGCTGCAGCAGCCTCTGCCCAGCCAGCAGAGAGAACAGTCCCAGATCTTGTGAGGACGCAGTCTGATTTTAGAGCAGCATTTGTACAGTCCCACTAGTATTTACAGCTGCTGCAGGCAGGTATTTGGAAAAAGGAGCAGTAAGTCCTGCATTCCCTGCAGGAAAAGTGACTTAGCCATCTGCTGGGACACTGAGCAAGTTTTAAGTCTGACATTCTCCACAACTCACTTGTGTGTGAAAAGCACAGAATGGCAGGCATGGAGGGCTACAAGGAAACGTGGAGATGAATGAGTTCTGCCAAATGTACCAGAAAATAATGGGACAAAGCAAGACTACCTCACCTGAACACTGCCCACACTTCAAGCCTAGAAAGCCATCAAAAGTGAGTATTTCCAGGCACTTTGTATTTTGCCAAGAATCCCTATGGGTCTGTCTCTATAGAGAGCACACAGAGACAAGTGCAGGTTACCCTGGCAGGTGTGTGCATACACATGGCCAGAAAAAAAAAAAAGTGCACTTCCCACCCCACCAAGTGGGCACTGGAGCAGGCAAATGCCCAGCAAAGGCAGCAGCAGCTCTGCAGCAGCACAGGGAAACAGAGCATGGCTCCCCAAGCTGGTCCTGCACCCTCTGTCCACATCTACTCCCTCTCCCACCTTCTGCAGGAAATCTGGTCCTGGGCTGACTTAGTACCCTTAGTCCTTATCCCCAGGCTATGGAGGGGCACATGAAATGTGCTGCTTGGAAGGGGTTGGCAGAACTCGACCTGCAGCAGTGGGCACACAGGGCCTGCCAGGGTCTCTGTCTTTTTACCTTCAGGGAGAATATTGCTCATGCTCAGGACAGCCATCAGGTTGTTGACATCACTGTTGATGCTCTGGGCGACTCCAGGGTACTGCAGGACAGAATGGGAAAGGGCAGTGTTGAGGTTGGATGACCTGGTTGTACAGAGCATGATAAAACCACCTGGCTCAGCATCCACTGCCCCCACATCACAGCCACCTACAGCCTGGCAATGAGCCAGGGCATTCCTGAGACCCATATCCCTCCTCTAAAAGCTTATTCAAAGCCCAGCATCTAAACCAGGGGACAGACAGAAAAGCTAAGATGCAGCTCCTTGCAACCAGAATGGCTTGTTCAGATCCTCTGATGGGAATTCTTTCAACACATGATGGGATTTTGGACAGACAAATCCCAGGACAGCCAGTCATTTCCCTCCCACAGCTGAAAGCACACACCTCTAGAAGCCCCAGTGTGTCATTCCCAGCAGTAGAGCACGTGATGAGGCCCCAGCCCAGTCCTGGCACAGGGGCCTCCTCCTGTTCTCACTCTGTCTGTCAAGACAGGAAGGAGCTTGCACTGCTGAGGAGAATGTGTGCTGATGCCAGAGGGTTCAATTGCTACTATTTACCTTGGCTTAACTTCAGAGAGTACTTGGGACACAAATGGCTTGAGAAGACATCAGCACCCATTGATACTCTTTCTAAAGTCTCCCCATACTACAAAAACCCACCAAAGAGTTGACCAGCTTTGCCTGGATACTGCTCAGTCAGCAAGGGACCTCACTCCTTTGGATTATAAACCATGCTGTAGAAGGAGCTATAGCTCTAGAACTTAGTTCTGTTGGAAACAGCCACTTGAGGTTGCTGACAGCAAGGGACATGGTTGCTGACACCCAGAAAGGATCCTGGGGCATGAGCACATCCCAGAATGGGGACTGACCTGTGGAGCAGGTGGGACCCTCCCATACAGCCCTGAAAGTACAAGCAGTCCCTCAGCACCGTTATCCCATGCTGCAGTGACATCTATGGGATGTCTCCTGCTCACCAGGACTCAGACTGGCTCAAGCAGTCAGACCTTTCCTGTCCTTTCCAGTCAGCTTACACTAGGTAAGACATCACATATTCTTTGCATTAAAATGTTTATTATTTGTCTAGCAGTACACAAGCAGCTTCCCTGCCTTTCTATGGGCACAAACAAGACAAGGCTGGTCTGTAAAGCCCACCTGGATTTTCATGGCAACTTCTTTCCCGTTTTTCAAGCGTGCCAGATGAACCTGACCAATTGAAGCAGCAGCAAAGGGGCGTTCTTCAAAGGACTCCAGTTTATCCCTCCAGTTGGGGCCAAGATCGTTGTTCAGCGTTTTCTACAAACAAATAGAAAGGATGAGGGTAAAGGAAACAAAGATATAAGACTTTCAGTCTTGGAAATCATGTTCCTCTAAGGTGACTGAGTTTTGAGTGCCTATAACCTGTTTCCTACATCATCCTCTGTGCCTTGTCATTGCACACCAAGGCAAGGAGTGTCCAGCCAGCAATGCTGCTCCAGCACTCAACAGATGCTGATCAGATCTCTGTGAGGCTACGCCCTAAAGGACAGAAATCTTAAACACAAACACCACTGCCTTGGCAATACAAACATCCCCTTTTAGGTGCTACTTGCTATCTTCCAGAAAATGAGCAAGGAGTTAGCTGTTTCTCCTCTTTCATCTTGCTGCCAAGCTGAACAGAAACAATCCAGGCAGGACTCTCTTTAAGGCAATATTGACAATTAAACATCATAGCCTGCTATAACAGCTTTTTTGCTACCCTGCCAGACTGCCATATTTAAGTTCTAGCTCTGCTTAGTGTCTTTCAGAAGATAAGTAGTGCTGGCAGTTCCTTTTGCATCACCCTTTACATGTTCATTTACAGAAAACATATACACTAGGGAAAGCAAATTCAGTTTACTTCATTCTGGGACTTCAAGATGGCAAGTTAACCAAAATGGTAAGGGCAAAGCTACTGTTAATCTTCCAGCAAACTAAGGCTTGTAAGTCTGTTTCTAAAACGGGATGTAGACATAGCTAGACACCAGCTTAAGACCCACAAGAAAGAGAAGAGGAAACACAAGAAGAGGCTACACTCAATAAGACTCTATAAGAAAATTTGTGTGCAGCATCCTGTTCCATCAACATTAATCTCAGTACATGAAAAGGTCCCACATTTTTCCCCTCTGTCTAGAGCCAAACCTCCATTTTCTTGAGAGAAAAGACAGCACATAATTGAGAGAAGGAATCACACGTTACCCACAACTAAAAATATGTAACATTATTGAAAGAATACTCTTTAAAATCCCCATCCACCTCCCTTACTAGGGTATGTCACAGGTGACAATTTTCTGTCATTGTCCCTTTCCCTGATAAGCACTCAAGAATATTCCTCACCATCATCTGCTTTATTGGCATGAAGTCAGCACTCTGACGTACACGCTCAAAAATCCTCTGGAGATGAGGGTTGATGAAGGCATCATCTGCCAAAGAAAAGCACATGGCAGTCAGTGCATTCTTCAACACACAAAGAAATCTAAGAAATGTGCACCTACACTCAGACAAGTCAGGCTGTCCTGCCCCAGGCACACCCCAGTGACAGTTAAAGAAGTAGTTCTTTTGGTGTGGTAAGACGTTGCCCAGACCCAAGAGTAGAGTGCTCTGCCTCTGTCACACACCAGCCCATCTTCTGGCTGGCAGCACTACAACTTCCAGGTCTAGGAGAGGCCACTGCCTCATGGAAACACAGGTCACAGAAGGAATCCCTGGAGAGCCATCCCAATGCCCCAAGGTTTCCAATGTGGTTTAATCCAGCTCACTTTAAGGGGCAGCAGCTCCTCTAAAACACTGTGCAATGGTAAAACACCACTCACACAAGTACTGAACTCTTGGAGAAATCAGGATTCAGCATCTGCTATTGTAAACAACTGCCCAAATGCAGAGCAACTACAAGTGGGTAGAAGAGACCACCAATGAGCCAAAACTTTTAAGTCATAAGGATTTTGCAAGCAAATATTTACACTCATAAGAGAAGAGGCTGGGGCATCTTGCAAGATTAGTCCTCTTCTTGAGCAAAGGCTTCTACAACAACTCAGAGAAAAATTTCCATTTCTGGCAAACTTCATTTCAGAGGAATCAGGTTTATCTGCTGCTCTCCCAACACTGGAAAAGTCCAAGCTACAGGCCTTGGTCCTGAGAACTGAACCTGCACATGCGATTGTGACATTCAAAGAAAAATTTACTGTTCCTCTCCAAACACACATGCATGAACCACCTTATGTCTATCCCAGGAAACAAGAAACAAACAGTGACCTTAAGAGGACTGTCCTGGGAAGAAGGGTGGAAAGGAACAGAGAGAAAAAGATAAATAATGCAGAGATGTGACGTTAACACTCAGCATTGTTTACAAATTCCCCCTGAATCCATAGCAGCATCTAAAAGTACTAACAAAACCCCACTGTGGGATCAACAGGAGTTTTTAAGAGGTGCTCCCATTCCATCACTGTGAGTTGGAGATGAGCAGGCTTTGCAGGAACAGTGAGTAGAACTCCCACTGTGACATTACAAACCCGCAAGGAGGTGAGACACTGCATTTGCGTGTGCACTGCAAACACCCAAAGAAACACCTGCTCTGTCACTGATGGTGTATCACTGCCCAGCCTCTGAACACTCTCAAAACTATCCTCAGAGGTATGTGAAGGTATTTACCATCCTGCTGCAATGTGTCATCTGCAAGGCCAAGGGTGACTGGGCAGGAGGAGGATGGATCTCACCAAGAGCGACTCCTGCTCCCAGAAGCCCTTTGTGTCACGGCATCAGCGTCTGCCACAGGCATTCAGGATCAACTTCTGTTATTTTGCTTACTGCCAACATCCATAAACCTCTCAAGGGCTTTCAACCCCTAGTCTGAGAGGGCATCCATCCTTAGCTGGGGTGCTTGACCACCCCTACTCTCTGCTCACGAGCACCACGTCAAATAGCCAAGAAACCTGCAAGTCCAGGTTGACTGTACAGAAACTCAGCAGCAATGTCAAAAATCACTCTTGCCATGGAAGCAACTCTGCCAAAGCCAGGCTTACAACATGCTGATGAATAAGGTTTTACGTCTTTGTGGTCAACTGGTGAGGCCTTACTGGAACAGAGCACAAAGCAGGAACCAAGGCAGGGCACTCTCAGCTGGCAAATGCAACTGCCTTTCCAACATCTCCCAGAACACAGGATGACTGGGGGCCCTTGGCATCTTTTCTGTACATGACCTTTAGGAATGTGGGTCCCTAACAAATCCACTGACTCCCAAATCAGGGAGACACAACAGACATTAGGAGTGTTAGGACACTGCTTTATGACTTGTGCTCAACTGCAGGGAGCCACTGCCCTCAGTTAGCACCCAGACCTGCTGACAGAAGCAGTGAATTCAAACTCACCAGGCCACAGAGAAGCCCATGAAGTGGCAGGACCTGCATGAAACCCTCCTGTTCAAACAGCCAGCTCAAGAAACAGACACTCTGCATTGTTGATGTGTCTGATTTATTTCACCACAGCTGTCCCCCAGCAAGGTCACCATGGGCCTGTGTTCTTGCTTGGCACAGCAGAGTCCACACACTTATAGCAAGAGTCCAAATGAGGGCTGGGTATAACCACCGAGGTTGCTGAAGGACTGTTCTTGACACCAGAGTGAAGTCAATCACCAAGTATTTGACACTCCTGCCAGAGCACCCTAACAATAGGAGACAGCAGGCAAGCTACAAACATCCAGAGCATTTCTGCTCCCCAGAGCCAGCTTTTCACAGCTCCTCCCTCTGCACTCACATCCAGGCCTAGGGCAGCTGTGACCAGGCTTGGGCACACATCAGGCACGACTTGGTAGTGTCCCAAGAATCTGAAATTAATCCCACCTATGGTAGATGAGTTTAACTGCAGAGCTGATTTCCAGGCATGGCTCACTCAGCACACATACTGGAAAGCAAGGAGCACAGGAGCTCCTCCTGGATCTGCACTGTGAGCCATCAGTGGCACCTGGCAGTTTCTAGAGGGTGAGAAAACAGCATGTGGGTGGCAGCCTTTGACACAGCAGCTGATGCCTCCCACTAGGCTTTGCCAGGTGGCCATCAGCCTGGCACACACCTAAACCAATTGATTAGCACATGAAATACCAGTCAAGGCTCTCTGGGACAGTGAGCTGATCTTGCTTTGTTGGTGAGCCCAAGTTCTTTAATACTCTACTAGATCCAGTCTCATCAGCTAATACCTACAAAAATTCAAGCAGAAGCACAAGCCAAGCAAACCAAGTACTTCAAACACTCAGTTTCAGAAACATATTGAAAGCTATTTCCAGACAAGTCTTACAGCTATTTTTGGCTGGTTCTTTCCTTCCCTATCAGGCTGGGCAGGAAGGTGAATTGGAAAGATCTAGATAAGGTTTGAACTGAGCACACCTGCCATCTCCCAAGAGTAACCTAACAGTTCAGTGCAGACACTGATGTCACTCATGCCTTCACCTGTGGTCTCTGGCCTCAGAGCTTGATGGGTTAAATAGCAGTTTGAAGCCTTCTCATGATGGAAACAAGTGTTTTATAGCTGATAAGATTATCAGCTGTACTGGCCTTTCCAGTAAAGCTTCAGTGCCCACAGAGCACATAAACCACAAACAGGTTGCTATAACGGGAGAGCATTGTGCATATAACCTTGACCACTTTTGGTGAACAAAGAACAGGACCACATTCTTGTGTTGCCCTCCTCCTTTCCACTCTGCAATTAGAGTGTAACATAGTTCTTCTTCCTCTTAACAATTGCTCATAAAACAGACATTAAAATTCACAGTGTCACCCTATTGTCAACCAATTTCAGTTACACACAATAAGGACACTGGGGGAGTGAGTGGTGGTGTATATAGTGCATGCATCTATTTACTTCATACTGGGATTACATGGAACTCAAACATTTCCATCACTGCTCCCACAGGAGAAAGCCATTTGTTCAAAGTCTCCACATTCACTTGACACTGCCTGATCACAGACAGCTGGCCCTGTGTCACACCTGGCAGCACTAAGGACAGCTGAAGACTTGTGCTGCTACTTACCTTGAATACTTAGCATCTGTCCCAGCTTTAGTGCTGCTCCTCGCACCTTGCACAAGGTCCTCACGATCCTTTCTGCATTGGCCTCCGACAGGAACGGGCTAGAATCCATCACTGCTTTCTTCCCTGAGGGCAAGGAGAGAGAGTATGAATGAAGAACACCCTTATCTTGGCAAGCCCACTCCACTGTGTTAGCCCACATTCAACAGGAGATTTGTCCTTCCCTGAGGAAATCAAACTAGGACTGCCCTGAGTGCCTTCACTGCAACCCAGGGGCATGAAGCTGTACATGTGCCTTGAGACAACTTTGACATCGTTGGCCTGGGGGCCAGGAGCAGCAAGTCACAGCCTCCAAGAATGTCTGTGCTGCTCTGCAAACTGTAGGGATGGCAGACGTTGGCGCTTGAACTCACTGTGTCAGCCAGCACAGCCTAAAACACTGGGCAAAGGGGTCTTGAGTCCCACGTGGGCTGTAGCACAGCCACAGGCTCAGAAGGGCAGCAGGAGTGAGCCACAGCAAGGGGGAATCCTCAAAAGCCTTGGCAGCACACTGGCACAGACCAACAACAGGCCTCTTCCAACCTCTTGGGGTGGGAGCTTGCACAGAACAAGGCTGAAATTACACCCACTCAAACACACACTTTCCTGTCCTCAAGCATGTGCAAAGCCTGATGTCTGACAGGCCCAGAGAGGTCATGCAGCCATGTACACACCAGTGCCACAGTTCCACATGTGCAACCAAGGGATTGTGTGGCATAAGAAGCACTTCCTCTCCACTTTAATTTATTTTGTTTTATTAAGAGAGGGGAAGGAGACCCTGATGGTCCCTTTGGGAGAAGCAATCCAGAACTACTTTCCAGGGCAATGTCCAGTAGAGCAGGGACAGAGGGGGCAGGCAGACACCCACCTACCACTTTTGCTGGTGCTGCAGATCAGCCCCTACTGACAGAGAGCCAAGCAGGAGGAAGGTCAGGCCCTGCAGCCAGGTTGCAGAGCTCACAGCTAATATGCTGATCTTGCAGCTACGTCGTTTTTAGAATACTTTAGAGGAACAGAGGACAGAACAGCTGAAGCCCCTATAAACAATAAGCACCCAAAAAGGCACAGCAGATGAAAACAGCCCTGGAGATCTCAGGCAGCAGATGGAGATTACTGGTGTGTCAGGTGCTGACTAGAACAGCCAGAGATCCTCCCCATCTCCTGGTAGCTCCCAGGAAGGTACAAAGAGGAACTTATTCTGGCCAGGGGACAGGACAAATAACAGAGACAGACTGAAGTAGCTGGAGTCTGATAGCTCCTACAACTTAGTACCATTTTCTTGAGGTGCATGTTACTGATCTGACAGATACCCATCAGTCCCTGCAAGCAGCTGGATTGCTTACAGACCTTCCCTGCAGAATTGATTCCACAGAACACTCTACTGGCAGAGCACAGATGTGCCAGGTACACGCTTTTCTACTGTCCTTCTTCCCCCTCTCCTTTCTTTCATCTGTTTTGTGGGATAGCAGCAAGATGGCACTGCATGTGGGACATCTCTACAAATCCCTGTCTTAAGTCAAGAATGTACAGGAAAAAGAAAAAGAGGAATAAAACCACCAGGAGTAGACAGGAGAGCCATCCTGCTCTTGAGAGCAAGATATAGAAAAGCAGGACAGGTCCAGAATTCACCATTTCCAACATGCTGCAATCCTCAGAACACATTTTGCTCTGGATAATGGATGTAAGGAGACTTAGAGACTGAACAGGTAGAGCTACTCAGAGCAGAAGGATCTGGCTTTGCACACTGGAAAAGCTGTCTCTCAACTGCCCTATGAGGAAAACTGTGTCCTTAGCAATGATGAGGCAAATCCCTGTGTGAGATGACACACAGGGCCTAGGGAAAGGACTGAATCAAAGCTGTACCTCTGCACACAAAAACATCCTCCTTTGAGTCAGCAGCACAATGAAGGAGTTAGTTAATGATTAAAGCCACATCCAGAGGCCAAGTGAACCCTGACAATTTTAAGTCTTATCAGAGAAAGAGCCAAACACAGGCAGTCCCAAATCCTCTTTTCCTGGCAAGCTTCTCATTGAACTCAAGCCTCCAGGGGCAATATCTGACCACCAGGCAGCCCAATGGCATGTGAGCAGCTCCTTCTTATGTACTTTGCTAAAAGTGGGCATGAACAAGAAGGTGACCTGGAAGCAAGAGTGAAAAGCAATACTATGTAAATGGCAAGCAGAGAGAAAACAGACACAGGCTTCCAAGGCTGGGTGGAAAGGAAGTGGGGATAAAACTCACCACAAATTCATGAAAAAATATACCAGTTTCCAGTGAGTTAACATTTTACCCAAAGATGGCTGGCACCTTTTGGTGCCTTACATTATTTCCTCCCCATCTTCAGATCCCAAAGCTAGTTTCACCTATTTCATCAGGAAAAGAAAAAAAGAAGTCATATACAAGCTGTGGCAACACAAACACCTCAGAAATTAAGGGTCCTGTAGCCACAGTGCCTGGGCCTGTCAGTTCTTCTACAGAACAGGCAGCAGGCAGACACCCTCACTAGGGCTTGACCCACTTTACCTTTTTCTCCTTTCCAAACCCAGAACCAGCATGAACCTTTCCAAACCTGTGTGCAACTCACAGCTGCATCACTCTCTGTCCACTTCTTTGCCACTGTCAAATGGAGAACTAGTGACTGGATTTTTGTATATATTTGTTTTAGGACCATCTGCCACAGAAACTTTGGGGCAAGGGGATGCTCGAGAACACGGCCTAAGCACTTGAGACTGACAACCCAAGGATATTGCATTATTCCCTTTCATGAGAAAATTCCTCTGTGTTCAAATCCAGGCCAAGTGCCAGCCTGTCAGGGTTCTGTCCAGCCTGGCATTTGTGCAGTGCTTAAAGAACTGCTCAGGATGGGTCATTAATAAGTGACAAAGTTGTCCTTGAACCCAGAGTCTCTATATTTGTAACAGCAGCTGTTTATTTGGGCACTCTCATTTTAATTCCTGGGAATTTATTCTACTTTCCCTTTCCCACTCTGTGTGGGCCTTATACTGTAAATATACACTTTGAACACTAAGGCTGCCATCAAGGTCACCAATGAGAAAGGAGGTTATCAGCCTGCCAGGAAAATTCAAACTGGAAATCAAGTAAGTCATCCTCTTTTTAACAAACTAAGATGAGCCAAACCATTTAAAGATGGCAGCATTAGGGCTTTAAGCCCTTAAAAAAACCAAAACAAAACAACCAAAACAAAAACCACACAAAAACCAAAGAAACCTGCACCTACTCACAGGAATTTAGCAGCAGAAAGAATTTGTGTCCAGTACATCAGGTGTGGATGGAAAAGGAAGAAATTCACCAACTCTTGCACCACACATATGTACTCTAGGCTAAATCCCTGAAAAAGTGAATTGTTTATGGAAACAGAAATAATCCAAAGTAGAGAGAGAAGGGTCCTGTGGCTACTAAACAAGGACAGGGAAACTGAGCAGGAAAAAACAGATCAGTACTAGCACAATTGCTAGAGAACATGCAGGAGAGTAGGAATTTGCAGTCCCTCTGATAATAGCAATGGAAAGAAGAAGTACAAGCTGTGCTATCAGAATCATATGTAGCTCAGGATTGTCTGGCTTAGTGGTTGGGACTATAGGACCAGTGTTTCTAACTCCATTTTAAAGGTGTAAAGACACTTTAGTTTGTACTAACTAGGCAAGAGGAGGGCAACCAAGAAAAAGCTCTTCCTTGTTACTCCTGGATGCCAGTGAGAGTGTGAAATTCTTAGGCATGCCTTTGGGCATACACACATGCCACTAGTTGAAGTCTGGAGTGCCAAGAAGTTGTTATTAATACTGCAGCAGTAGGGAGAGAAATCTCTACCAACTTCCCAAAACAGGACAATATGTCATTCTCAAAAGAGACAGGTCTTAGCCCAAACTCATGGTATTGGCAGCCACAAAACTTGGGCACAAATGACTCAAGCTGAAATCAGGAAGGGGGTGCAGAGGTAGCTTTAATGAAATGTAGAGGCACTTATGCCAAGAGATTTCCCTCAAGAACAGTTCAAGCTGGTACTATCAGGAGAACAGTAAGAAAATGGAATCTTGGGACTCCCACTGTGTATATCCTCTGCCATGGATTTCTGCAGGAGCAAAGCCCATGGAGAGAACACTCATTCATGGGGCCTTACCCACCACTCTACATCACACATCCAAGGACACTAGCCAGAGGCTGTAGCTGAGTCACCTTGGAAACCTTCTGTGTCTTTGGCCTGAGATAATCCAGAAGAGAACGAAGGCTGGAAGTCTTTCATTTTTGCCTCACCTCCACATTTGCTGCTCTTGGCCCATTCTCAGTTCCACTATTGATATTATTCTCCTTTACAGCACAACCACTGCTCCAAGATCTTATCTAAGCAGACTTGACAGCAAGAAGGGAAGCAATAAGGAAAGACAAACAAACAGCTAAAAATAAAAGCCAGGTCATTTTCTAATTCCCTGCCTAGCACTGAATTTGGCAGTTCTCATTGCTTGATTTTTTAATCGAGGTTTTTTAAAGCAAATGACTCTTCCCGAAGAAGGATTCAAGACTGTAGAGCAGACTTCTGACAGAGAAAAATAGTAGTTTCCCCATCAAGAAGAAAAAGGTTTAGAGGTGCAATTGCTTTATTGCAAGGAGAAAGTGTCTGCTGTCCTCTAAATAAAGAAAAATAAATAAAAACAATCCTTCTCATGCTGTAAGAGACAGGAACAAAGCTCGAGTTATTCCCTCAAACTTTCTAGCTCTGCAAGCTCATGTTTTCACTTGGGGTGTGCCCAATTAGAAAATACTCTGGCAAGCAGAGAAATACCAACAGTTGTGCAATTCTGCCTCTGTTAAAAGCAACACAAATCATCAGCTTCCAACAGGTATCAACAACCTGTCAAACATCCCAAGTGCTGAAAGCAAAAAGCCTTCAAGGATTCTCTACAGGATAAGCAGTGTTTGCCTGAATGCATGTTTTTAAATCAAAGCAAAGAAACCCACCCATCCTCAAACACCTCAGGTCTTCGAGAGAAACAAGAACTCTTTGCCAAGGATCCTTTTTCTCTGCTGGGCTGCTCTGTATTGCCTTGCTGTTAATATCTTGGTATTCCAAGTACAAGCAGAATCTTGGGTCATCCACAACCCCGGCCTCCCACTAATGGGAATATGTTTCATATCCTGAAGTGTTGTTTTATGGTTTGGGAATTTCTCTTGGTTGGGATTTTTTTGTTCAGTTGTTTCATTTTTAAGTGTTTTCCTTCCTCCAAATTTCTTCATTTTTCAGCCACTCCCATAGCACCTGAAACAGAGGTTTAGTATTCATCCTTCTTCCACCCCCAAAGATGACCTGGGTGAAGACAGAAATGGCTTTGTAGTAGAACACTACCAGCCACAGAGTGAAATTACAAGGACCCAGCAGTTGTCACTATCTCAAAGTAATGCTTCTGAACCAGGAATGACCTGACTTCATTTTTACTTCTAGCTACAAGTACTTCAACCTTTCACCAGCTCCCTCCAGTCATTGGAAGTAACCTAAACACACAACCATACCAACCAAACCAGAGAGACCAGCTCAAGACCAAACAGCCTGCAGTGATTGTAAGAGCTGAGATTTTGCAGTATCCCACCAAAGCTTTTCCTGGGTAACAAACAAGTGAATGGAACAATAATCTTTAGAGTAATCTCATGTTTTCTAGAGAAGAACACCTGAATTTTCTATGCCCTAAAACCATTCACCACACACACTCCACCATATTTTACCAACATGTGCTTAGAAGAAAGCCACCATGAAATGATGAGGTACAATTTAGGAACATTTTACCTCTAACTTCAAATAAGCTGGGAAGGAAAGAAGATCAGGTGAATTTGCACAGTACAGCCTTCTGCATGTTATGAGGATCCTTTAGAAGGCAGCAAAAGACAGATATTGGAAATAGATAATTGCCATTTAACAGGAGCATAAAGTGTTTTGTCTCTTAAAAGAGAGCAGCCGCCCTCCAAGTTCCTCCTAGGCAGAACATCCTTTAATTTCAAACAGACTTGCAACCACTAACAAAATTTTCAGACACACAGGCTCATCTAAAGTTCCTGTACTGATAGAAACGTGTGGATTTACTGAACAGTTTAAAAAGAATTGTTAGGTCAAGACAATCCAAGAGTGGGCACAGGGATAGTATTCAGCCTCAGGGTTGGCTGTGGGAGAGTAAAGCTGTACAAATTATGCTAACACAAACATATTCTCTGGAATATTCCTCTGACCTCTGTCTATGTAGTGAGGCTGTGGCATACTGAGATGGGATAAGAGCCAGGAGATGACGGATTATATTGAAAATAAAAGAAATACCCATTCTGTCTCACCATCCAGCCTTCAAAAGAATACAGATCTTGCAAATGCAGGTAAACTGTGTCTGGGGATAAAATAAAGGGGGAAAAAAGACAACAGAAGGACATTGAAAGGGCTTACCACTGCGCTCCTCAGGTCTAAGGCTCTTCTTTGCCACTTCTGCCAGTGCCCCAATGCCAAGACCAACAGCTAGTCCTTTACAATAAGAAAAAGACTCAAGTCAGAATGCAAAACACCTTCCAAGCCACATACAGAAGCATTTTTGGTAATTAACTTTAAGCCACACATTCAAATGCACAACAGCTCTATCAGAACATCCTGGGTTTTGCAATGGAGTCATCTTCACTTGACACTGAAGTTTTCTCCTGTACTTCTTCAGCCCAGCATGCCAGCCAGGAATCATAGGCTAGGCCAGTTTGGGACATCTGGCTTTTATAAAGCATGTCACAAGTGTTACTCAGACCTCTGTGCTCTGGCTGATGTCCTGCTGTTGACTCAAATCATGGAGTTTTAAAAAAGGGAAAAAAAAGAAGCCCAAACTCTCACAAACATGGTTTTCAAAGTACAGTTCTCAAGAAGGAACAGAATCCCTCTGACTCCCCACCATGCCACAACAGCAGAAGAAAAAACTGTATTTAAGGATGAAGCCACTACCAGTAGATATTAAGGTTTCACAACCCTGCTGTCTAAGCATTGAGTTTAATTGTGCTCATCAGCTATCTCTTCCTCCCATGTGCTCATTTACTGTGCATGCTCTTCCCTGAGGCTCACCTTATCCCAGCACTGTTGCAACCTGCAGTCCCAAGGAGCTGGGCTGGGGAGTAATCCCACACACACAGCAAGAGTAAGACCAGCAGACAAAACACCAGCACTCCACATGCACTATCACCCTGGCAAGCAGAGAATTCCAGGGTGCTGTTTCACAGCCACAGGTTAAGCTACAACTACAAAAGCAGCATTATCTGCCTCTGCTAACCAGAGCAAAGGCACTGAAGATTAAATGAGGCACAGATCTAATCACGCAGCAATCCATACCACCAAAGCTCTCACTGCCTTCCCAATATCAAAATATTTATTTTTCTGGATAATAAATTATATGGGCAACCACAACAGATGGTGCTGCTCCACATCTCCTCAGCAGTAGTGCCTCCCACCATGCTGTACTCACTCCTACACTGCTGACACTACTGGGTGCACCTGTTTTCCAAGCACCCCAAGCCTACCTCAAGGCACTACTGGAAAACTTCCCAGGTAAAATAACCAGGAAAGAAAGCACAGTAAAGGAAGCAGAGCTGTCCAGCACGTGGCATTTTGCACGTGTGCAGGAAGAACCCCATGCACAAGTTTTGCCGACTCAAGGGAGAAAGCCTGGGCACAAACAAGGTTACCCTCATCCTGCACTGGAGTTTTTCCTCTCCCCCACCAGGTAATTACAAGCCCACCTCTCCCAGTACAATTTCAAACTTGTATAGTTCATCTGCTTCACAAACAGCTCCACTTTCAATCTCACAGCCTACATGCACTAGGCCAGAGAATCCTGCATAAGGTAAAGCACAGGAAGCATCAGTGACATTACAAGGTGCTTGGGTTGGGTTTTTTTGGTTGGTTTGGTGGGGTTTTTTGTGGGGTGTTTTTTGGTTGGGTTTTGTTGGTTTGTTGGGTTTTTTTGTTTTGGTTTGGTTTTTTGTTTTTTTTTTAAATTTTTCTATATTTTCTGCAAGTTCTCCTATGGAATTGCAGCACTGAAATTCCAACTTGAAGCCTAAGGAAGTCTCATGTTAGCAGGTAACTTGTGCAGACCCTTCAGTTGTGCCACACCATGCATCACCAGTGAGCAAGTGTTTTGTACCAGAAATCCAGATATTATATTATCTAAATGAAGTGAGAAAAATACCCCTAGGCTTCACAGAAAACAACCAAAAAGGCTTTTCAAACACAGTATAAACAACACCTATTAAAATGCTGATACACGATCATTTCCAACCAGATCCCACATATAAGACTTGGAGCAGGCAATACTAAGAGTCAGACAGGAAGCCAATAAAGACATATCTTATTAACAAGATGTGATTTTCTAGATTAAATACCACTCACAGAACATTTCTGTTGGCCTTGATCCCACTTTTGCCACCTCCAAAACAATGCTCCCCCTCATCAATCAGCTTGGTCATTATTAGAGCTAGACTGAACTGACTGGCAGTAATTGGTTTCAAATTAAAAACATCACATCATCTCTAAAGGCTCTATGTTCAATGTCTAAAATTAAAAATTATGAAATTTACTGCCTGGACATAAAATAAAACCTATCCAAAGTTTCTAATCTCTTCATCAGTAAGACAAACCACTTCAAAGGGAAATGAAAGAGTAGGATCTGGTTCCTGGTCTGTCTTCCAGAATAAAGCTGTAGAGGTTACTGCTTGTTTAAAAGCACCTTGGGTTTACATCATCGTGGGCAAGATCAGATTATGAATGAAGGTGTTTTGCACCTTCTCTCTCATGGATATGCAGAGCTGGGCATCTGTATTAATGCTGTAGACTGCACTTCAAAAGGAGCTTCTTTTTCAGTAGGTGCTCTTACAATTTCTTCATTGCTCCACTCTGGCTGATTTCCAAAAAAATGAACTCCAATCACCAGTCAACAATTGTTTTAAATAAACTAAAGTCAGGCAAAAACCAGTGCATGGTTAAACAGCTGCTAAGCTTTAAAGATCTGGAGTTTAAACACAGGTTTTAAACATCCTCAAACTATAATCACAGTGTTTGCTGCTGCTTAGCAGTCCAGCTTGCAAAAAAAGGAGGATGTAAGGGTGGATGTTTTGGGTTAAGGCATTAGCCTTCCCAAGTAACCACTACAGATGCTGAGGTCCTGCTTCCCAGGAAGTACCTGGACATCTGCTGCCAGAAGGGAGTCATGAATGAACTCTTCTTGCTGCTTTGCTTGACCGTGGAGCTTTCTCTACTTCCCCCCTTCCTGATCTTAGCTCCCAAGTTTTCTCCCTTTTGCTCTTTCCTATTCCTTCCTGCAGTGGGAGAAAATGAGTAAGCAGCTGTATGGGGCTTAGCAGCTGCTGTTCACCTGTTACCAGGAACAAGTCACCCCTCCAAAGAACCTGCAGTGCTACAAAAGCACCCTCCTCCTCTGGGCCATTAATCTACTTGCACAGGTCACTCCTGATGTCCTTCATTTTACTTGTTGGCAAGATGTGTATTTCCCACAAGATTAATTATTTTGGGACAGTTCTCAGCATTGCTCAATGGCCATGGTTCAGCATCTTGAGAAATAATATACTTATGCACCTCTACAAAGTCATTCTCCTGCTTTTTGCACTTCATGCAGATTATTTCAGCCTTGGAAAATGCCACTTGGTTCTATACTAGCAGAGTGTCTCTTAGGATATTTTCCAGGCATCTGCAGCATCTGGTATACTTCAAACCAAGCCCATCAAGAGATGATCTGGAAAGAGTTTTGTTCAGGACGAAACCTCTTGCTCAGCAACTAACACATCAAAACAAGCTGGATGGGCTCTTGTCACTCTGCTCAGCCTGACAAGCACAGGGGTGGGCAAGACCGTCCCCTGGAGCAGCCTGTGCCCTGGTTTTGGTCACATAAAACACCACAATCACCACACACCACACACTAAAAGCTCCTCAGCTGGACAGGGCAGAGAAAAATATAACGAAAGGCCCATGGGTCAATATCAAATCAACTGGGAGATCACTCAGCCATCACCATCACAGGCAAAACAAACTTGACCTGGGGAAATAAGATCAATTTAATCAGAGCAGGATGAAAAATTAATACTAAATCATAAAAGACATTCCTCCTACTCCTTCCTTCTTCCTGGGTTTAACTTTACTCCTGGATTCTCTACCTACTTCCCCTCCACAGCAACACAGGGGAAAGGGAATGGGGGTTGCAGTCAGTCTACCACATGTTGTTTCTGCCACTCCCTCCTCCCCAGGGGGAGGACTCCTGACACTCTCCCACTGCTCCAGCATGGGGTTACTCCCACAGGAGACAGTTCTCCACAAATCTCTCCAATGTGAGTCCTTTCCATAGGCTGCAGTTCTTCACAGACTGCCCCAGCACAGGCCCTTTCCACAGGGTGCAATCCCTCAGGAACAGGCTGCTCCAGCACAGGTCCACTACAGGGTCACAAGTCCTGCCAGCAAACCTGCTCAAGTATGGGCTTCCCACACCTTTCCTCAAGCATCCACCTCTTCCCTTGTGAGATCCTCCATGGGCTGCAGGTGGATCTCTGCTCCATTGTGGATCTCCACGGGCTGCAGGGGCACAGCTGCCTCACCATGGCCTTCACCACAGGCTGCCAGAGAATCTCACCTCCAGCATGTGGAGCACCTTCTCTACCTCCCTCTTTCCTGACCTTGGTGTCTGCAGGGCTGTTTCTCTCACTCCTCTCTCCAGCCTCAATTATGCAGGTTTTTTCCCCCTTCTTAAAGCTTATCCCAGAAGTGCTGCCACCATCACTGATGGCCTTGGCTTGGAGCCACTTTGGAGTCAGAGGGGGGAAGCTTCTGGCAGCTTCTCACAGAAGTCAGTCTGGATCCAAAACCTTGACAAGCAAACCCAATACACACACTTGACAATTTGACTCCTGCACTTGTCAGGCCTGTATATACTTTACTAACATACCTCAGCAGACTAGGTGTTTGCTTTTTTGGTTTTCAAAATTGTTAAAATCCCATTAAATCTAAACTGCACCACAAGCTTCCTGAATTTTCTTTATTGCAAAGAATCTTATTATATCATTAAAATAATAAACTTAGAAACCAGAAATACGATTAAGGGAAACAGGAACAGCTTAGAAAAGTCAAATAAGGCAAGAAAGAGAGAATGGAAAAAAAGATCAAGAACTGAGTGGGTGGAACTGATGACCCATCAGGCTACAAAACAAGCATGGAACAAAAAAACTGCAGAAAAATCTGTTTTGTCAATTACAGTCCTGGGAAGAACAAATAAATAAAAATCAAAGATGCAATTTAGTACTATAAATACACCTACCAGCAGTCACTCTGGCTGCTGCAACACACATACAAAAACATATATATAAAGGACAAAAAAGTTCAGTAGAAGATCTTGTGTGGATGACAGAGCACTATTAGCTCAGTATTAGATGCAAGTGTTGGAAAACATGATCTTCAATCTTTCCAGTAAAAATGTTCTTTGCTCTCAGAAGAGGTGAGAAGCCAGGCAAACTCAGCAGTCCAAGTATTTTTGCCTCCTGTTGCTAATTTGTCCATCACCCCCAGAGTGTCCTGACATCATAGCTGAGATACAGCTGAACACTCCCTGTAAGTGGAGGGGACAAAAGAAAACATGCAAAGACAGGAGGAGGAATGGGATCATGCCAATAGCATGGGAATGCAGCTATCTGAACCCCAGGAATAGTTATATAAACTGTTTTTGACCTACTCAACATCTTTCCATCTTATCCAACAGTAAAATACGGGAATATGTTCTAATATGGAAATAAAGGGGGAAAGTGGGTTTAATTAAAAACAAAAAATAAAAGTGTTTTATAAAGAAAGTCAGAATCAAATGCTTGTTTGACTAGTGTGGAGATTGTAGGAGAAGAATCCATCTAAACCCACTTTATTTCCTAGAATGATTTCCTGGGGTCTTCAAATGAAGATGGCATCCCAAAGCACACAAGAAAATTCCTGCACAAAAAGCTTACTTGCTTTAAGCTACATTCCCTTACAGATATGGAGCAGCCTCCTGCCCTTAATTATTTTTAAGGCAATGTAAAGACCCAAGTGGTAGAGCAGGAAATACTCACACCTCACCTCTGCCATTCCTTGTTTGATTCTATCATTTGAATGTCCTAGGAAGCAAGGACATAGCTGGGTCACTAATATTCCACAGGTTAACAGTGGTATTTCCTGCAATATTTCCCCATTCTCCTCCATCCAACCTGGCCTTGAACACTTCCAGAGATGGAACATCCACAGCTTCTCTGGGTAACTTGTGCCAGTGCCTCACCACCCTCCAAATAAAGGATTTCTTCCTAACAACTAATCTAAGCCTGTCCTCTGTCAGTTTAAAGCTGTTATCCCTTGTCCTGTTACCACAGGCCCTTGTAAAAAGCCCCAAAATATTACCAAAGGCTATCTTAAACTGAAATAAACTACCTATAGACCACATCTGTTGTTTGCTAAGCCACTGTACTGACAGTACTGTTTCTCTTTGCCATTGCAAATTAAAATTCAGAGGGAAAGATAAGCAATGAATGCTAACAAGAGATTGCAGAGACCAGAGAATCTGAACACCATTTCTGCAACATGATTTTCCCCCAGAAGCACTCAAAGCAAGCACTCTGTCTTGCCAGCCATTTTAATCATATAAAGCAGACAACTGGAGAAGAAGAGTAAGGCCAAAAAAATAAATGAGACACAGAGATGTCTGGAGATGTTGTTGCTTATAAACAATCTCTTTCTTTCCTACTCTCCCTTAGTGGTTTTGGTATGATAGGGCTATTTGTTTTGGTTTTTACCTTGAGGTTAGGAGAAGACAGGTTATACTTCCCCTAGAAGCATGAGTCAGCCTTCCCTCACACAACAGCCTTGGGTGCCAAAAGCTGGAACACAAAGCAACAGCACTGGAACCCAAAGTTCACAGAAAATTTGGTCATCTGCCACTTCACATCCACCAGCTGTCAACAAGCAGCAACTGATGAACTCAGAAGATGACAGCTAAAAGTGCTGTGATACTTCTCATAGAGTTTAAGAACATAGTCAAGTGAGTTTTAAAGTGACATTACTCCAAAAAGCAGATCATGAACTCTGTTTCCCCTTAAGGAATATTAAGCATATTATGAAGCCAGAGTGCCTGCAATAGGCTACAGGGTTAAAGAGATCTGACAAGCATGAAAAACTTATCACAAAACTCACTTGCTGTTTATTCCTGCACTGTATAGGATCAGCCCCTGCCCCAACTCCTCCTAGTGTGCATATTAGTCCAACAAAAGGACATACAGAGAAAGAGCAATTGTGTTTTTTATATAACAGTTGATTTGAATTAGATTTGACAGGTTATTTTTCTTTCTTCTGGGATCTGTAACACAAGGATGTCTACTTTGTACATGTGCTTCTCTATGAAATTTTGTGGAAGAGAATCACAAGAGCCACAAGAAACTGTTCAGAACCTAAATAGGCCATTATCATCTCAAAACAGTACAGTCACAAAAAAAAACCAACCACAGCAACAAACTCCTCATCCAATGATTGCCTAAGTAGCACTAGCCATGCTCATCTCTCCACTGCAATAGTGTGATCCCTTTTTCCTCAGGAACATGTTAACTCCTTTGATGGCTTTGGATGCAAGACATTAAATAAGCATCATCTGTCAATATTACTTAAGATATTTAGTTGCTTTTTGATATAGTAAGTCCCATTCTGCATGTAAAATTCATTTAGGTTTCAGCTAGCTTGATCTTACAAGCTCAGAATTTACATCCTTCCTGGGAGAAAATGGTATACAAGCAATGGCTAAGTAAATCAAACCTTGACTATTATCATCTCCCCATGCTCAAAAAGAAATACCAGGAGGATACATTTTACATTTAAATACTTTTCAGAGAAGTAGCAAGGGTACGGCTGGGAAAAGATTACTTAAAACAGCAGCTGCTCCAGTTGTCTCTGCTTGACAGTAACAGCAAACTCTAAGGACTGGGAAAGTTTCCTCAAAGTGCAATCACATGTGCAGGACCAGGGTATTTGTACAGGCTGGGGAAACAACCTGCACCTCACTCTGCCACTAAAACAGCACAGCCCACATGGTATGTGTCACCATGAAGATGTGCAGCTCTACTACGCACCCCCAAATCATCTGCCCCAAACTCTTGAGAGCAATGAAAAACCCCAAATCGAGCTCTGAGCTAACCAAGCTGTTTGTGGGACAGTACTTTCCTGTGAGCAAGCCTAACTGGCAGATGGAAGCAGCCAATGCTGCAGAGCAGGGCCCTGTGACAGCCAGCCACTAACCAGCAGTGCAAGTGCTGTGACAAACGTGGCAGTGCAAACTGACCTCCAAAGTTGGCGAGTCGGCCGATCCTGGTGACAGGAACCTTCCTCTCACGGGCCCGCTCACTGAGCTGCAGTGGAGAGAGGGGGGGAAACAAAACAAGAAATCCACAAATTAACTAGGCACGTGGTCAGACACCTGCAAAGTAAGAGCACAACGCAGAGCACCTGAACAACTCCGTGCTGGAGAAAGGTTTCCTTGAACCTGAGCCTTGTATCTATTGGGAGATTTTCAAGGGAATACAGCTCAGAACAGACACATCATGAACTGAAACACACACTGAGAGGACAAGAGAGTGGGAAAGACAGAAGAGCCGATAACCATGTTTGGAAACCCCATTTTCACTTTCAGCTCAGCAGCCCTTGTATTTTGAACTTGGAGAAGCTGCACAATGCTAACCCAAACTCCCTTCCACGCATGGAATTAGAACACATGGAGGGTCATCAGATTCACAAGACTGTAGACAGTTCCTACACACACAACAAGCAGGAGCAGCTAAGTATACAGTTTCACCAAAGCAATATCCTGAATGAGTAAGCCCACAGTGACATCTGACACTGGATGTGGGGAAGGAGGCACAAGGTCAGAGCAGATGACAAGTATCTGCACTTGTGAGTTCTGCACTCTCACACAAGGGTGTGAAGCACTAAAGCAACAACTGTGAGCTGTGCTGCTCTCCAATCTACTTATGCTCAGGGCAACATTACCTTCACCTCTATAACAGCAAGACACCACACAGGAAGCCACAGCCTCCATTGTAAGAAGCTTAGGTCTAATTCTAAGCCTATCTACACTTTTTAAACATCCCCTCATGTCAGATTATCTGACATAGAGGGAAGCAAGTGTGAAAAGAGAGACTGAAAAGCTATTGACAGAACAAATATCACACTGTTAATGAGCACTGACACTTCTCTCTTTTGCCTCCACAAAAGGGAATAGTGGAAGAGGAAGAAATGAGGGAAACATAGGAGAAGGTGAGTAAGGAGAATCCAGTACAGACACCACAGTACTGAGAATCCTTAATTAAAACATACCATCTGTTTGTAGGGTTTCTGCCCTGAACCTGTTTTGGCCTGTCTGGCTTTATCAATATCTTCAGCTGTTAATCCACCAACAGAGGAATGGTCTTGGTGAAAAGCTCTATTTTGTCCAAAGGCAGTAGCAAAAGGATTTCTAGAGTCCCTAATGCCTCCAAATAACCTTGCATCCATTTTGGGAGGGAAAGGCTTCTGACCCATGCCAGAATCTCCAGTCTCATCAACATTTCTAAAAGGTCCATTTGTTGTGTAGGAGTAAGCAGGGCCTTCAGCGCTGTGTTCCTGAGGCTTGCCAGGGGCAGTGGAGAAGTCCATGGGAGCATCTGATGGCTCTCGGGCTGAGAAGTCATAGTCTTTCCCAAAATCCTCACCGAGGTCAGTAAAGTTCTCCTGCTGTTTGCCTAGTTCCTGCAAACAACAATTGAAATACTTTAAGAAAAGATCTTAAACCTTGCTTCTTACCCACCCTCAGAAATGAGCATGCAAGCTAGGTGTCATGTCTCCACAGAAAGGAATTGTATAGACTTAGAGACTCTGGCACTGCAGATATTGACAGTAAGAGACAACCAGGATGCTTGGAATCCCTAGCAAACTTTTAAATCCACTGATGGGACAAATTCCTTAACAGCTTCTCAAATATCCCTAACTGGAGATACCTTGTTCTTACATACTCTGCCAGAAAGGGTCACTAAATGTGGAGTTCACTAGAAGTAATGCATTGCTCAGAAACAACACATGATGGGAGCTGCAAGATCACATAAGATGTACTTAAGAAGGATAACAAAAAGCTAAACCTCATAACATTCAGTTTTCCCTCCCCCCATCCTGTTTCCAGTCACACAACACAAGCACTTCCAAGCCCAAAGCCACCTGAATCAATACCAGATACCTACTTAGAGGCAGAGTAAGCTCAGCCTTTCATAGCCATGACACTACCAACTGCAAAACACATTCCATTATTCAACCACTAAACTATGTGTTGTCATCCCAAAATAAATAAAATTCTGTGCCTGAAGAAAGAATAACAGCATCGGGCACAGCAACACTTCAGGCAAGCTTCTCCTCATGCTTTTCTCTTCTCTGTCCTAACCTTGCAAAAGCTGCCCCACAAAGTCCAGATATTTCTTTTTAAGTCAAAAAATAAATACATAAATAAAAATCAACAAGCAGGACATGATCTCCTGTTCACTTACTCCTTGACATATTGTAGTTATTACCTATCTCAGCAGTGGCAATACCATAAAATAACTGATGACTATTACAGGCAATCAACAGGATTTTAAATCCTGCTGTGGTCAGGCAAGCAGGCAGCATATTTCAGGCTCTTTCCTAAACACTAATTAAATTTCCCTTCCTTGGAGAAAAGGACAGAACGTGGTCTTTCCTGTTATTCAGTAGGTCTCATGCTATTCTGAACCTCAGCATGGCAGCAGCAGGGGAGGAGAGGAGAAATGTTTACAGATGGGGACTGTGGCCCACTATACTGACCAGAAAGCTTCCTTACTTCCATACTTAAATTTTTAGAAACATGCTGGACAGCTAAAACCCTGTCATTTAATGTAAAAGATCTTCCTCTCTTCAAAACAGAAAACAGTGTACATTTAGATTTCTTACTGAGCCCTGCTTTGGCAGCAGCTTCTCTTGAGCCCCATTTACAGAATGCAGGGCAAGTGTTCTGCAGTTGTGCTCATTGGGCTTCTCTTGTGCAGAGAAACATGCACAGGAACAGGAGAATATTATCTCTCTCTTCTTGGGTGCAAGAGGAGGACAATGACAAGACAAAGCACTATCCCCATAAATAAACACAAGTTATTTCTACTGCAAGCTTAAATAGAACGAAAACACAGGCCCAGATTCTAGGATTGAAGCTATAGATTGCCATGATAATCTAAGATAACACTGCATAAAAACCATCAAAACCTCATTCATTAGTTTCTGCTTCAAAAATTATCATCTGAGCTACACACTCTTTCTAAAGGATGATGAGAGAGAAGTACCACAGACAAGCCCCTTGCTTTCAAAGGACGGCAGCACAGCAAATGTGAAGCTCTTCTAGATCTATTCCCCATCTCTGATGAGAGAAGCTGCTGTCTGGCCTTTCTCATTTGAAAGCCAGTTCAAAAAATCCAGTCTGGGCTGTAAGGGATGAACGTGCAAACACCTGACCCTGAGCCACTCTGAAAAATAACATGTGCACCAATTCTGCCAAGAAGGGAAGCAGCACTGAGATAAATCCAATGCACAGTAAAAGAGCTCCTTCATTTAGTGAAGGGGAGGTAAATCAATGCCTGAAGTTTAAAGAAGACTCTAAATAACAAAGCTGCTGACCAACCTTAGCAAGAGCTTGATCTTTGACAAGATGAACAGAGCACTTTTCTTATTCAGCATGTCTTAAACACTCAGTAATGGAAACAAACACTCTGCAGGAACATTCCCCTCCCATTCCTGTCCAAGCACCTTCCACACACCACAGATTACAAAGAATTCCCAGAGCATTGCAACATTATTATTATTAT